>JANRMT010062861.1:31431778-31444891 GCA_026402145.1 Polypterus bichir lapradei
ATGAGCACCTGCAGTCCATCCTGAGAATCTCCACAACACAGAACCTCACACCAAACATAAATGAACTTGTTGCCAAAAAAAGATGCCAGGCGTCCAGCTCTAAAATGACATATGAGCAAAGACAACTGAATGATTTGATTTGTTATTGCTGAAAGGAACACATTTTATTTATATTTCCAGGTTTTATTTATATATATATTTATATATATATTTATATGCGGTCCAGACCTAACCCCTGCGGAAGAGTTGGCTCTCCAGCAAAATGCCCATCGCCCTGTTTCTGAGGGCATTGCAAGGGGGAAGCTCCTCCTCAGAACCAGTGGCAGGATGGTTACTTCATTTCAGGTAAAGGATGGTCATTTCATATATTTGTCCTCAATGTGTGCCATAGGTATGTTCCATATAGACCTCTTTTTTGTTGGGTCAGTTGCAGGGAATGTCATATCCCTAGAACTTGTGTCTGACCAACGAGATATTGACGAAGGTCATATATTTGATGAAGACACTGTGTCTGATTATTCATCAGGAGGAGAGGTAAATTTTCCGAATAATGTTTGATCAAACTCCACTCTGATCAGTCCCATGTGTCCCAATCACATTTGGAAATCCTGGGTAATGAGAATATTAGGCTGATTGTGAGATTCTTTGTGGAACTGTGGGTATTTTTGCCTGTGTATTACCTACCTGCAATGGCATGAAACGCCTTTTTTATTGTCTGCACACGCAGGTGTCCAGGAAACACTATGAAAACCTGAAGGAAATATTTTAGAGCCAAACAAACTTCACAAATTGCCGGGCAAATTGTACTTTTTGATAGATTTTCCGCATCGCCTACAGTATATAAAAAAAGTACCGCTTGCAAAAAACCTCAAAGCAATGCATACTATGTGGTTGTGAGAGCCTGACTTTGCCTAGTCTGACTTCGAATATAAGGTGCTAATAAATCTTTGAGGTACAATATCCCCCACTCCCCTCCGGCTAAAGTGGTATCTTTTGAAAAGAATTTCCTCTGGGAGCAATAAAGGATCTTGCCGATCGCGCAAAACCCTCTCTATTTGAAATTCTCTTCTTATAATTTGCGCACCGATAGCAGTTGGTTGCTCATTCATGAACGGTGAAGCTATGACTGAATGAATTCCACGTATGGATACTGATTAAATGTGTGATCTAATCCTTGTTTACATAAAACAAACCTGCTCCGCCTCCACTCCTCTCTCACAAGCTCCATCCTCTTCTACCCGACTCCAACTCCCCGAATGGAGTGAGGCGGCCCCTTTTATAATGTACCCAGATGTGCTCCAGTTGACTGATGACGAACTTCCAGCAGCACTCCCCAGTGTGGCAGAAGTGCGGCCCTTTCACCCGGAAGCACTCCGGACGTACACCATCCCTGGTCCGGCAGCACTTCCTGGTGTGGTAGAAGCGCTGTCCTCCAGGGCTCTCGGCCCATCCAGGTGCCCAGGGAAGAGTAGTGCCGCTCTCCCGGTCCGTCCTTCCTCCAGGCATCCCGGCGGGGCAGAATCCCTGGTTGTCTGCCACACCTTAGAAACATCAACACCAGCACAAGCAGAATGTGTAAACTCCACCATACAGTGACCAGACCCAAGACTACAGAACTGTGTATTTTTTAAATATATATGGTGTAGAAATTGGGGGAGCCAAGAAGCAATTGCCTCCCTAAATGAGGCATGAGCTTCCTTGAAAAAATAATTTGTAAATAGAGAGAAAGGACTCTACATTATTGAAAATTGACCACTTGAATTATAATTTTAAAAATACACAATAAAATCTAACCATTTTTGTCATGTCTTTGAAGCATGAACTGGCAAATGAACTTTTGGCAACTTTGGCTGTACACTTCAACAACCCAACTTTGACGAGATTTAAAATAATAATTATTGGGACCCCCCACATATCACAGCATAATTAGTCCCCAAATTATTTGCAAACTTTTTGTTCTGTTGCATAAACTGCTGAAAAGGTAAATGAGAAAAAAGGAAACAGATTTGCCCCTGAGAAGTAACAAAAGATTAGGTTTGATATTTATAATGATAGATATTAAACCAGGAGAAGCTTTTCCCCTACAAAATCTTGCACAACAAGATAGTATGAGAGCATGGAATGTATCCTGCATCTCTCCCTTTCGGCTCTGCTTCATATCCCAGATGACTGATAATTGGAATTGACCATGAATGTGCACACACATCCTCATAATGGAATTTAAAAATGATTTGTGCAGTAGTTCACTGATCACTGATTGTGTAATTTGCGTCGCCCAAACTCTGGCACATATAATTTATGTAACCAGATAGACTTGGTCATAAATAATAAAAGCATTTAACTAGAAAGATGATTTAGTTTGAATAGTTGCCAAAATATCTACATACTTATTTTTGTATTACATGAAACTTAAAACACTTTTTAATTTCAACATTCTCCTTGATTTGCTGACTTGCTTGGAAACAATTTAGAGTAGAGTACAGAATTTTAAAAGAGGCTGACTCAGTTCCTGTAAGGGCACAGGCTGCACATTAGAAGACTCTGCGTCATGTACTTGAAACTGCTGGCTTTTCATGTAATACGTAGCACAGTCATCATGGCATAAAACAAGTCATAGTGTAGGGTGCCTAACTTGAAAAATATGTAAAAGAGAGGAGACCCACATATTATGTGCTAAGTCTGTGTAACTCCCAAACCATGAAACGTCAGAAAAACCTTTTTAACCATACCGTATGCACAAAATAGAATTAATTCTAGTATATTAACATGGCATCAGGTTTGTGCTTTTCCCATTGCCTTTTTACTTGCCTCCTGGACTCAAACCTGTGACCTTGAAGTTTGAGTCCAGGAGGTAAGCTAGAAAACAGTAAAAACAGTAGCACATCTTGCTGAAGTGTACTTTCCATCTTAGCAGCAAGCCTTAAAATTAAAATAGTAGAATTAAAATCCACATAATGTGCAGATGTAGTGTATCATTTTAATTCACAATTAATTCCACATTGTGTAGTAGAAGCCACCCTGGCTGCTGTTAATCTAATCTATTAAGTAATTAAGATTAGCTGCTCATGAAGTGCATCCAGAAAAGGAATGAATACACTATATGTATGAAAATAAACAAAAAGGATTGTTTCGTAGACATGTTGCTAATACTTTTGGATCCATCTTGAACAAAAGAAAATATTTCCAAAAGCAGACATTGTTGCTAAAGATATGTATGTAAGGTCTCATAGTAACTCTGAATTAGTCCCAAATGAGCGAATGTGGAAGTATAAATGAATGTGCTTTGTGATGGGCTGGCGTCCCATCCAGGTCTGGTTCCAGTGTTGTGTTGGTTGCAGTGAAATATTCAGTTTGAGAAAATGCATGAATGAATAAACAACTACAGCGTTGGCCTTGCACCCGCACAGCAGAAATAAGTGCTATTGCCAGGGGGATACCCATAGCTATGGTATAGTACATATGGAAATTAGGTTTGAAGAAAGTGGTGCCACTCATATGCACTGCTGTTAGGTGGAGACTGCAATTGACTGTTCCAAGTGCTCCCAAGCTAGTGCATGTTCTTGGAAGTAACCTGAGATTTATGATGCTTACTTTTTGTTGTCACTTTTTTATGGAGCTGTTTTACTCCATTACAAGTGATTCAGTGGAGCCAAAACCACTTTACTGTATATCACAAGAACCACTTAAACGGAGGATGTCTCATTTATATGACTGGGAGGAATTTTCTACTCAGGAGCATTTTAAAATTCCAGAAATTGTACCCTTTTTTTCTGGTGGCCTGGCTGTTTGTAGAAAGTGCATATGCCCTGTATGTTTTTCTACTTTTACATTTAGCTGTGCCTATACCTTTCAGCCATTTTTAAGCTCACTGTGACCTAGCGTGTGTGCAGGCTGTTTCCATTTGCCACTTTTCAAAGTGCTTATGCATACTCACATTTTATTCCCCTGCACCAACAACTGCCCCTCCAGTGGCTCCTCTGTAAAACTGTTGAAATTTGCCAATGACAATGTAATGTACCCTATCAGATGGCAGTGATTGTGCCCTTAAGAATCTGGACCTGAGCATTTCAGAATCATTCAACTGGTTGTGGAGTTTAAAAGGCATCCCTTACATACCCCTGGTTATGCATGGTATCAATCTTAAAATGCTGAAATCATGGAAATGAAACTTATCAGAAGCCTATTTTTTATATAAAACCATTAAATAAATAAACAAACATATTGGCTAAGTACTGTATGTGCTTTTTCAAAGCATAAACTGCAGGGTGCTGTTTGAACACCAGAAATAATAGTAGGTGTTAAAATTGACTATTTTGGAGATGCATACATCCTATGGCAGACAATAAAATCAAGAAACTCACTTGTATAACCATTCTTTGTAATTATTAGTGTTATGGAAAAGGTCCTACTTACTGAGAACAAAATTCAGACATTGCATAAATACTTTCCTACTGCAGTCAGTTTGGTCAGTCACGATGATAGATGGTAATTTGCTTCCCTAGGTCTCCAAACACCTCTGTCTAACATATACGAGTGTATTACGTTTTGGGCCATGCAGTCATAAAAACAAGAAAAAGCATCTTCACATTATACCTGTCATACATGAAAACTTTTTTTTTTTTGTGCTGCTGCCAGGAGCAAATCTGCCTGGACTAAGATGGAGATTCATGTTGTTGGCAAATAAACACCCATTGCAGCTTGTAATATTGAGTCACAGGACTTAATGTAATTGGAATGATATCCTCCAGTGATACCAAATGGTAGGTTCGTTGTCAGTTTTATGTCATTTCCTTTATTATGCTTTAGTTACAAAAGATGGTAAATATTTAACACTTCACCTAGAAAAAGTAGATTGCATTTATGTTGAAATACTTCCAGTTTTTCTTTCTTTACCTAATTATTTTCTTTTATAAATTTCAACTCTATCACTGTATGTCACATTCCCCATATATTCATTTTGGATTTCCTCTGCAGTTCTGAACACGTTTCTTAGGCTAACTCTAAACTGATATTAATGTGTATGGGGTGTGCATGACTGTGTCTTATGGTGGATTTGACATCTCATCTATACTTGGTTCTAACCTTGCACTCAGTGCTGCTAGAATGAGAACAGGCAGCCTGAAATCCTACACTTGGATTAAGTGTGTTTAAAGAATGGATCGGTGGATGGAGAATATTGATTTATGTGAGTTCATTGTTATGTGAACACAAATTCTATTTAAATTCCTGACCTTGACTTGTTGTACTTACTGCATGACCCTGCTAATGACAGAACAGACGTTGGAAGCTCTCCAAAGAAATCTGCAAGATGAAGCTTTCGCATTTTCTCATGATGTCATGAAGGAAGCAAGAGTGCTTTAATTAAAGAAGTACTGGATTTATTTTTCAAGCGTACAAAAGAAATAAATACACACATGAGAAGTAAAAGCAGGATGAGGGGCAACAGGTGAGCTCTTACTGGGAACCTGCAGAACAGTGAGTGTGTGTGAGAAGGATATGTTTAAACTTGTTTTTTATATTTTCCATGCTACTTAATTTTTGGTGTGTTGACATTTAATTTCTATTTGTTAATAATTCTAGAGAAAAAAAATCTGTTGACAAAGTCACAGCCTACATAATTACAGTTTGACCTTGATAGTTCCAAGAAAGTAATCCATTTCTTCTCTGGGAAGTTTCACACCAATTGTTTTTTCAAGGCCATCTGCATTTTAAAATGTGCAGCTACCTTTTAGGAAAACCATCTTCATGTCACACCTGAGATACTTAAGTGTTTTATTGTGTGTGTGTGTGTTCTGCCGCCAGGAGCAGATCTGCTTGGTTAACCTTCTTGGCAAATAATCACCCGTTGCAATATGTCCCTCATCGGCTCCAGGGACTGGAGTTTCATTCCCTGTATGGTGTCTGTCTGTGATCCAGTATCCATAAGTATGTTGTGTGCAAGAGTTTCCTTAAGGGGGACCGTACAGTTTTTGTTTCTGACTTACTCCATAATGCTAATGAGACAGAATGTGGCTTCTTCAACACCTGTAATGGTAAAATCAGGGTTGGAAAATGGATAGATAACTAAAAGGAATGTTTATTGCATGATCTCTTAATTGTCTAAACTGTGTAGCCTATTTCCAGCCTTGGTGCTTACAAACAATACACCAGAAGGTGGCTCAAGGTGGAGTTGGTAACCTACTTCATTCCAGCATTAACTTTGCATTTCTATTCCTATTTTGAGTGGCTGGTATTTGCAGCCTTAGGGTTATTTCCAGCCACATTAGTATCTAAGTTAAGCCATTGACATGAAATGTTCCTGATTGTTAGAACTTTTTGGAAATATACCTCTGTAACCCTGCTGATTGACAAACCAAGTGACAAATTAAGAAAAAAAAGAAAGAACAAACAACAACAATTATCAAAGCACTGCTCCTCTAAGATGTCGGATTAAAGTAAACAGAAATTGGACTGCTGATTTATTTTCTGTCCAATGTGTTGGTGTAGGCAGGAATGAAACCCAGCCACCCATTCCGAATTCCAAGCAGTGTGTTTACTTTTCTATATTTTTTCTTTATCTTTATCACTGTGTCCAGGCTATAAAGCAGAGTAAACCCTGCAATTTCTATCACTTTCATATTAAAAAAAGAAATAGGTAAAGGTGTTAAATTAGGTGGAATTCTCATTACCCAATCTTATTTGTCTTTTAAATAGACATGTTTTTATTACAACTTATTTTACATTTTATGTATTCAGTCCATTTTTGCATTTTTATGTTTTAATTTTTTACTGAGTGTCAGCTCCTGTGCTTGATGCTTTACGCCTTATAATATTTTAGGAGTTCTGTATAAAGCTTATTCTGTTTTTTTTTCTTGGCCCAGTTTTAGAATTGAAAGGAGTTGTAGCCTACTCATCCTGCACTGGGGACAAGGCAGGCACCAGTGCATTACTTCCTAAGTGTTAAATGTTTTTCTTGAAAAAAAATGTAAAAAGCGTTGCATTTTTTACTTCAAAAATGACATATTTATTAAATCTAATCCTTCTTCTGTAAAACGTGCACAACACTGAAAGTACAAAGTCAGAAGTGTAGAAAGTATAATAATGATACTACTAATAATAATAATAAAAGTAATACTAATACCGTATATACTGTCAATGTGTTGTTTGTGTGGTATACCTTGAAGCACGGTGAAATACACAATCCAATATCACAGCTGCAACAATAGTAGTGTGATTCCTTGCAGATTTTCTTTCCAGACTGATCAGCTTTTGAGCAGCACACTGCACATGTGTGATTGACACGATCGTCACGTTCGGATTCATCAGAATCACTTTCGATTTCACTGTCCGTTTTAATTTCACTGCCTGAAGACAGATTCACTTTTTCATCAATGCTCATATCACTGTCAAGGGCGTACAACACCTGGGCTGCTGAAAACCATTTCTTACGAGACGCCATAATGAAGCTAAGAGAGAACGTGTCTGCACTGTTGCCTGGGTAACACCAGGGCTGTTGCTAATGCAAGACACGCCTATATTGATTCCCGAGCAACGCTCGGCACTAACACTGTTGGCACTTTTACAGCCCGAGTAATCCCCGGGTCTAACGTTTATGCAAGACGTGTCTGCCCAGGTGACGTTTGGGGCTAACACTTTCAGCTCTGTTTTTACAGCCCGAGTAACTCTCTGGTCTAATGCTAAGGAGGTTAGAAGTCACACACATATCCACGCTCACTTATACCAGGTCATTAGTCAACTTGAACATGTTTTGGGATGTTCAAGGTAAACATGAGTGCCTGGAGAAAAAGACAGAGACTGAGGACGTGCCAGCTGCCCACACTGCCCTGAAGCTGTGAGGCATCGCAGCACCGTACCACCCTTAATTATTGTTGTAATTTAAAATAGCAGACTTTATGGATTCTGTCACTGCTAAAGTTTTCACAAAGCCTTCCTTGCTTTAGTTTATTATAATGCAGCATTCAAGATAGTTTCTTAAACCAATGGCCTTTCTCTCTTAACACAATCAATTGTTTTGTGAAATGCAGTACTGAGTTAAGTTTAGACATGTGATGAGATCCATTCAATGATTAATTTCTAGTCCTTTCCTTTTAAATTTTCTTAAGACAAAGGTGAACATTTCCCTGGCAAAGTTGCAGTTATTTCTGCATTTTCTAGTCCCAGAACACTCTGTGTCTGGAATGTGGGCTTGTGATTTTCACATGAGGAAAATTAACAGGATTTGGCAAAAATGTAGTCAACACTCCCCCCTTTCCCTCTGCCTTCTTTGTTTCCTCTTTGTATACAAGTCTTACTATTGTTGGTAAAATTTGAAAATATTATTTTGCCAAACATATTGCAAGACAAATGATACAAATCAGAAACAACCAATGGGCAGACTTTCTTTTAAGATGCACTTAAGCATATTTCAAACTGAAACAGATTTGACCTATTACTTTACACGGACTTTCAGCTGCTTTGCACATACTTTTGTGAGCCTAGAAGAATACAGCCCTTGTTTTGCCAACAGTAGGATCACCTAGGTCTCCTTGGTTATCTTATTCAGTGACTACAGCTGTTCTAAAACTGACACACCCTGGTGTGCAAGCTGACGAGTTACAAAGTGAAAAATGGACTGTCTTCTGGGTGAGCGTCAGGGGATTTAGCTGTTTTCTCTAAAATTGAACATCAAATATCCTAGAGGAGCTGACATTGTTAAATAAACAGTCAATATCCAGGATGAAGCCTTTTTCACTCCATCTAGAGTACATCCTGTGGGAGATTTACGAGTTCTTGTGGGCATTTTAAACATAAAAAACATAGGTAAGGGCAAATATAGCTCTCTGTGAAATAACCCTGGATAATAAAACTAAACAAACTGAAATACAGCTTCAAAATGAATTTTATGTTTATGATAAAATGGTCATTCTTTTTTAAACATACCATAGAGAGTATTTATAATAGAGCATGTGATTTTATTTTCTTCAATTATGTCCAGTTTCTTAGGTCTGTTTTCTTATTTTCCCCCAGAAATCAAACACGCCTTTTTTTCGAAAGTAATATAAATATATTCCTTTCCTTTATCTATTGCCTGTCATTTTGCTGTGTTATTCATATTTATCTCGTTTCCTCTGAATTACTTGTACCCACTAGTCACCATCAGAATAAAAAACTATCCATCCGTTTGTTTATTTGCAACACCCCAATAGGTTTCCCTTTTAAGTTCCATTTATTCTTGTTAAGCATGCTTTCCCTTATCAGGACATTGTGTTGTACATGACAGCAAGTACTGAATAATTAAAAATACTTTCTGAGGCAGACTAATAGTCAAAATTCTCCTGTCCACAGGATTTTTTTTTAAATTCCTTGCTACATTACAAATTAAAATTATGAATGTGCCATTTCATTTACCATGTACCTGGCATCAGATTACAGTGCCACACTGTTGACTATGAAGGCACATTCAAAGAGTTTGCAAGGTTACAAGTAACTTTGGCAACATCTCTACAAACTGACCTAAAATGGTAAACCTGAATTATTTGTGCAAGAACAGAGACTAGTTTTACCATTTCAATGTGTTTATAACCTAATTTTTAATTGTGATATGTGGCTGCAGTGATTGAGTCTTTTGTTAATTGTAGGATGTGCAGCTGTAAGCTCCAGGGTTGTCTTTAACACATTTTGAAAGTGGCTGATTTTTACTTACTTTTTCTAGCTTACATATATACAACAAAAGAATTTGAAAGCTGCAGTTTTTCTCATGTACTACACAGCTGGCAGATTTAAGAATCTCACTTCATCTTTTCTAGTAAAATGGAATGCTCATATCACTGTCTAGTGAAAACCATACAGCTGAATTTAGGGAAAGAAATAGCTGGAGCAGAATTAGATGCCAAGGATCACATCAGTTTCAAATCTTAGCAGTGATTACTAATAAGTTACTACTGAGTTGTGTGAATTCAGCAAATTAGAGATTTAAATAGCAGCATCTACAAGATGCATTGGAAAAGCAAAATTCCTAATGCGCAATAATATAAACATCCCAAGTTGGTAAAACAAGGGAATAGGGCAAGCAAGAAAAACTAAACATCTGATTTCCAGACCCCACCATGTGTCCAAATCAGTAAAGTTTTAAAGTGAAACATTCTGATTTCTTCATGGAGTTATGCCTTAAAAATGGCAGAATGCAAAGGACTGTGATGGACATCTGCCCCCTCCCAGTGCCTTTTATCTGGTATTGCTGAGCCCCCAAGTCCTTGTTTTTGCCTGCTGTTTACCCCAGCTTCTCTCCCCTTCCTTAAGCAGTTGTGTTTTTGTCTTTCATTATCTTTGGGTTTCCCTCAGTTTTCATTAATTTTCTTTGAAAGCTTTCTGAGACTTTTTTTTTTTTTTTTTTTTTTTAAAATGCATACAAAGTTGTATTAATTCCTAAAGAAAATGCTGCAATATGTGGAATATTACAAAAGTGGTACCTGCACTTTAATTTTTGGATCCAGTATTTTTGGTTTGTACGGCAATTAAAAATATATATATTTCTTTCCTCTGTGTTTCCTTTAGTTTTTAAGAACAACACTGGTGGGATGCTGGCCCTCTGTTTTCACTCAAACACACACACACACACACACACACACACACACACACACAGCTGCTTCCTGTTTGGAGCGTGGGTGGATACATCATTGAAGGCAAGGAAGTGTGCAAGCAGACTACAGTCGGGCAGTCTGTGTGAAAGAAGAGTGTGTCTCAAAGGGTCCAGTTGGCTCACGTTCACCTTGGTGTCATGGTGCTGCTATCCACATACTGAACTGAGGAGGCTGGGATGAATGGAAGCAGTTATGTTTGATGGCAGTCAGGAGTAAGGATTTTTCTTAAAAGAATTGTTTTTTAATGTAATATATTTTTATGCACAAACAACTGATATGAATCTCATTGAGTTGTTGTGGGGGATATGAATGGGGCAGTGCACGCAAGATATCCCTCAAACACTGCACAGCTGAAAGAATTCTACATGAAGAAGTTTTGAAAAGGTTTTTCTCAGTTGATGTCAGAGACTGGCAGACAGTTATAGGAAATGCCTATTTGAGGGGGCAACAGCACGCATTAGAGCCAATGGGGGGCACTTAGTTTTCCACAGACAGAAGTGGCATATCTGTTTATTTTTTACTGAATAAATTATTGCAAAGAGAAATTTTGTTTTTATTAATTCACCTTTATCTAAATATACTGTTTAAACAAAGATCAAATTTTGATATGCCCACATATGGAGTGCAATTACTTTTTTACATTACTCTATCTATTTATCTATCTATCTGTCTATGATATAGAAATAGATAGATAGATATAAAGGCCTTCAGGAAAGAGGTTATAGATGCTTATGAGTCTGGGAAGTGATTCAGTATACCATGTGTGGGTATATGTATATGTGTGCAAAACGTCATCTTCATACTGACTTACAGTTACTTTTTAATTAATAATATAGTAAACTACCCTACTACAGGAAGGTTATTTTGAGACTAAAATTACACATCACGGTCTGCCTACTGTTATTTAACAAAGTTTTAAATGATTGTTATTGTGTTTATGATGAGTTTTTATTACCCAGTGATAAACTGTTCATTTACCTTTCCTAGCATACGTATGCAATAGAAGAATTTGCCCACACACTTCACAATTGCTGGTGCATATAGGAATCCCACATTATACAAGACACAAGCTCTAGTTGCAGTCAGGCTACATGTATCCCTTTGAAGCACCTGTTGGAAAAAGTTTGATACTAGGGAGTGAGCCACTGACTCTACTACAAGGTGATTACTACTGACGTGGAGTTAAAATGTGAAAAGTTGTCATTGTTGGGAAAGTGGTGAAGTGTTGCAGGTTTGTCAGGTGCACAAGTAGGAATTTCACTGTACCATGTACATGTGACAGTGCTAGTACACCTTACAGACATGTACACGCTCATTTATACTGTTTTAGAGGCTCCAATGAAATTTTCATTAAATGAATTGGTAATTGTGACGAAAGTTGTAATGCCTGAACAAAAAATCCATATAGATATTGAGAGAACATTTAAACTCCACACATACAACAACAAGGCCAGGATTCAAATGAAATGCTGAGCATTCAGCATTTTTCATTGGAAGTGCTTGCCCATATCTGAAAGGTTAATGTGCATCTGAATGTTAAACTGCCACTCGGGTACAAGAAATGGCAAAAACAAAGTTCACTTCTCTATAAGTATTCATAGCTTCAGAAATGTGTTTAGCCTCGAAGAGGAGAAATTTTTGTGGAATATGTGAAAGTTGCTTGCCAAGGTTTTAGTGATGAAAAAACTCCCTTATTCCAGACAGTCTTTAGAGTCCTTTTAGAAGCAAATTAATGCATTTTTATATGATCATTGCCTACTTACCTACTGTACCTGCTCTGTAACCATGGAACTGTATATAGAAGCAAAACTGCTTCATCATTGTTGCAGAATTCCTTTTATTGAATTTGTACGATATTAGAATTATGTGTTTCCTCAAAATTTCTCCTAATCACAAAGGTAGTTTCTCAATGCCTTGTGCTACAAACAAGAGTATACAGAATTATTGTCTTTTTGAAATACTACTATATTAATAAAAATGCAGCCTGCACATAATCAAATACTAGTTATGTATATCCTTACTATATGCATAGTTAATTTTCCCAACCCACTGTTAATATAAAAGCATATGAATGAAGTAAATATTGAGAGTTTGCTTACAAGTATAATGGCTGCATAGGCATAGAACTCTTTTTTTTTTTTTTTCCTATGAATCTCTCTTGTGTTTCCCCAGTCAGCCTTTGGCTGTTTCCAGTTATTTTCACAATCTGTGTGTATTGTAATGTGTATGTATATATATGTGTGTGTATATGTGTGTATATATATATATGTATATGTATATGTGTATATATATATGTATATGTATATATATATATATATATATATGTGTATATGTATATGTATATATATATGTATATGTATATGTATATATATATATGTATATATATATGTATATATATATGTATATGTATATATATATGTATATATATATATGTATATGTATATATATATGTATATGTATATGTATATATATATATGTATATATATATGTATAT
>JANRMT010062861.1:31464495-31602993 GCA_026402145.1 Polypterus bichir lapradei
AGTTGCAGTGCCTTGTGTAATGCTTTAGTTGCAGTGCCTTGTGTAATGCTTTTTTATTTTTATATTTCCCCAGAAATATCTGCCAAGTCGACAAGATATTTTACTAGCAAGAAAGGCCACAAAGGGAATTGTAGAACATGATTTTGTCATCAAGAAAATTCCCTTTAAGATGGTGGATGTTGGGGGTCAGCGTTCACAGAGGCAAAAGTGGTTCCAGTGCTTTGACGGGATTACCTCCATTTTATTCATGGTCTCGTCCAGTGAGTATGACCAGGTTCTTATGGAGGACCGCCGCACCAACCGCCTGGTCGAATCTATGAACATTTTTGAGACTATTGTCAACAATAAGCTCTTCTCCAATGTGTCCATCATCCTCTTCCTCAACAAGATGGACCTACTGGTGCAGAAGGTCAAAGAGGTTAGCATCAAAAAGCACTTTGCTGACTTCCAGGGTGACCCTCACAAGCTGGAGGATGTACAGGCATACCTGGTTCAGTCCTTTAACAAAAAGAGGAGGAACCGAAGCAAGCCCCTGTTCCATCACTTTACGACTGCTATAGACACAGAGAATATCCGCTTTGTCTTCCATGCTGTCAAGGATACCATTTTGCAGAAAAACCTGGAAGATATAATGCTGCAGTAATATGGCCCATATAGTTGAAACTTTAAGCTGTGCAATTGTTCTCGGTTGGGATGTGCTGGATAAAACTTGTAATGAAAGGATTTTGTTAAGTGGGATTGTAGGTCATGTCATTCATACATATCCCCTGTTTATTTTACTTTGGCAAAGCCAGTAGGACGATATTCAATTTACTTCTGGTGTGGAAATTCAAAAAAAGCAGTTATTGGTATCACAAAAAAAAAAAAAAGTGGCGTCTGAATCAAAATGGAAGCAGAAAGATAGTTTTGGACATTGGATAACATGATAAATGTATTGCACTAAAATTTAATCACCTTCCACCCACTTTTGAGAGGCAATCTCCTTTCTGTTTCTTACAGATGATAACTCTCATAAATTAAGGAAAAAAATGAAAACTTTAAAATAACATAAAAAGGGACTAGAGAAAAAAAAAAAAAAATATATATATATATATATTAAAAAAAATAAAGAAACCTTCCAGACTATACAGTCCTGGGACTGCTCACCATTATAATTAAAAAGAGGATGGAGCCAAGACAGTTAGTAATGCGCCAGGAAATGGACAAAGTTCAAAGAAAAGTAGCAACACAACTGTTCAAGGATAAAAAAGAAAGAAAAAAGAAAAGCTTTGAAACTCTTCTGCTCAAAGTGTGGAGAAAGAGAGAAAGAAAAATGCAGAGACTTATTGCATGAGAGCAGTGGAGTAGCAGGAGTGTGTTTTGAGCTTTAATGGTTCATTTTACAAATTCAGTTTACTTGTGCTTTTCAATGTGTACTTAAAGTCAGGCTGAACAAATTCCTGCAAAGGGTTATTCGTAGCAGTTGAGTTGCATGCTTGGGTGTATGGGACAGTGCTTGAATATAAAGGCATGCACTGCCAGCTGGTTCTGGAATTGCCCCTTTGAGCATGCCAGTTTGGGTATGCCCTTGAAATCTGTAAATGTGATCTTGCCAAAAAAAACCAGGATTTAAATTACTTCAAATAATTACATATAAATAAAAATACAAGTCTCACATTAGTAAGCAAATTATTACTTACTTCATTATACACTTAAATGTGTTTTTGGATCCCAGTGAGTCTCCTTGTGCTGATTATCCATTAATGATGTCTGTGGCTTTGGCATCATCTGTGAAAGAAACTGAATCAAACTTGCAGGTATTAAAAATGTTGCATGTCTCAAAGTTCATATTATGAAAATAATCAAATAAAGTGAAAAAGTAAAATTTGGCACAGTTCATTAGCAGACAGAACACAGAAAGTCAAGGTTTGTTTTCCAGTATAAAAATTAATAAGCATTAAGGTCACAGTACTCCTGAAACTTCTGGCCAAAAAAAAGTCTTTTATTTAGTTTTACATTAAGTCATTATCTAGAAACTAACCAGTGAGTAACTTAACAGCCCACGAGTATCCTGTTTTGAGTTATACCGTATATGAGAAAGGAAATTTTACTTTTTTTATACACTGGAAAGCTTGAACTTAACAGCTCAACTTTGTCAGAACCAGACATAACTAACTGCTGCACACCCTTTAGTAAAATGTTTCAGAAGTTTGAAGTTCATTATAAAGACTTGTTGTCTGTTTGTTAATTCAAAGTCACAGTTTTCAGCCCTATGAACAAAAAGATGTGAATTTGTATATTTTGTGTTTGTGTGTAAATAATTACTAAAAATGTGCATGTGTGTGTATAGACAGTACATTGTTGTATATGGTATACTCGGTGCGCCATATATATTGAGTGCTGTGTGTATACATACATGCAACAATCTGTATATAATTGCATTGTATTTGTGAATATATAGATAGTATACACATTTATTGTATATTGTCTGAATAGCATTATGTTATAGTTACAGCATGTCTCCACAGTTACCAGCATACATTAACAGTTATTCACTTATTAACCCAACTTTATAAAAGAAAAGACTGTTCCAGTCATACTTTATAATAGTAAATCTTTGTAAGAATTGTTTCATTTTTTTGTGCATATTGGACTTGTTCACCTTTTGAAAATAAACATCCTGTTTAACTAGTTTGTCTGAGTACTGAGTGTTGTCCATGGTGTTAAAGTAGAGAGCTGGCAAGCTTCAGGGTCATCCACTTTTAATTTAAAATGCTTTTACCTTTTTCCTGGCTAAAGCAAGGCTGAGATCAGAGACGGTGGGTAGCGTCCTGCTCTGCATGGCTTAGAATTGCCAGCTTGCATAGCAGAGGTGCACAGCAGTGGGAAGTTTCTTATTAAGGAGTTCACACAGTATCATATGAGTCCCTAGAGGTCAGAGTGCACAGACTGCATAATACTACTGATTAAGTACCACATGGCATTTTTGACTGTATAATTAAATTATTATAGCAGCCGACAGATTTAATGTGAGAATATGCTCTCAGCTTTTCCTTGCTTGCACATACAAATTCAATAAAGGTTTCCACTAAGAAGAATGCCGTGCTCAGCTTTAGTTGTGAGCAGTTGCTGATATCCCGAATGTGTCTGAGATGGCTTGCAGTAATCAGTCACAGTTATTTCTCAATTGCTGAAGAATAATCTAGCTTGTGAGTTCAATTATAATGAGTCAGAAGTCATAATAACAAGCTAGGACCAGTGCAAACAGGCCACGGTTTAAAGCTTTCTGGTTTGTAGTGTATTTTGCCATATTGCTCAAGTGCTGTGACGTTTAAGAAGCAACTGCATTCAAATGAAATGCATGATAACTTCCTGTAACCAGAGTCAAGAAGTAATGCCAACATGTTCAACGTGTTTAGGCACAGCTATTCAATACAACGACATTCAGTAGTGTACACTACTGTTCTTTTCAAACAAATGCAATTTATACCCAGTGCTTTAAAGCCTGGCTCCTTTTCTGCATCTTCCCTTCTATGTTTCAGTCAACAAGATGGAACCTTAGACTCTTTTTTTTTTTTTTTTTTTTTTTTTTTTTAGTTAGGCTTTTTGTATTTTCATGATCATTGCTTCCATATATCTTGCCCTGTAAACATTTTAGTTTTCTTATAGGAAGACTGGAAGCTCTTGTGACTTGTTGGCTGGACTTGTGAAAGTGTTAGAAACCTTTCAAATCATACAACCCAGAACTGCTTATTAAATTGGAATGCTAAATGCTGGGGATAAATGAACCTTTCCATTAATCTGTATTTCATTCCATCTGTGAAGCAGGTTGTCCAAGGGGCACTCCGCTATATTCAGTCTGAGAAAAGCAGGTCTTTGCTGATGTGTCCATCAGATGGAATTCTACTGATACAAAACTGGAAGGAGTGACTTTCTCTAGTCCTATGTTGTTGCTTTCACACGTTCTATTAGATGGGAGGGAAGAAACTAAGGTGCATCCTACAGGAAATGAAGGAAATCTGTGTTGACCACCCAACCATTACTGAACTCACTCAATTAAGCTATTCTGGAGCTTTGGAATGGGAATTTTATACTATATATAGCATGAATGTGTCTAGGACCTTGTAAAGTTTTCTTCAATTAATCAATCAATCTTTATATATTGGTACAAAACAACATGGCAAACATTTCTCTTTTTCCTTTATTACCGTGAAGAAAGAGAAAGTTAAAAGTGTAACAGTTTACATATACTAGCACAACTTTTTCTAATCCTTTTATAAACAGATGAAAAAATCATTACAAAGAGTCCTGCATTATATGTGAACTCTAAGAACGGTTCAAACGATGGTATCTATTAAAACATTCTGCCTGAGGCATCAATAAAAAAAAGAGGCTTCCATAAGAATACAGTGCCCTCTTGTGACCAGGTGTGAAAGTGCATCACACATGGAATTAGCCAAATGAAGCACCCAGGGAGCTGACAAGTGACCTTATCACATTTGACTTTTTTGATACAAAATGAGTAGATAAAAATTAAAGTGAACTGTAATTGTTTTAATTATCGATACAAAAAGTTTCAATTCACAGAATATATAAGGCAACTTTATGAAATGGATTACAAATATGTGCTTATGTTATTTTTTTTATATATAAACTTATCAAATTGATAAAAGTCATAGATGCATTCAGGATCATGAGGCCACACAATGGCAGTTAATGAATGCGTACAAGAATGTAACAAGAGTATACACCACCTTGCTCCATTCCATGACATTCTATAAACTGTAAGTGCAGGAGGTCTTATTGTTTGTAGCTCAAGTTCTCCATCCCAGACTTCAGTATAACATCATGGCTGTTCCGATACCAGCCAATTCAAAAGATGAGTCTTCTTTTAGTTGTACTTCATTAACATCCAACGTTACTTTTGACACATTAGCCAAAGGAGCATGTTTCATGCAAAAACAAGTAGGTCTTCTTTTTCTTAATACTGATATTTAATAATAATAAATTTCATAATTGCTCTGAAATTAGATAAATGCACCTGTTCATTACAAATTAATTACCCAAAAATTATTTAATACTATAAATAAATCAGTCTTAACACTCAACTAATTTAAGAAGCATCTGTCAGATAACAGAGGATACTAAATTTGCTGCTGTTCAATAAATGGTATACGGTTTCAATCTCAACACAGTGGAGGATTTCTTAGTCAACCCAACAAGCCAGGGTCTGATGACGCTTGGAGGGATTCTGGCTCCCTATCACCCTTAATTGTATAAACTCACACTTATGAGCTGATGAATAATAAATAAACAGGGAAAAATTCAAACAAAAAGTTTGAAAAAAATGATAACTTGTCTGGAGGCTTAAGGTTTTACTAGGCACTTCTTTTTTTTTTTTTTTGTTTTAAGCAAATATTTGCCTATGAACAGAGCAATGCAGATTTTTTTCACTTCATTACTTTCATTTATCTACGTTATCACTCTTCTGTACGATTATTACAAAGGCTGAGTGGTTTGGGTTTTTTTGTAATTTATCTGTGCTATTTCAGTTTCTCCTTATATTGGATGGTTAACTTCTTGGAAGTCACTTTGGATAAACAATATCTGATGAATGAATAAATGAGTGCATGTGCAGTTGAAATATGCTGCGAGATCATTTTTAAATTTAAAATCAAAGGTGTCGGCCACAAAAATCCTTTAAGACGTAGAACCTATTGGACCCGTGTTGTCATCAGTACATAATGTTGGTTCAGTCTGAACACTGCACTGCAGAGTGGTGTACAAGAGGTTTCATGACAGCCTTAAAATATAATGCTTCTGTTCATAAGCAACATAATTTTAAACACTATATGAATATACAACTATATAAACATAAGTTTTAATTTCTTGGATGATTATACAGGCAATACATTTTAAACTTGCACAGGATACTTGCTGCTCTGAACCCTTGATTAAGATCTGTCTCTGTGGAGTTTGCACTTTTGAGCACTGGAAGAACGCTTAGTTTTGTTTGCACCAGGATTGATGGGTGACTTGTAAATAGACGGATGTGAGTGTGTTTAGGTGTGTGAATGATTGTGCCCTGTAATGAACTGGCAACATATTTAACATGGATTTCAGGCTCCATGGCTTCTTGTGACCCTGAACTAGATAAGTAAAGTGAAAACAAGTTGTTATAAACAAGTTGAGTTAAAAATTAGTGGGGAACATAAGGAGTTAAAGTGTATCTAAACTACCAGAAACCTTCTTACCTCAAACAAGGTTGGCCAATAACTAACACAAAATAAACATTTGCATTAACTGAATTCATTTTAAGATAATGTATTGTGATAATAAAAATAACTGAAGATGTAGCTAAGTGTATTGAGGTCACCTTCAAGGAGAATGTTCTGGGCTCAAAATCTCAACAGTAAACATGAAATGTACTAAATGGGTTATTTAAATATCAAAATATTAAATACATTTATCTTATGTTTTTTTGTTTATAAAATATGTATATAAGAAAAAAGATGTTAGGTGGTAAATCTTTGGAAAGTTGTTTAATGCAATGTTAAAATATGTTCACAAGAAGAAAAGAATCATTACTAATATGATGGAATGTTTTTGATTCAAAATGAACAATTGGTTTAATAAAAAACTACCTGCATTCATAATATAAGGAAAAACCACAGAATCTTAATAAAAAAATGATCTAAAAACTTAACAGTATTCTATCCTGCATTATTATGAGAATACTATAATTGTCATTTGTTATGTGCTTGGCATCTACAAGCCTAAGTTTTTGTATTCTTTCTATTTTTTATGCTGAAAATATCAAATGATGAACAGATTTCTGCCTATAAAAAGAGTGTAAAACTGCATGCAAGCTTTTTTTTTTATAATGCTTTCTACATAGTAAATTGATAAATACATTAAAAGTTCTTTTAACATGTGTTGCTTTCATTTGAATCTATTGAAAAAAAATCTTTTAAAACTTGCATAAATACAGCTACATGTGTAAGGAAAAATCATTAGATACACAACTAACACACAAGAAAGGGAATTGTACTGGTAACATATTGAGAGATACAGTCTATCTATCTATCTATCTATCTTATAGCACTTTTCATATCTATCTATCTCTATCAATCTATTATATAGCACCTTTCATAACTATCTATCTCTATTATATAGCTCTTTTCATATCTATCTCTATCTATCACTATCTATCTATCTATTATATAGCACCTTTCATATCTGTCTATCTAGCTGGGTTGAGTATAGGGTACAACTAAAGCTACTAAGTAAATATTAATTTGGATGGATGGTTTTGGGAGTTTTAGTGAGTTTACTTCATTGTAAATCTTAAGTGTCTTATTCCATCCTGCCCGTTTATTACAAAATAACACATTAACAGATTATTCAAAAATGAGTGACATGTTTGTGCAGTACAATGCTGAGATTAATGTAGTGGGATCCATTCCTATAATGTTCATTAAATTCCAGGAGATGAGTGTGAGTGAGAGTGGGATGTGAATCTCTGGCATTTCATCTAGAAATAGTTCCTGCCTTGCACCAGGATATTGCATGTGGTATATTATATGCCTTTCTGGAGGTCTTTCTGCCTGAAATGCCTGTAATTTTGTTTTCTTTGTTTCTGACAGGAATTACAATCAATATACATAAATAGCAGCAAGATTACAAAGGTCAAGTGTGATTTATTCATTCATTTTTCAAATTTACATACAGGTGCTGGTCATAAAATTAGAACATCATGACAAAGTTGATTTATTTCAGTAATTCCATTCAAAAAGTGAAACTTGTATATTAGATTCATTCATTACACACAGACTGATGTATTTCAAATGTTTATTTCTTTTAATCCTGATGATTATAACTGACAACTAATTAAAGTCCCAAATTCAGTATCTCTGAAAATTAGAATATCAGTTAAGACCAATGCAAAAAAAGGATTTTTAGAAATGTTGGCCAACTGAAAGGTATGAACATGAAAAGTATGAGCATGTACAGCACTCAATATTTAGTTGGGGCTCCTTTGGCCAGGATTACTGCAGCAATGCGGCGTTGCATGGAGTCGATCAGTCTGTGGCACTGCTCAGGTGTTATGAGAGCCCATGTTGCTCTGATAGTGGCCTTCAGCTCTTTTGAATTGTTGGGTCTGGCGTATTGCATCTTCCTCCTCACAATACCCCATAGATTTTCTATGGGGTTAAGGTCAGGCGAGTTTGCTGGCCAATCAAGAACAGGGATACCATGGTCCTTAAACCAGGTACTGGTAGCTTTGGCACTGTGAGCAGGTGCCAGGTCCTGTTGGAAAATGAAATCTGCATCTCCATAAAGTTCATCAGCAGCAGGAAGCATGAAGTGCTCTAAAACGTCCTGGTAGACGGCTGCGTTGACCTTGGACCACAGAAAACACAATGGACCAACACCAGCAGATGACATGGCACCCCAAACCATCACTGACTGTGGAAACTTTACACTGGACCTCAAGCAACGTGGATTCTGTGCCTCTCCTCTCTTCCTCCAGACTCTGTGACCTTGATTTCCAAAGGAAATGCAAAATTTACTTTCATCAGAGAACATAACTTTGGACGACTCAGCAGCAGTCCAGTCCTTTTTGTCTTTAGCCCAGGCGAGACGCTTCTGACGCTGTCTCTTGTTCAAGAGTGGCTTGACACAAGGAATGCGACAGCCGAAACCCATGTCTTGCATACGTCTGTGCATGGTGGTTCTTGAAGCACTGACTCCAGCTGCAGTCCACTCTTTGTGAATCTCCCCCACAGTTTTGAATGGGTTTTGTTTCACAATCCTCTCCAGGGTTTGGTTATCCCGATTGCTTGTACACTTTTTTCTATCACATCTTGTCCTTCCCTTCGCCTCTCTATTAATGTGCTTGGACACAGAGCTCTGTGAACAGCCAGCCTCTTTAGCAATGACCTTTTGTGTCTTGCCCTCCTTGTGCAAGGTGTCAATGGTCGTCTTTTGGACAACTGTCAAGTCAGCAGTCTTCCCCATGATTGTGTAGCCTACAGAACTAGACACAGAGACCATTTAAAGGCTTTTGCAGGTGTTTTGAGTTAATTAGCTGATTAGATTGTGGCACCAGGTGTCTTCAATATTGAACCTTTTCACAATATTCTAATTTTCCAAGATACTGAATTTGGGACTTTCATTAGTTGTCAGTTATAATCACCGAAATTAAAAGAAATACTCCGTGCCACGCCGCATTGCTGCAGTAATCCAGGCCAAAGGAGCCCCAACTAAATATTGAGTGCTGCACATGCTCATACTTTTCATGTTCATACCTTTCAGTTGGCCAACATTTCTAAAAATCCTTAAAAGTCTTAATTGATATTCTAATTTTCAGAGATACTGAATTTGGGACTTTAATTAGTTGTCAGTTATAATCATCAGGATTAAAAGAAATAAACATTTGAAATACATCAGTCTGTAATGAATGAATTTAATATACAAGTTTCACTTTTTGAATGGAATTACTGAAATAAATCAACTTTGTCATGATATTCTAATTTTATGACCAGCACCTGTATTCCAGTTCATGTATGGAAAGTGTTTTAATAGTTGTACGAGAGTTTAACTTTTCAAATGGTGTCTTGATGCACCTTACCTTCACAAAAGCATCTTTAACAAATGAGCAGCAAATACAGTATAATATGATACAGAAAATATCAATCGAAGAACTGGCATATTACAACTGTGTTGAAAATGTATGTTACAGCTTTTAGGATTACAGGGAGTCCGTATGAGACTGTCCAGCTCGTACCAGGCCAGTTTAGAGCCAATTATTTATACAGTGGTGGGATGTGGAAGGAAAACAAGTGCAGGAGTGAGGAGAATGTGCGCACAGACAGGTATTCAAGGCCATTCTCTTGGAACTGTGAGACAGCAGCACTCCTCACAATTGACTGTGTCCCCTTTGTATAAAGTAATTTGTTATTTATTTCTCTTTTAGTTTTTTGTTAAGCAGGATTTCCTGGCAAGGGCCAAGGTCACAAATTTCCATTTGAGACTAGTTGGGAATCTGTATGGGTTTGTGGTGAAGGGGGAGTTAAATGTGAAGGGGTTTTTAGGATGAATCCTCTATGTGCAGTTTCATTTCACACAAAATGTACAAAAGACAAGATTTTGTTCATTTGTTATTGTTTAAGGGAAATATCTCAAGTGTGAAAAAGAAGCAAGGCTTTTTATTTATTGTGAATTCTCACAATAAAAATAGCCACTATTGTACAAATACATGTTTTTTTTATGTTTTGACGATCTAATACACTGTGTAAATGTTTCTAGTTAGTTCAAATGTTATTCTTTACAGTTACTTACATGATTAAAAACCATACTAAAATGTATATGAATCGTGTAATAAAATTTACAGTGATAAATATTGTGATTGAAAATGATCATAAAATTTACACTGGCAGGTTTGTATCTTTGATCACAGAGTTAAAAATTAACTTATTTAGCCATTAAGCCACATGTTACTAAAAGAAGGATTGTTAACCTCTGCAGCAGTGTTTGTTAAGCATAAAAAGTATAGGCTTCTTATTGGGGAAAAAATGGCACTTGAAAGTGTATTTGTCTGAATACAGAGTTTTACCTATCAGCTTCACCTGGGCAAGATAAGTATACTGTTTTAGGACACATTTGCCTGGATATCTTATTAGTATTCATACAGAGCTCTACTGTAGGTGATAAATCCAGAATGTAAAAAGCATATTCAAAGTACTTTTCTAAAGTGGCCTTCAGGGGCTGTAAACTAGTGATCTTATGATTCTTATTAGAACAATGTTTTCTTCATGCTGAATTAAATTGGTCCTGAAGATGAACTATGATATTTCACAACCGCCTATCAGCAACACTAGGACTGTGAAGGCACAAAGACATTCAACTCCAAACTGATGGCCAGAATGTACAGTATACGTAATGTACAAAAACTTTATAAAGTATTGCTTTAAAACATTTAATGTCTCAGAATATATACTAAGTTATGATAACTGTATGTAAAATACATATTTTAACCCAGATTATACTTTGAGAATAATGCCAAAGGTATACAAGTTTTACTAATGACATTTCAATGAAAGAACAAAAATCAATTAGATTTATATCAGTTTGTTTAGTGGGATCATTAGCTTCATGAGTGGGCCAGGTTCAACACCAAGAACTGCACCGTGGAAAGGTTATTCCACTTACAGTACCTCTGCAAAGATATAAAGGTGATAAAACAACACGAAAAAATCATTATGGAAAAAAAAATATACGGAATATATAAGGAATGAGCACACAATGCCATGTCAGGCTCTGCTGGGAGATCCCCATTGAGTATTCTCAGGGTGAAAGCTGCTGTAACAGTTAAGACCCACACTATCTGTCTGTCTGTGTGTTAGCTGAGGTTCGCCCATTACTGTAGCCATCATCTTCTCCAGGTGCTGCTGGGGCATGCAGATGTTGGGATGATGGTACGTTACTCCTATGTTCCAGGGTTGAGCATGTCAGTGCTTGTGGTGCTACAGTGTATCTGGGGTCTAGTGGTCGTGAAGTTCTTCAAGTGCTAGGTTAAATCTTTTTATAACTAACATTGTTTTGGAAGTATAAACCAGCCATTCTTTAAAGTAAGAGCTTCACCCACATTTGCAAGAAATTTCTCTGTATTTCTCCTAGAAGCAGAAAGGAAATACTTCTGCTACTGACTAATAAAGCATAATAGATAAATCAAAACAAGAATGTATAATAATAAAGGAAAAGAAACCAATGTAACATTATAGTAAAAACAATAACAATAAGTAAAAATTATATTCCATACAAAAAATAATAAATCATAAGCAGGTTATGTACTGTATACAAGTGCAAAGCTTAGTAAATACACAGGCCATAGTGATGCATGGAATATTGGTTGAACTTGACTGCTGCCTACATACTGAATTGCAAAAGAATTATTTAACATTAACACAGTATAATATTACAACCGTCACTTAACTTGTAAATGTAATAATGTTGTGCTTAAATTTAGAACCTTCAAAGTACATAGTCAGGATATGATATGTAACTCATGGAAACAATAGTCGCATTGCTAAATGAAAGTAGATAGTTCAGTAGTCATGTTGCTTTGAAAGATGGAAGCACTGTTTTTATTTATGCAGTCTAACCCAATTGCAATCTTATAATGTTTAAGTAGAGAAATGACAAATGTGTGCTGCACTGTCTTTACACAAATGAGGCAAAGGTCACGTGATTTCAGAAACAGTTTATCCTCATTTATGGCTTCCTGCATTGCATCTCTCCGTCAACAGCAGTTTCTCCTCTCAGTCAGGTGACTGAATTCATCACAGGCACCCTTAAGGCAGAATGAACACTAGTTAAAGAAGTCACTTACAAAGTATAATTTCTGTGGGAAAAATACCATCATAAATATTTTGTATTCAAAACTACTGCATTATCATCGGCTTAAAGAGAACAAGAAAAAAGGAGTCGGACCTTTACTAGGCAGTTTATAAAACACAAGTTTAAAAATAACTTCTACAGACATAATTAAAATCAAATGAATATGTGAATTTGAAAAAAATCACTTTTTAGCTTTGCTCTGAATCAGTAAAATACATTTTTGTTACCTGGAGGAACAACAGTTTAAGCAATTTTTGCTAAACCTTTTTTTGTGTTTTGTCCATTTAGGCGTAAAGTTTACACATGCTCTTTTGCTTATAAACAGTGATGGTAAATATAAATTAACTAGTGAATCAAATTCAACTTATCAGCTGAGATAACAATGCTTTGTATAAGGAGTAAGAAAAGGACTGCTTCAGTGCGTATCTGATAAAAGGAAAAACAGGTGTTTTTTCCACACTGAAAAAATAAGAAAGATAGAAATATATTTTGCAATATGGAAAAACTTTTACTGATTTTTTATTTATGGATTTTTAAATATATATTTATTACTGTACAATACCTAAATTAGAAATATTAATTTGGAATTTCACTTGATTATTTTAATAATCATATTTAAAATGAAAAATATATGTAATATACATATATTTTGTGCAGTTACAAGATGCAACTGTCTACATTTGATTTAATGGTCTATTTAAAAAAAACATAAAAACTTCTAATTTTTTTCCCTTTTTCTTTCTCAAAAATAACTGACTACAGAATATACTCATTGAATGATCAAAAGAGGGTGATAATACTTGTGAGCTTTAGTTGTATAATTCCCTAAAATACCTACTTTATATCATTGTTTGTACAGCTCTTAAGTGTCTTAACATGCTATACCCAGAAATAGTGATGAGTGAACCACAGAGAGTTGGTAGGAAGTCTGGGGTTTTGCCACCCCATTTATTGATTTACTGTGTGTATATTTTTTACATTACAATAACTAAATCGGCACTAGATCACAGAAAATTAGTCTTTTGCCAGGAATGTTAAAATATGCTAGTATGTAGAACAATTTGCAGACAAGTTCTTCTTGTAATTATGAGTCTTTTCACAGACAAAAATATTCTAAGAATGTGGATAGAATGTCCACTAACAACTACTCAGTACATGCTGATCTTACAACAGTTTGCCTAAATACAGCACTTACTTAAACACTCTACCTTAATCAAATATATCTCTTGGCAGTAACAATTCTGCACTACATATGTTTGTAGACAGCAGGTTGCAGACTCCAAGATTAAAAAGACAAGATTTCTGTTCTTTATAATCTTCTTTTATTGGGAGTTATCTAACTGACCCAAGTAGTCGCTAGACAGGAAAAAGTATAATTTGCCCCTTTAAATAATTTTTTAATGACAGTTTATATCGTTATTAATACATTTCAAAATTAAATTGCAGGTTTTATAGCAAAGCTAGAATATCCAAAAACTCATTCTGGGTTTGCATCCAGAAAAGTTAAGAAAATGTTTCTTAGCATATCTTTATAAACAATATGGAATTTCAATATTTACGTGGATTATTTTTTTTTACTTAAGATATGATGTGGCCCAAAGTTTTGTACACAAAGTCTCCTCTCTCATCATAAATAGGCTGCAGTATGCAGGGCATCAAAGCAAATTTATTCTCGACTGGTTTAAAATCAGCATAGGCTGATAAGACCAATTTCTTCTTTTTAGACCCTTATTTGGTGTTTTATTATTATTTTTCTATTTTCTTTTACTCTTCTTCTACATGATTTGCCTTTTTTTATTATTTTTTTTTTTCACTAAACCCTAGCAACCTGACAGACAGATACACAGACACAAACATAGACATTTGTCATTTTTTTAGGGTGGATAAGGATATATTATGCCATCATTTTGTCATTTAGTTATAAGTAACTAAAGAACAGAATATCTTTGCAATCCTTATTTACTATCGGACCTTTTTTTGTTTTTCTCAATTGGACTCATAAGGATGCCACAGTAAACATTGTTTAAACCAAACTGCATCAGGAAACATACATTTAAATGAAATAGACATTTAAAGAGGTTTTAAACATGTACTTATTAAATTAAATGTTTCTTAGAATTTAATCAATGAAAATACAGCACAAGCCATTGGTACTGACCGAAACAACAAAATAAGGTTCAATTGTACATAAACTACCTCTTGGTTTCTAGATTGTAAATCTATCTGTCCTTGAAGTAGTGCTACTAACAGAAAACAATATAAAAATCAATTTACCAAAATAATGTTGTAAAATGGGGAAATTACTTAAAAAAAATGAGAATCTATTTATTTATTATGTGTAAAATTGTGGAAAATCAGCTGGCATATTGAAGTGCATAGTAAAAGTAAATAAAAATAGCTGATCTGAATATAAAATACAATTTATTTTAAGAATATGTGGAAGTCAAAAACTTTAAAGGTTTTATCGGTTGTATTTTTTTTCCTTTTTCTCCAAGAATATGTCTTAAGTTGTAACTAAAAGAAAATTCATAAACAATATATATCTGTTAAGTTATCTCTAAATCTCCTCATAACAACTTTTCTTTCATCCTGCACATTTAGCAAATTTACTCTTTTCTTTGCATCGATGCAGAGAATACTGTTATTTCATATTAACCATCATTCTTGTACTATGTGTACAGTATTTTCCTTGAGTGTTTTGGGCTTGTTCTATACACACAATATTCTGCTACATACAGTATATGTGGTATATATACTTTAAATGCAGCTGCACAGTAGTCACAGGGATGAATTCCACCTTTATAAAGCAATAACCCTATTACAAACAAATGCACATTTTACAGTTGAGGATCATTCTCCTGTTACTAGATTAAGTCCTTTTGATGACTTGTTGGCTTTACTTATCTTTTGTTTAATGACAGACATTATTTCTGTATGAGGTGTGGAGACACCTGCTTATAGAACTACAGTATGCCTCAAAATCTTCTAAAGGCTGTGAGCAACTTAACAACAAGACAGCCTGTTGAGACTGTATGCCTCAAATAAGAAACATCTCTTGGAGATTGAGAAGGTGTTTTTGTGGAGACCTGGAATGCATATATTTGTGGAAGCAAGTGCACAATGTTAAGCATGGTGGGAGTGTAGCACTCATATTCAAGTACTGTATGTGTTGCTGCTGGTCTAATCCATTTATCTCTATGGATTCTAGGGGGTGCTCTTGAGACATCCCAAACACAAAGTACAAAACAAAATGGCAATTTACCAACACTATAACAGTATTTGACTACTTCACTTCTTACTATTTGATTACATTTCTAAAGCTAGGCCTATATGCAACAGCTTTAAAAAAGAAAATGAATGCATACCGTCAGTAACAAGAATTGCGTTTACTAAAGGGATACTGAGAAACTGAATGTGGGATGTGGCATTAGAAAATGTTTAAAATAAAAAAATAACTGGCCTGATCCAAAACGTGAGAGTTGCCCGTGCCATCACTACACCATTTAAGTGTATATACACTGCTCAGAATAATTAAGAGAACACTTAATTATCACAATCTTAAAAGCAAGTCAGTTAAGCTTCAGGGATATCACTCTGTCCAGTTAGGAAACATAAACAATTGTGAATAAGCTTCACCTGCTTTGGTGCAAATGAAACTGACAACTGGTACACTGGAGAGGCAACAGCAAGACAACCCCCAAAAAGGGAATAGTTTTGTAGGTGGTGGACACAGACAATTGTTCTCTCCTTATCCTTCCTGACCGATTCTTCTCTAGTTTTGCATTTTGCTACTGTCCTTGACACTACTGGTAGCATTAGGCGGTACCTGCAGCTGTTTCAGGTTGCATAAGAAGTCCAGCTCCTCCAGGATGGCACATCCATATATGTGCTTTCACAAGAAGGTTTACTGTGTCTCCCAGCACTGTCTCAGGAGCATGAAGGAGATGGGCCATTACATGAGAAGAGCTGAACAGGGCCATAGAAGGACATCAACCCAGCAGCAGATCCAGTATCTGCTCCTTTGTGTGAGGAGGAACACTGCCAGAGCCCTACAAAATGATCTCCAGGTGACTACTCGAGTGCATGCTTCTGACCATACTGTCAGAAACAGACTCCATGAGGGGGGCAGGAGGACCCGAGATTCTTTAATGGGACCTGTGCAGCTCAACTGCCATTTGCCAGAGAATACCACAGTTGGCAGCTCTGCCATTGGAGGCCTGTTCTCTTCTCATATGACAGCAAGTTTACAATGAGCACATGTGATAGATGTGAAAGAGTCTGGAGATGCCGTGGTGAACATTATGCAGCCTGCTACATCATTCAGCATGACCGGTGTGGTTGTGGTTATAGATGGGCATATCCAAACCTCCACGTGCTAGGCAACAGTACACTGACTGCTGTTAGGTACCAGATGAAATTCACAGTGTCATTGTCAGATCTTACACTCATGCAGTGGGCCCTGGGTTCCTCCTGGTGCAGGACAATGCCCAGCCTCAGGTGGCCAAAGTGTGTAGGCAATTCCCGGATGACGAAGGCATTGAAGCTATTGACCGGTCCAGATGTTCCCCAGAGCTGAATCCAACTGAGAACCTTTGGGATGTTATGTATCAGTGCATCTGACAGCCCTAAATAGCACCACATACTGTCCAGAAGCTCACTGATGCCATGATCCTGGTCCACCATCTCATCAGGAGCAGATGCTGAGTTGCCGTGATGCAATTCACTCAAGTTGGATCAGCCTGTACTTTCAATTTTTGACTTTGATTTTCAGGGTGATGCGGAATCCAGCCACCCATGGGTTGGTGATGTTGGTTTCCATTGAGCATTGTTACATCATTTGGTTCTCAATGAATTACACAGTATTACTCAGCAATGATTTTCCACTTCACTATTTTTTCATCGAGATCTGATGTGTGATTTTAATGTTCTGTTAATTTTTTGAGCAGTATATACATGGGAAAAGAATGCGTTGGAAATTACCTTTTTAAGAATGCAAATATGTTAAATATACCGTTCCATTTCGTTATTTACCTTTTATATAAACTGAAATTGACGTCCTTGAGTCGTGTTTGTCTTGCATCCTTGTATCTTGACTTGTTCGCACAGACACTTGTTGATTCCACAAAGTATGAGCCAGCGTTCCCTGGTTGAAGCCACTCTTCTTACTGATACCGCATGACGGCAGGATCTTGATATAATTGTATGTGACGATGCTCTTTGCTCCACGCAGCACTCAGGTTTTCTATTGGCAGAATCGAGCGGGAATCTAACAACTCCGTTCCCATGACAACGGCTTGGCAGTTGCCACTTATTTGGACACGTTTAAGCAGTGGTCTTACTCATTTGGAGCTGAAGAAGAAGAGGCACAAGTGCCCGTGTCATGTTTGCACCTGCTCACACGCAGCTAAGTCACACTTCCTTAGCCCGCCTACCACCTCCACCCACCATGCCTGGCAGGTTGACCTGCACCTGAGCACCGCGCGCGCACTCAAGCAAGTCATTTCCTTGTTTGCTCGCGAGCCCGCAGACTCGTATCACCTTCGCGGCAAGTTAAGTTGACTGCTTGAGGGATGAAAGGCTATTGGTGGCTGCTGCGTTTGCCTGTCCGTTGTGGTTCTGGCTCGTATCGTTATCAGCGTTCGGGATTTTCGCTCCGCAAGCTAGGCTTCCTGTAAGTATACATTATTAAAAGAAACTTGTACGATTGCTGGAGAGACGCTAGGTGTGGTTGCTTTTAGCAAAACGCCCGACTTAGGTGCTTATTGTCAAATGAGAATTCCCGGTAGTTTTCTCTTTTAACCCGTTTTGTTTCGGTCGGGTTCTACGCCTTTCCCAGTAAAGTCAAGTGAAGGAAGTTGTCACCGGCATTTTTTTTTTACAATAATTGTAATTATACACCACATGAATAGGAGGAAACCCACTGAAATCGTTGTAGGCACGATTCTCAAACTAAAGAAGTGTTTCAGCTATCAGTTCCTATGTTTAATACATGACGATGTCTGAAATCAATCAATGGAAAAAGAAGTTAATCGTACTTTAGGATTGTCTTGTTTGATTGTATTGATCAGGGTTTTTCCAGTGATACATGTATCATCCAACGGTGTTTGAAGCCTAAAACGGATGAGTAATTTTGAGTTCTTCACTTTTCTTCAGTTTCCTTCTGAGTGCTTAATTAAACCAAATAGTGAACGGTGAATACAAACAGGTGGACATGAAGACAAGCTAGATGTAGAAGTGCTGCTTCCTGTGTTATTTGCATCTTAAGGAGAAGTTTAAACAATAAATTCAGCCGTTCAAGGCTAAAGTAAGGAATTAAGGGTTCAAGTCTTCACAAGCAAGACAACTAAAATGAAGCAGAAATACTGTATGTTACTTGAGCAATAAGCGCTTCATCGGCAATGAATGATTTCTCATAAAGCAATTAGTTTGGAACAAAAACCTGAAGTCACTGTGGCCCTCCAACACTGATTTAAAGGGTCTGAGTTTTAAATAGCAAATAAATTAAATTAAGTTAATTAGCAGCAAAAACTAGTCACTAATTAAGAAAATAGAATGAAAACCTGTAGCCACTGTGGCTCTCCAGGTAGGATCGCAGTTGGCCACCCCTGGTATTGGCATTGTGCAACGAGTAGTCCCCAGCAAACATGAACACAGTGACCCCAGTGTGGGCAAACTGTAGGCAGTGTGGGCTTGGGAAAACCCAGTTAAACATATCACACCGGTCCAAGACTGGGGCTTATTCAAGGGTCCCCAGCAATGGGCAGTGTGGGCTTGGGAGTAAACAATTAAATACCACACTTCCTGACTGTGTGGGGGATGCTACAAGTTGCCCCTTAAAGAAAGTTTCCCAAGTGGCAAATCATTGGCAGTACAAGTTCAGTAAATCTTTCATTGGCACACTGCTGGTTTGGTAGCACTGGACCAATGTAACCACTACCCCTATAGTTTTCGGCTTTTTAATGTTGTCGCAGAGTAGGTAACGCTGAAAATTACTATTGTTGGTATGTTTTAGATTTTGATTGTAGTACAACTTCACAAAATATTGCTTTTATATTGACTAAAATCACACAGTTTATTATTGGTTATGTTTTCATATTCAGGGTTGTAACACTGCAAAATAACTGGCCCAGTACGAATAAATGCAAAAGCATTTTGTGTTTTTTTAAGAACAAACTGTTTAAAACCACATTAGTGTTGTGTTTCCTACTCTTTTTCATATTAATTAATACCCTGTAAGTTTTCAAAATTACACAAAATTCAATTAATAAAAGCAACTGGACTCTAGAAAAAAGTTTCAAGGAAGGACTAGCAAGAGGGGGCAGCAGGGTGTAGCAGTAGTAGTAGTGGTGGCTGTGAGACTAGGGATCTGCACTGGCAATCGGAAGACTGCTGGTTCGAATCCCGTAGATGCCAAAAGGGACTCTGCTCTGTTGGGCCCTTGAACAAGACCCTTAACCTGCAATTGCTGAGCACTTTGAGTAGTGAGAAAAGCACTATATAAATGCAAAGAATTATTATTAATGAAGAAAATGGGGTTCGTGTCCTGGGTCCTCCCTGCACCGTTCTTTCTCTGTCCATGTGGTTTCCTCCCAGAGTCCAGCCATGCTGATCTTGTGCACTTGTGATGGTAAATTTTCCATAGTGAATATATTTACTCTATGATGTCCAGGAGTTGTTTCTACCTGTTCCCACTGCTTTCTGGGATAGATCCTAGCTACCATGCAACACCACCCTGGATAAGCAAGTATAGAAAACAAATAAACAAATAGAGTAAGGTATGAACTTTTTCAGGTTCATGACCAAATTTGGCTTCACTGTCTGTTTACTCAGTACTTTGGTGCCAATGTTGCTTCTTTGTGCAAATCCAAATTGTGTCATTGTTGCTTGTCCACATAGGGACACATATGTTTGCCCTAACAGGGCCTACACTAACCCATTGTTAGTTTGTTTGCTGGGCCTTCCGTAATCCAACCATTGTCGTGCTCTCTAAATCCAATTCAGGTTTCTGGTCACTGGAGCATAGCATTGTAGCTGTTGTATGCAAAGCAGGAACTAATGCTGAGTAGGAAGTCAGTTCTGTGCAGGGTACATTTATGAACATGTCCTCATTCTCTCACATCAGATCAATTTAATGTCTTCAGGTTGCTTAATATGCATGTTCAAGATGTGGATGGGAATGATTGTACCCAGTGGGTCCTGGGTAAACATATAAACCTGGTCATGATTCAAACCCAGGACATTGGAGTTATGAGGCAACACTGGCGACCACTTCTGTTCCACTCCGTTTTGATCCTTTCAGCTTAATTATACTGATTATTCTGTTGGGCACATTTTAACCGTGCTTTTTCTAAAATGTGTTTCATTGTGTTAATTTTGATAGTTTTTTGGAGTTCCCCTTAACAGTGCAACGTTAATTTCTCTCTAAATTGAATTGAAAAAGTGAGGTCTTTGAAGGGTACTTTATAAAATCCACCCTATCTAATATCCAAACCCATTTCTTTCAGTACAAGGCCACAATAAGTCAGTCTATTGTAGCAATATCAAATAAAAGGCAGAAAGTAATCACAAATTAAGTTCTGTTGCTCTGTAGGAATGTATTGGCTGTGAAAAACATTATGGTAAAGTTAGTAACTTTAGTGAATATAATTAAAAGTGTAGTTTTTATTTATTTATTTCCATCTCTTACTGCAAAAGATCACTATTAATTTTGTTTTAGGAAATTACATTAGGCAGTGAGGACAACTTTAGCTCATACGTTTCATGTTTTTATAGTTTAGTTTTTTTTTCAGCAGGTTCCATCACAAGGTGCTTTACAGGTCAAGGTAACAAAGTTGGTTAAAAAAAGTTCAGAAATAATAAATTTATGAGCAAAAAATGCAAACAAATGTGATTGACAGTAGGAGCCAAATAGACAAGATTGAGTTGAAAATAGGAACAGAAAAGTTAAATTCGAAAGATTTTAGTAAAGAAGTAAGACAGAGGGACATATAAATAATTAATCGGTTAAAGTAGACGCAGTCAAGTGTAGTTTTTGGAATGTTGCTATTAAGCCTTGCCCTTTATCACCAGAGACAATGACAATTCAGGACCTACCAAATAATTTTTATTAAAGAGCTGGTCATTTGTGACTGTACTACTTTTCCCATGCACCAGATAATGAATGCAGTGTGCCAAGTAACCTCTACTATATATAGCACTTTACATGAAGCACAACATTTAAAAAACTGGCAGGCAGTTTAGTATAAATAAAATGGAGACTGATTATTAGTTTGTGACAGATGGCTTAATGTCATTCCCCTTAGCAAACCATCTAACCTGCCTTTCGTTTAAGCTGTGTATGAATATGATAAAGAAGTTGGTGTTGCCACCTCAGTGCTTTGGTTTCAAAGATCCATTTTTGCTGAGGTACAGTCTATATGGTGTTTGCAAATTCTTTCTCCATGTGTTCAGCATCGTCCTCACTCCGCCCGATATTCAATCATGTTGATAATCTCAAGGCAGTCTGTTATAAAATGGCCTTCTATCAATGGGTGTATTTTGTGACTCTGAATTGTAAAATAAATGCTTTCCATAAATCGCAACAAATTACCTGAATAAATAACACATTTTTACTTTGTAAAAGGATAGAATTGTCATGTATTTGCACTGGAAATGAGGATTCGATTGCCATCCAAATCCCTGTCCTTGTGGAGTTTGTTTGCCTTACTGTGTGTATATGTTTTTTTATCTGGGTAGACTTGTTTCCACCCAAAAGACATACATGTTAGACTTGGCAAATATAAATGGGCACAATGTGGGTGGAGTGAGTCTGACTGGTGTCTTGGCCTAGGATTCTTCTGCCTATCATCTTTTGCTAACAGAATAGACTCTTACTGTTAGTGAAAAGGTGATGCATATTCAAATGCAAATGAGGCATACTCAGAAAATCAAAAGATGGAATTTGCCTAATTAAATTGTATTAGATAGAGTTGGTTTTCCTTTTCAAGGAATAGGTCATCTGTACAGTATGCTTCCAGTTTGTCTTGCTTTTTTACATATATTAAGACTTCAGATAGCAGCATCTAGTTTCAACATTTCCCTACCTGTATGTCCTTTTAGCTTCTTTTTCATCTGTGTGTTAAAATAAATACTCCAAAGTACCACTGAAAAGAAAATGAGGATTTAATTTTTTGATCTGGAGATAGACATCATTGCTAAATCTTAAAAGGACTCTTTAACCTGTAATCCATCCATCCATCCATTATCCAACCCGCCACATCCTAACGACAGGGTCACGGGGGTCTGCTGGAGCCAATCCCAGCCAACACAGGGCACAAGGCAGGAAACAAACCCCGGGCAGGGTGCCAGCCCACCGCAAGGCACACACACAAGGGTTGATTTAGAATCGCCAATCCACCTAACCTGCATGTCTTTGGACTGTGGGAAGAAACCGGAGCACCCGGAGGAAACCCACGCAGACACGGGGAGAACATGCAAACTCCATGCAGGGAGGACCCGGGAAGCGAACCCAGGTCTCCTAACAGCGAGGCAGACACACTACCCACTGCACCACCATGCCGCCCTAATCTGTAATTAAAGACATTATTTAAAACAACATACTTTATTTTTTTTATTTCTTTGAATTTACAGATGCTGAAAGCTAAAGAATATATACAGTATCTCTATATATAATCTTCATTTGGATCTTGATCTTTGTCCGCAAATTAATTAGAAGAAGAAGCACTAGATGGCAGTAGAGAGACAGCTAAAACATAGGCATTGCATTAAGAATCTCCTCCAGGCTTATACTACTGAAGACTATAGTATGCAACTCACACCTCAAAACACAGACATTCAAGCTAAACAAATTGTTGTGCTTTAAATTAACTAAAGAGATCTTCATTTAGATCTTGATCTTTGTTTGTCCGCGAATTCCACGCATGCGTAGACCACCTTCCAGTTTAGTACGTTGTTGTTACTCACGAATGTCAACAATGTGCCGGAATAACGAAAGGGGTGGTGGACAGTGTTACGCTGGTAAGCTTCTGAGGCCTGGTTAGAGAATGAGATTGCCGAAGATAAAAGGTACGTGCCTACGTAACATATGAATGAAAGAAAGACAGTGGGTAAAATGAATGACAACGTAACAGCACGTTCCGGAAATTATTATTGTTACGTTGTAGCCGGCGAGTGCCGCACATCTCACAGTTGTACCGTGGCTCTCTCACATGTCAGTGAAGTGATCCCTATTTATGCTTTAAAGAGCCTGGATACCTATGTGTCCCCCTTTTATAACTATTGCTCCGTGTATATTGCCTTACTTCTTGGATTGCCACAAAGCAACCTGCGAGATTGGAGAAAGGTTGAGAAGAGATCGTGAGAGGAAACAACAGCGTCGTGAAAACGAGACGGACTGTGAACAGACAGAAGCAGAAATGCTCCGACACCACCACATAATTACGATTCGGACAGTGATTCCGAGTCGGCCATTCCTATCGAATCAATATCCAAGTGTTTTCTTTTGTAATTTTGTTTCCCTTATAAAAAATCATAATGCTGTGTGGACGAAGGGCCCAGTTCACGACTGGCAGCCGCGTTTAAACAGGGAGCCCTTCACAGACAACTTTAACATGCGCAACGTAGTTGGGCGCACATGGCTAGTTTAGTATATTCAGAAATTATTCAGATCTCTTATCTTTTTTCATGTTTTGTTATGTTGCAACTGTATGCTAAAATCAATAAAAAAGTTTTTTCCCTAATGAAGTAACACTAAATAACCCAAAAAGGTATTGTGAAAACAGGATTTTAGAAAATTTTGCAAAAATATTAAAAATAAAACACTGAAATATCCCATTGACACAAGTATTTCAAGTGTTAGAGCAAAGTGTCCATAGAAAGTGTGGGAGAGGGGTGCAATAGTACAAATCTAAGTGTTAACTTATATTTTGGCAGTGTAGGCCAGATCTACTATTTAACTGATATTGAGGGCAGATGGAATTGTAGGCACAGCAGTTACAGTAATGGTGAGAGGTGAATGTAACTAATTCCACAAGCTGTTCTCCTTTCTGCCTTCTAATATTGAATACTAATATTGATATTGAAGAGAAAATTTTCTGAAAACTGGGTGAGGAGTATTATGCACTATGGGGGGAGACATGGTCAGTGAAGGCAGAGCATTAAGCAAATCTAGATGGTACAGAGCTGAGAATGATTGGGTTGAATGTAAGGTGTGTAATTGAGTAACAGGAGGATGCAGCTGAGTTCAGGAAACAATTTAGTGTACGAGTTATAGGCTGCTTCACTTCAGCACAAAAGTGGTTGGAGTGAAACACAAAGGATGAGTTAAGTAAAGAGTTGGAGGTGTTGATATGAAAAGAATACATCTAAACCTATAATATAACCAAGCAATGTGGACAGTAAAGATAAAACATTTGGGGCCAATGGGCTAACCTGAGTAAAACCTGAAAATGGCTGTGATGATGATGATTTTCCCAGTCAAAACTAGCAGTTCCAGTGATCGTGTCTATATTGAGATTCTCTTTTTCAGTCTCACTGACCATTGTTTTATAACAAAGGAAGATTTTTTTAACATATCTTCCAATTTGTCAGACATTTTCCTCCACTTTTCATCATTTTTTTCTAGTTTCTTTTCTATTTTTAATCTGTAAACAATGTTCAATTACATTCTGCTTTTTCCTTGCCTCTAGTATATTTAAAATTCTTTCATCATTTACACAAATTGCAAAAGTGTGATCTCTTTTTCTTGTTGTCCTGTATGGCTGAGAATTCCTATACTTTTCTACAGTCTAAAGTCTACTTCAGTTCTGAACCTTAGGGCCCGATGTTATATCTGTGGTGTGTATTCCATTTAGTGAAACAGGTTTTCAGTAATTAGTATTCAGTTGTTTCTCTTTGTTCAAAAATATGCTGTTCTTCTTGCCTACTGTTTTCAATACCCCTTCTAAAGTACAGTGCCCTAATATCCTACAGTCAGCAGCTTCCAACATTACCATTCCCTGGAACCACCAGGATAGTATACCAAGTGCAACCAACACAGAACTCTTGTCTTTGGGCGTATTTCTATTATGGCTGTGTTTAATAGTACCATACCATACTACTTTCTAAGCCTGCTTAATTCTGAGCCGGGTTGTGTGGAACTGTTTAATAGTATCCAGGTAAATACCTGTCCTCCTGTTTCATCCCTGCCCATTTCATCTGGCTTATACTCATCTTCTTTTCCAATTTCATCCTAATAACATGAGATATAGGACAATGTTTTAACTCTGTTCATCACTCACCTCCAGATCATGGAGAAAGTAAATGTCTATGTTCATTGTGTATTTGCCAATTGGCCGCAAAATGCCACTGTTGATTTACTAGAATGCCCACAACTGCAGTGACATTATATGGTGGTGCTGCATGATGTTGTCCTTATAAATGCAAAGAATTATTATATTATTATTCATCCATTTATATGTTATGTGCTGTAGGATAAAAACCATAGACATAAACATCCAGACTGTCAGAAACAGACTCCACGAGAGTAGCGTGAAGGCCTGATGTACCTGTGCTCATAGCCCATCAACCGTGAAGCTCGATTGGCATTCGCCAGAGAGTACCACAACTGGCACCTTCAAGTGCTAGGCAACGTTGCTCTGTTTACTGTTAGGTACCCGGATGAAATCCTCAGAGCCATTGTCAGACCTTATGCTGGTGCAGTGGGCCCTGGGTTCCTCCTGGTCCAGGTCAATACCCAGCCTCATGTGACCATTGATGAAATTGATTGGCCTGCATGTCCCCCAGACCTGAATCCAACTGAGAACCTCTGGGACATTATATATCGGCCACAGTGAGGAGCTCACTGATTCCCTTATCCAGGTCTGGGAGGAGATCCCCCAGGACATCATCTGCCGTCCCATCGGCAGCATGCCCAGATACTGTCAGGAGTAAATACACGCATGTGTGGTCCATACGTACTACTGAGTCACATTATGAGTTGCCATGATGAAATTCACAAAAATTGTATCAGCCTGTGCTTTTAATTTTTGACTTTAATTTTTGATGATATTGAATCCAGCCCTCAATGGGTTGGTAATTTTGGCTCCCACTGAGCATTGTTACATTATTTTGTTCTCAATGAATTACACAGTGTTATTCCGTAAAGATTTTCCCCTGAGATCTGATGTGTGATTTAAGTGTTTCTTTGATTTTTTTGAGCATAATAAAAAACCGTTATAGTACTTCTGTTTCTAGGACAGTAAATTTAGAATCCATCCATCCATTATCCAACCCGCTATATCCTAATTACAGGGTCACAGGAGTCTGCTGGAGCCAATCCCAGCCAATATATGGCGCAAGGCAGGAAACAAACCCCTGTGCAGGGAGCCAGCCCACCGCAGTAGTACATGTCATGATGATCTAAATACTATCTTTTAACAACTTTACTTGAGTATATATTGATAATGTTTGTACAGTTTTATATATTTTATTGCTTTTCTTTTCTTTTTTTTATAATTTTATTGAAATCACACAACATCCCATAGAAACATATCAATTTTACAAAAATAGGATTGAAAACAAATCAACCCCCACCCCTGAGAAAGAGAGCATGGGCAGCAGAATAAAATTTAAAGCTAGTAAAAATAAGTAAATAGATGAATTAATAAGTGAATAAAGATAAATGGAGAAAAAAAAGAAATGGGGAGATGATCTGCTTCCTCAGTGCTTTAAAAGCTTATTCTAAAATGTTATTGATTAGATCCTGCCAGATTTTGAAAAATTTCTGCACAGATCCTCTAAGTGAGAATTTGATTTTTTCCATTTTCAAATAATATATAACATCAGTTACCCACTGACTTAAAAGAGGAGAGTTAGGATTCTTCCAGTTTAGCTAGATGAGTCTACGTGTCAATAGTGTATTAAAGACAATCACCGCTTGTTTGTCCTTCTCCACTTTAAGCCCATCTGGGAGTACACCAAACACAGCTGTTAATGGGTTAGGAGAGATTGTGACACCAAGGCTGTCTGAAAGGTATTTAAAAATTTTGGACCAGAATGATATTAATTTGGTGCAGGCCCAAAACATGTGGCCTAGTGAAGCTGGAGATGGCAGCGTTTGCAGGTTGGATCTTGCCCTGGAAACATTTTGGACAATTTTAAACGAGTCAGATGTGCTCGATATATAATTTTGAGTTGAATAATTGTATGCTTTGCGCATATGGAGCTCGAGTGAATTCTCTGCATTGCTACCTTCCACTATTTTTCTGAGATGTTGAGTAAGAGATCCTTTTCCCACTGTCCTCTTGGATCTTTGAAAGGGAGGGACTGTAAAATGGTTTTATATATTGCAGAAATGCTGTCTAAGTCCTCGAAACTGAGCAATATTTTTTCCAGCATAGAGGGAGGTGGGAGGTGAGGAAAATTGGGCAGGTTCTGTTTAAGTAAGTTTCTAATTTGAAGATAGTGAAAGAAATGTGTTGCTGGAAAGTTAAATTTGAAGTGTAATTGTTCGTAGGATGCAAAGACAGTAAAGTACAGTAGAATATACAGAGGAAGAGGCTGGCACGGAAGAAGTGGGATAGTCAGAGTGATAAAGAAACTTGACAGGTGTACAAGGAGATAAGGCATGAGGTGAAGAAAGAGGTAGTGAATTAGTAGTAAGTAGTGGTTAAGGCTTTGGACTTCAAACCCTGAGGTTGTGGGTTCAAATCCCGCTACTGACACTGTGTGACCATGAGCAAGTCACTTGACCTGCCTGTTCTCCAATTGGAAAAACACAAATGAAATTTAACCAATTGTATCATAAATGTTGTAAGTCACCTTGGGTAAAAGCATCGGCCAAATAAGTAAATGTAAATGAGAGGAGGTGAAGGCAAAAGAAAAGGCATATGATGAGTTGAATGAGACAGAAGGTTGGATGATGTGGAGAACCAGGAAGTGCAACAGATTAGCAGGGAGGAAGTAAAGATAGCTATGAAGAGGATGAAGAATGGAATGGGTGTTGATCCAGACGACATACCTGTGGAAGCATGGAGGTGTTTAGGAGAGACGGCAGTGGAGTTTTTAACCAATGCAGTCTTGGAAAGTGAAAGGATGCCTAAGGAGTGGAGCAGAACTGTACTGGTATAGATTAAGAATATGGGTGATGTGTAGAACTGTAGTAATTACAGAGGGATAAATTGATCAGCCACAGCATTAGGTTATGCTAAAGAGTAGTGGAAGCTAAGTTAAGAAGGGAGATAATGATTAGTGAGCACCAGTGTGGTTTCATTCCGGGAAAGAGCACTACAGATGCAATGTTTGCTCTTAGGAAGTTGATGGAGAAGTATAGAGAAGAGAACAATGGTGAAAGGGAAGGTCTACAAGATGGTAGTGAGACCAGCTATGTTATATGGGTTGAAGATGATACACTGTCAAAATGATAGCAGACAGCTGGAGGTGGCAGAGTTAAAGATGTTAAGATTTGCATTGGATGTGACAAGGATGGACAGGATTAGAAATGGGTACATTAGAGGGTCAGCTTAGGTTGGAAGGTTTGGAGTCAAAACCAGAGAGGCAAGATTGCATTGGTTTGGACATGTGCAGAGGAGAGATCCTATGGCTGAAACTACCAAGCAAGAGGAAAAGAGGAAGGCCTAAGAGGAGGTTTATGGATGTTGGTGAGAGGAGACATGCAGGTAATGGGTGTGGCAGAGCAAGATGCAGAGGACAGGAAGATATGAAAACAGATGATCTGCTGTGGTGACCCCTAATGGAAGCAGTCGAAAGAGGAAATATTCCGTGTGTGCATTTAACTTCAAATTCTGGATTGTCCTGTTTGACCAGAATTATGCAGGTAGGACTATTTTGTGACTTTTCTTTTACATTTAACATTTTACATCTTTTGATCACAATGTAAGCCAAATGGTAAAGACATTGTTGGTAAAGGGGAGGGGCATATCCATTGTGTATGTTAAAAGACGTATTTTTAAATCTTCTCTAAATTTGTCTGGATGCCAAATTAAGAGCAAGAAGTATGTCGTTACATTTCCTTGTTCTAACAATGGTCCATGAAGCAGCCTACTTCTTTTAAAAGCTTTGTTTTCATTCTCTGAATCTTCTGTTATCAGTGCAAAGAAGCAAATTTCAATGCTTTTTGTCTTCTCGCAATCCAACGACATGCAGGTTAGGGGGGCTGGTGGCCATACATTGTCGCTAGTGTATGTATGTAGTGTGTGCATGTGTTCTCCCTTTGGTGGACTGGCACCCTGTGCAAGGATTATTCATGCCTTATGCCCTGTGCTTGTTGGGATAGACTGCAGTCCTTCTGTGATCCTGCTCTGGATTAAATGTGCTTAGAAAATGTATGGTGTGGTATGGTATGTAAGGCAGCATTATAGGTTTAGTAAGTTACTTATTTAGCTTAAATTGAGGTAATGCTGGAAGACTGTCAGCTTTAAAGACAGATAATTGACTCAAGCTGTATGTTAGTGCATCCTCACTGAGCTTTCATTATGCATTTGTATAGCACTAAGAAATTGGTCCTATTAAATGTATAGTTATTCTGAATTTCTAGTTTGGGAATTGGTTGTATTTTTTGGTTAATCTTTAGGCTGCAATGGTCAACACACATTCTTTTTGTGTACTAAGAGATGAATCCTCTTGATGACATCCAAACTAATTGTCACTACAGTAAAACGGTATGTTGTCTTCGAGCACACTAAAAGAGTTTGCAAAAGTGAGAACACCAAGTAAACAGACAACAGACGAAAACGCTTGGTGGTTTTGTCTGTGTGGGTCTTGACCCATCTTTACCCAGTAAGGTAGCTCAAACACACACTTGCCCATTTTACAAGTAGCAGCAAAGCTGTCCTTTATGCATCCCCCCACCCCTTTTCTCTCTCCCAATTATGTTCCTGACTTCTTCCCATTCAATCTTTGTCAAAAAGCAGCTGTCTTTTACCTCATTGATCAGGATTATTTCCCACCTCCTGCCAACCCTCTGTTGTCTCATTCTCTTTGTTCATATAAGGCCAAGTATGCTCCCCTCAGTGTACTGAACTGATACCTCTGAGTTTTGCTCCTCTTGGATGCTCAGCATATGTGAAATGGTATAGTCTACTAGTGGCTCCAGCTTTATCTCACTACCTTGTGCAAATCCACTTCTCCTCATTGTATGTGTGTGTTTTTCTTTCTACAAAAGTTATGTTGGACCCACCATGCACTATGTCACACACACCATGTACTTTGTCACCTTGGTGGTCCAGTTGTTCTGGTAGCCTCCTTTTACTCTAAATTAATCTAAATTAATGCATGATAAAACAGAACTGTTACTAAAGACTAAATTGAGATTTACATTTAATTTCAACCTACATCTGAAAAAGGTTAATTTATCTATTTATTCCTTCAAGTTCTTTACTCAATATCTTACTTACCTGTTTGTCAGTGAGGGGAAACCTATATCTACAAAAATGTGAGTAAGACAGGAACCACCTCTGGTGGAGTATGCATAATTACACTTACTAATTATGTAAGGTTTACAACTTTTCTGATATCATATTATATTTGTAAATCATCTATAAAGTGTCCTGAAGCTATACTAGGTGAAGAGTGATATACAAGAATAAATTGAGCTGAACTGATCTGAATATGTTTAAAATTGGTTAATTCAGAATTGGTAATTCACCTGGCCTTTCTTTTGACACGGTGGAAGAAAACTAGCTTTCATATGCATTTACTGTAACTGAAATTATCACATTTTTCTGTTATTTTTTCAGAAAGCTGAGAAGCTGAAACATGATAGTTATATATTTTTACATTACAACATTTGTCTAGATATAAACTATATTCTTTTACTTGTGCATTTGAATTCAAGTTGTTTTACTGGACATTTAGGTGTGTTGGTTATTTACACTAAGAGCTGCACTGAAAGAACAACAAAATGAAAAGTGATATTTGTACTAAAGAAAATGTGTTTTTTTATGCAGGATTTGCATCCAAGCTTTAATTCTGTTGTTCCTCTGGAAGTGGGGTTCCTCCTCTTTATTGTCAAGGTACAGTGCATTCTCAGATAATTTACTTTAGTTGCAATAAAATTACAACTTTCAACTATATTGTTATAGGATACCCCCAAGAAGACCAAGACCATTGTGAAGATATAGTCATTTTTGCTTTTGTTGTTTTATTTTTTTTTCCTTAATCATTTGGGTTAATCTTTACTATATGTAAGAGAGAAACATCAGCACCAAAATAAATGTAACAATCAGAAACCTAGTTGTCCTGTTTAGGGCTAGAGGTGTAGTCAGCCTTATTGTCTGCTCATATACTCTGGTTCTACTTTAAACAAAAATGTACTGTTTTTATTAAATGTTAATATCTCTTTGCCTTGTATTTGAATGTTTCCCCCTCTGGTCAGCCTAAAATTTTCTTTGGCTTCCATACCTGGGCACTGTAGTCTTTTACTGTCTGTGAGCATACTGCAACCCATATCCGTGGATTATATTTATATTACCCGGAGCACAGGAATAATTCTAGGGTGCCTGCCTTGTGTCATACTCTGCATACAACTCTTGCTGCTCTCTAAATGAAAGAAGGCACTGGAAAGAAAAAAAAAATAACTTCTCATCAGTACAATAATTTCATTGCTTATTTAGATAATATAAAGTGAACTTTATTTAAAGAAAATTGTGTTTATTTGTTATAATAAAATATTTGCATATTTCTATATCTATCCTTAACTGTAACCTTTAATATAGAAAAGACTGATTAGTAACAGCAGTATAACACTGCAAATGTTTCCTTTTTCAATTTTCATTATTATTATTATTATTTTTTTTACCTTTTTCCCTGAAGAGTAGCGTCAGCTGAGTCTGATTTTAAAGAGAGCTTAAATCCTCTGCTTGACACATCTGGACTACCACACTTCTCTGCTATCTCAGTAGATCATATTGTGCCTGGTATTATTAGAGCAGTGGCAGAACAAGAAAAAGGCCTACAACAGTTGGAGCACAAGTTACAGTCATCAAGTAAGTTAATCAGTAGATATGACATTTAGTTATACTAAATTGATTAATTGTTATACACATTAGGTATTACTAAAACACTTATAAGACACTGGCCTTGGCATGGCAGGAGGACTTATTCCAATGAATCTTAGAATTATGTTGAAAGAAACCTTTGCTCCTATGAAGGTTAATCTAGGCAAATCAGTGTATGAGAAGGAATCATGCAAAGGATATGTTTTAAGGTATGTTGGATCAGGATTACTACATTTCTATCACAGTAAGTGCTACCCTGACAAAAAACCTGAAGTTCATAGTTTGTAATAATTCAACTGAGATTACACTATCAACCATATTCATATCCATCCTGAATATGCTTGAGTGGCTTTGCATGTTCTGCAAAATTGAAAGCGCTTTTCTGCCAGACTGTAAATTCTTTTAGCCACAGACCTTGATTTTTTTTTTTGTATTTTAAATTCTTGCTCCCCATCTGCTTCAATTGTGAGCTTTTCCTGTAAATCAGCTACAAACAAGATATGTGAAACAATTATGAATCTTGAAATGGACTGGCATTGTCAGCTTATGAGTCACTGAAACAATACGTTTTTAGACAGTAGTTGTATGTGGTCCAATGAACGTAAGTGCCAAAAAGCACCCTCAGGATGATATCCTCTGTAACAAATCACACCTGCTTTTTGACCCTAAAATCTTGAGCCACCTGATACAGGTATTTACTTTCCATAAATTCTTTAGCAGAGGTTCTTACAATTGACAACTTCCTCCAAGCATGTCCCCGAGCTTCTTTTGGATGTGTCGGGTATTCTCTTAAACTAGGAATCGAGGAGCCTACTGAAGATAGATTAAGGCAGAATTGCTTTACAGTAATCCATAACAACACTTGAATGAAAATGTTTTATAGTAGAATTATGAAAAGCATTCCTTGAAAATTCTGTCAAAGGCAGGACTGAATACAATTAAACTGGAAAGTATCCACAGTACATCTTAAAAACTTTTAAAAATGTCTAAAATACCTCCAAAAACATTAAACAAGCTATGGTCCCCGACAAGAAATCACATCTTTTGGAATACCTAGAAATTAAAATACAAGTTAATTCAACCCTTACCTTGCTTTAGTGGAATTGCAAACTTCACAGGTTAATCATTACTTTTTTTATATTTACCAAGACATGTTGTCCCCCCAAAATTGCCTTCTTATTCATTCAGTAATCTGGGTAATGCTAGGCTTTCAAAACATCACCTAAACATGTGAACATCAAAAAGGATTCTCTAGAACAAATGAAAGTACAAATGATTTCCTTTCAGGTGTATCATAAGGCTGCGGTGGGCTGGTGCCCTGCCTGGGGTTTGTTTCCTGCCTTGTGCCCTGTGTTGGCTGGGATTGACTCCAGCAGAACCCTATGACCCTGTAGTTAGGATATAGTGGGTTGGATAATGGATGGTTGGATGTATCATAAGGAATGTTAATATCAGAGTTTGCCTCCTCAGCTATAGACACAATATCAACTGAACCTTCTTTGGTGTCAGTTAAAAATGTCTCTGGGAAAAGAATAATTTTCGGTTCACAGTGTTCCATATGTGTGATATTATCAAAAAAGTGTGTCCTGGCTGATAAGAAATTAAAAAATTTAAATTGTCTGATAATGAATGACTGGAAATTTAAACATTTAGCTGGCTGTAAATATTCGTTAGAACCCTTATTTTGCCTTTTTGTAGGGACTAAAAGGACTAAAATTTTCTGGTATCTTTTAGTTCCATATGGTGGTAACTCCACTGTATGTGTCTTTTGGGATACCTCTTAATTCAAGAAAGTCATGAAGGGCTTATGAAGTTAATTTCTAGTTTCACAAAATATTTTTCATTTAAACTTTTTAGCACCTCTTATACATAAAGTGCATGTTGTTCCAGATCCTGAGAAAGAATTCAGTGTGTTGCCAATATAAACTAAAATAAAAATTCACATTGTGTATTTTAAAAAACATTGTTAATGAATGACTGGAAAACTGTAGGCACAATATCCAAACCATAGGGGACAACATGGTGCTCAATATGTCTATTAGCTGTGTTAAATGCAGTCACATCCAAAATCTCTAAATCAAAAAATGTGTGCACATTTACTGAAATATTTTCTCCTCAAATGAGCTACAAATAAAAGTATACTACTATAAAAAATTTAAACTGGATTTGCTCAGATCTACCTAAAATTCTATCTGACTCTTAGACTTTACCTGAGATCCTAATTCAGAAGATGAACTCAGAAAAGATTTTAGTAACTCCATACTAATTGAAAAAAAAAGTCTTGATGCTTTCTCTCTCTGTCTGTAATCTGAACGCTGATCTCAGTCTCTTTTTAAAGCTCATATATCAGTCATTGGAGCAAAAGGACAGGAACAGTTTTAAAATCTATTGTGGCCTTTGACATGTGGTACTTACTTGCAATAACTTCACAGACAACACCAAATTAAAAAAGAAGCAGCAATATCTGATAATAGGATAATACGCTATGACAGATATAGATGTGAGAGAATCATTCAGAAGATAAATGTCTAATTTAAAAAGAATTTGCATAATTAGATTCTCAGTAAATGTGGATATTTTTGGAGAAAGTTTGTGAGTTTGCAAGGCATGCTGTGGCATGAATCATTGGAAGTTTTACACCTGTGTCTGAGACAGATTTATTTCAACAGTGTCAACCTGATCTGCTGTAAATGCCTGAAAATGTACAGGTATGTTCGGAGATATTTCTTGAGGTAAAGAAACCTTAGGGTTCTTTAATTCTGGAAATAAGCAATAGGCAAATTCGTAGTCAAGGGAGAAGGCTTGTAACCAGAAGAAACAAAACTAAATTAATATACAAGAACCTAAAACACATTGTGAGGATGAACACAAATACAATAGTTTCAATGCAGAAATCCTAATACCATCTTGGGTGTCTATCCTCTATTATTAACATAATATTTGTTTTTAGAAAGAATCCAGTACTCGGATATAGAGCTTCTGCTTGCTGCCATCTTAAATAGGTTGGTGCAATAATGCCTGATCAAGTGGCTAACAATGGATGTCACTACTAATTATAATGGTTGTGGCCTTTAGAAAAAGATCACAAATTAGTTGCGACCAAAACTGGCCAAGATAGTGCTACAGGGATATAACAGTCATCACCGAAAATAAATCTGACGTGTTCAAATAAGAATACTGAAACCATGGAGCAGCCCTCTAGGTCCTGTTTTTTCCAGGTGAGCTATTTAATCTGTTCATTAGGATGATATCCACAATGACTACAGATCCATCACCTTGGTGTCTATCAAAACAACCATATTTCAGTCACTTATTTTTTATAATATGGAGTAGGACCTGAAATCAGTTTGCTAATGCAACAAATGCATCAGTGGACCACACAATTTTTCTGAGGTTTTCTAAAATTTCTCAGTATCTACAGTAACATAGCACACATGTTTGGATCCCTTGTAATCTTTAAAATAATGTAATATACATGGATATGTATCTGCCCTTGTGCTTTTGGCTGATGGATTTCATTTTTATCAGGAAGCAAGTGCTTAATCCACAGGATGTCATGTCTCTAAGCCACCCAAATTGAGTACAGGGCTATCTTACCATCACCATTTCTTTCTGTGTAAATGACAGCCTTTTATGTGAAGAGGTAAATTGTTTGTTAAATAATTCCAAAATAAAAGTAAATACAATAAAATAATTGTGCTTTTAATGAGAACAATCTCCTTTATAACCAGATTTTAGAGGTGAAGAAGAAGAGTCTATGTGCAGGAAAAGCTGTGTTATTAGCTAAGTGGGAAAGTGTGCTGCTGGATGACAGATATTTTCTTTAGCTAAGCAATAGAATTGATGACCTGTGATTTCACAGTCCCATGTTGATATCCCTCCTCTGTCATCCTAAGAAATTCTATGCTGCTGACTTTGAGAATCACCCATTCTAGCATGGTAACTTTCATTTTGGAACAAATCTTTATTGAAAGGTATAGAGACAAACATCTTAGAAGAACCAAAAGCGAGTTACATATAATAAAATAAGAACCTTCTACATGATGCCCATCCTCAATCCACCACTAAAGAGATCAGAATTCTAAATTGCAACAAATGAGCCCAAGTAAATTAACAGGTGATACATGCAACAGCATCATCCCAAATAAGGAAGTAAAAACTAGGAGACTCACCACAGGGCACCCTTCCCTTGCACTAACTGTATCATATCTGACTATTTATCAGTGTAGGTGCTGGAACCCCCATTGTTCCTCACCACTGAGAATTCTAGAACAGTCAAATTAATTAAAGGAACTTTTCCAACTGGAGAAAGAAAGGTAAATAGAAGATTTCCAGCAAGAGGCACAGCACATTTTGCAGTAATTGTCTCTAAGGCAAAATCCTAGCAGGAAGTTGAAGCAAAAGGATGTCTAGGTGGGGGGTACACATTGCACTGAACTACTGCACAGAAGACAGACACTTATTTTTATAAATACAGGAATACGTTCTTTCGGGCCTTGATGATTGCCAGACAGGAGGCATTGTATTTCTGAACCCTGTGAGAAGGTAGTTGAGATCTGCCTTATTAGTCCTCTCTTTGTGAGTGTATATCCCTGTATTACTTGTGCATTCATTTAAAAGCACAAATAGTTTAATTTGCAAGCAAGTGAGTCACTATGAATATATGCCAGTTTATTACCTTTAAAGGCATTTAGACACAAGACATCAGCCTGGGTGCTGGGGAAAGAAAAATGGAATTACAGAATAGAAAACAAAGCCACACTTAAAAATACACAGAAAATACTTATGTGGTGACAAACGTTAACTAGTGACTGTTCTGCTCTGAAACAGATTCTTTTCCACAATGTGTTTTGACTTTGTCTGTTTCTGTGAGTTATGCCAGTATCTGTACCTAGGATAAGAAATAGCTAGAGATTTAAGATGCTTCTAAAATCACATACTGGTATCTCTGTAGAATCAATCTACAGTTCTAGATGAAAACAAAATACCTTAAAATTATACTCTACCTATCCTTTGTTCACTTCTCCTAAAATCTTTTAAACGATTTAGATCTATAATGGCTAGAACTGGAAGTTTCATAGCAGTATTTACCCTCAAGATGTGAGCTGCATTAATTTAGTATCTTTACTATAGAATCTTGCGAACTAATATGATGAATATACTTAAGTGTTTTTTGTTGAACTGGTTACTTGTAGGGTATTTAAAAATGAATATGACTGTTGTCCATATGTTTTATGTTTGCTTTGGTGTTTTCTTTATATGAACTTCATCAAGTTAAAATCCATGCAATTGGTGTTATGGCAATGAAATAAAGTATTGAATTGTAGTAGAACAGTAGTTGCATTGTCACATGCATATAAATGTATATGTATAAATGTATAACACCTATGTATATAAACAGGGATATACCAAAATACAGATGCTACTATTACATTTTATCCAATAATACACACCTCTTAACAATTCAAGTATGTCCATACATTTATTTTGTGGTCAGATTTCTGTTTCAGCAGTAGTTATATTGTCTATAGCAAACACAATTTTTGCATACAAGGTTGTTCATAAGTGAACTTAGTATCAGACCTGGATTGTAAGTTCACCATTTGACTTTATCAGATGCTATGGCTAAATGGCTTATACAGCTGGAATGTTAGTTGGCCAAGCCTTTTAGACCCAAATGAATAATGAGGGTGCCATGTGAAGGCCAGGTATATACTCCTATTCATTTTCAGACCAGCTTTCACCTTTGAAAGGAGGCTCTATATTTTATGTGAGGTATTCTCAAAGACTCATGAATGTTTTGCAGGATGACTATCACATTATTTTCAAAAAGAGTGGATTAATGCTTTATTTTTTATTGAAAAACTTCTCTTGAAAGTTCTCATTATGCAAACCACTGTATAAAGTTCACAGGTACAAGTACACCTTTTCAGATACATATGCTCCTCCCATATACAGTAATTGATTGCTCTGTCATATGTGCATGCAATATTATTTAAAGTAGGCAGGTGCCTAAAAAGGAATTCTGTGTTTACAACTTAAAAGTGAGAATGAGCAAGACACATGATTTAAATGGATTTGACTACCCCATGGTAGTAGATGCCGGTCTGGACAAGTGTAACAAGATGAGCAAATCTATTGAGAATTTTTTCCTGACTGTGGCTGAAGTGTATCAGGTATTTGTCACCACTCAAAAATATAATTCAAAATAGCAGTTTTGTTTTCTGAAATAGATTGACAATACTGACAGTGAAAGTAGGTCATAGAGGCCGTGGAGACTTATGTACTGTTTATTAAGAAAATGGCTGGCTTCTTGATCACTTAACACCTAAGTAAAATAATAATTCTGTTGAAGAGATATTGGAACGAAATATGAAGATGCAGTTGTACTAAATGAAGTTCGCAATCAACTGGAAAAATATCACCTTGTTTTATGAATCCTGCTACTTTGCAGATTCATGCTTATGAAATGGCCAGGATATACTGAAAACCTCACAAGTGCTTGGGAGTCTTGGATCAGACTGATAGAATGTCAGAAATACAGACTGGTGGTGGCAGTGCTATAGTTTCTGCAGTTTTCTTGGGTCTCCTCATACAACAATAATAAATATGCAGGTGTCACTAATTTTCTAATCATTACTGCTAATAAGGATTTCCCTTTATAGCAGCAGTGTACCCACCTGCAAATAGGCTTCACCATAACACCCGACTATGGTGGAAAAAAGTTTCGAATGATTCCAAGGATATAATAGTGAATCCAGTTTAATGCAGTGGCATCGCTAATAACTCGATCTCAATGCAGTTAAACATCTGTGAGATGGGCTGAACTTTAAACACTTTGTTAAGTCTAAACATTAAAAAATTTAAAGTGTTCTTATTTGGTTAAATTGATTCTGTATTAGATAGTTGTGTCTAATAATGTTATCTGCGTAAAAATGAATAGCTAGCACATTATGCAGGAACACTCTAGGCAGACTGTTGAAAGAATTTAAATTGTTCCTATGTTAGATTCTAACTATTCATTGAGAAACATACATTTATAAGTATTAGTATGTTTCTCATTTTTTCATTTCACTTTTAATTTTAACTGCTTTAAAATACTGCAATTTGAAAGCCAAAAATTGTTTTGCCACAGAGCTTTTTGACATTTTTTCTTCTGAATGTGTAACCATATACAGTATATAGAACTGATTTCTTTCCCTAGCTTCCTGGCTTTTGCTATTAGAAGACATTTGACATTATTGAAAGAATTAACATTTGTTCTTTGTTTTATTCTAATACTTGCTAAATAATTTATGTATTTTATTATATTCTCCTCAACAAGACTAGCCCATGTATAATACTAACACATTTACTATTTCCTTGTTTATAGATTATTTGCCCAGGACATGGGCCTCTATTGTAGAATTCCTAGAAGTATTATTAAGACCCCTGGAATATAGCTGGAGTGTTGTAACTCATCTAGAAAATGTGAAAGACTCTCCACAACTCAGACATGCCATAGAGAAGGTTGGTTATTTTGCATGAATGGTATTTGTTTAGCTGATAAAAGTGTATTGTCTAAGATATAGTGAGCAGAAAAGCTTTGAATGTGATGTATGCTATCTTTGCTTAGAGTTGTTCATTTTCTTTAGCAGGTGCGTTTATCCAATGTTACTTATAAAATATCAACATATACTGTATCCAGTACAATTAGCAAGAAAGTACAAAGATAGCTAACAAGAAAAAAATAGATTGTCCTAGAGTTTAGTAGTACTAGGGTGTTGTACCGTGTTAGCCATTATGAATGTAGAGAAAAGCCAAGCAAAATGACACCTTTTGTTGGCTAACTAAAAAGATAACAATATGCAAGCTTTCAAGGCAACTTAGGCTCCTTCTTCAGGCAAGATTACTGCCTGAAGAAGGGGCCTGAGTTGCCTCGAAAGCTTGCAATATTGTAATCTTTTTTAGTTAGCCAATAAAAGGTGTCATTTTGCTTGGCTTTTCTCTAGAGTACTAGAAAATAGTTTTAGGACTAAAGCTACACGAAACCTTGCAGTCTGACAAAGCCACCATTTGTTGATAATTGGGTCATTAATATCTCTAGATAATCAGTGAAATTGTGTGTATTCAATGGACTTCATAGCAGCATTTGGATATCATTTGAGACTGCAGAGCAGAGGAATAGTGTGAGTGAAATGAACAGAATATCCTGGTTTGACAAAAACATTCTGGAGTTTGAGAGTTCATATAGCAGTTGCTGGACACTCTCTATTAAAAAGTAGTATAGTTTGCTTTAGAAAAAGAGTAAGGTAGTGAGGAAAGTTCTCATCTTTTAAAGAAAGAAGGGTCATAACTGGGTTATTTAAAAATATTTTTATTAAAGGAGGAGTGAATTATCCAAGGTTACACATACCGTATATTTCTGATAGTAACCACTTAGAGAATGATCCGAGGATGATAAAGCAGAAAAATAAAGTTATAGTGTATAGAGCTAGACCTAGAGGAACAGGAATGAAGTGAGAAATCTTAAGCCAGTGGTGACCTTAGAACCATTAAAATTCACTTCAATCTCTAGGCCTAGCACATGGTGATACAGGTTTATAGGTCCTGAATGCCTCTTGTAGGCCTAAAACCTAATCATCTCCAATCATACAAAGATTTCCCTGTAGGGTTTGGTTGTTGGGATCAGCTTATGAGACAGAAGAATAGACTAGTTCTTTAGACAATGTGTTATGTCCCATGCCCACCACCCAAGGGCACAACCTTCTACTCTGGGAACATCAGTAGTTGTTCAAAAACAAGGCACAGTTTATTAAACAGTAAAAATTAAAGTACTCAGTAATTCCATAACAGTTCAATTCAAGAAATATTTTTTTTAAATCCATGCCACAAAATAATAAGTGCCCTCAGATGGTCCAATAAATAATGAATAAATAAATAATTTTAAAATAAAATCACTCCTGCATGACATTATCCACATCCTTATAAATCCACACTTGTAGTCTGTCACACCCTGGTCCAGCACAAAGACCCAGACTGCCACCTCTGCCAGTAACACACAGTTCCAGGGCGCCTCACCCTTCTCTCGATGCTGCCACATTGTGGATCTACCTCTGTTCCCATACTTCGCAGTCTGTATCTGCTCCTCTGTTTAGCAGATCAAAACTCCACCACACATTGTAACCTTCACTCAGCCATTGATCCTGCTCCCTTTAAGTTACTCACAGACGATGCTGCCTGTTATGTACACCCACTGTGGAATGCCCAAAAAGTCAAAAGAAGTGATCACTTTCTGTCTGTTTCATTTTTTTTCCCAGCAAATCTTCTGTCTTCAGCACATCAATGTGAGTTAAGCTGCTGGGTTGTACTAAAAACTGTTGAAAACACTAATTAAATTAATGCCTGTATAAGACTCACCATACTGCTGTCTCTGACAGATTTAAAAATTGTGTAACATATGAGAGAGGAGGGGACATAGAAGATACAGTAGATGTAGTTTAGAAGAGAATGCCAGGCACAAAAAGGATTGTGATTTTACATGCTTTGTCAAGGCTTACTGTCAAAAATTTCTTAATGAATTAATCAGGTGTTTGCTTAATTTTTAATCTTCAACTAATATTCCAGTATTTTCTTTTCCATTTTGGACCTTGTTATGAGCTGAATTTGTTCTTAGGTTTAAGTTTTCCCTAGTAGGCCAGGGTGGCTTGTCTTCTTAAAAACAAACCTTGGAGAGGTCACATTTATATTAAGATTATTATTCATCTATGATTAGGTGCCAGAGACTTAGAAAATAAAAGAATATATTTTTCTTATCCAGAAAAACATTGCATTTTATGGAGGAAATTTAGTAAAATTTTGATAATGTTGATCCCTTTTCTTGTGAATAGAAAGAAATGGGGGAAAAAAAAGCCATTTGCAACAAAATTGTGTATTTGACTTTGTGGTGGAATGAAGAAATGAGGCAATTTAAAAACAAATGTAAAAAATGCAAACAAAGCAAAAGGGATTGTTTTTAGTAATTTATAATCCATAGTTTGTTGTCTTCTTTCAGCATCTTATAAATATATGTATATATATGATTTTAGACACAACCTCTTATTCTTGAATTGTCTTCAAGACTGCAGCAAAGCCTTCCAATCTATAATGCATTTAAGGTAAGGAAAGACCTTGCATACAATGTTTAAGAAGACTTTTATCATTTTATCCAATGTTAACTTTTTTAATGCTATTTTATGTCTTTTTAAATAAAGGAGCTAAGCTTGAGTAATGACCTGGATGCATCACAACAAAGAATTATTGATTTTACTCTAAGAAACATGAAACAAAATGGTGTTGAATTAAAGGGAGAGAAGAGGCAGCATTTTAACTATATTAATCAATGTTTGACAAACTTATCTAGAGCATTCAGGTAAATATTTCATATTCTGAATCTTTGACATAACATTTTCATGATTTATCCATTCTTACTTTACACAAGGTCCACTACAACAGTCTTTGAAATCTGGTCATATTGATTACAGTACATATTATAATCAAAAGGTATTTTTACTTTCATATTCTTTAAACTCATATCCTAACTATACTGCTGTGCTTCTTATTCAGTCAGAAAAGAAAAGAGCAATACATTTCTCTGTATTGAAATTCAAAAAAAATTTACAGATGATTTAATATATTTTAATTTCAGTAAAAAGTACTTATTCATATTCCCAACACAGTAAAATGTATTATAATATGCTATATGTGAAATACCTATCGTAGATTTGACAGAACATGTGTTGCAACTGTATAACATTAAATGAAGAGCTTTTTTGAAAATACTCTTCCTTATGTAAATGAAGAAAAAAAATTAATTTTGTCATACCAGGCAACTAATATAATTAATATCTATTCTACTGTAAATGGCATGCCAACTCCAGTGTTACTTACAAATAGAGTATTTTTCATGTTTTTGCTTATGTTATCTATAATCCGTTATCTTCCATCCTCTTCCCTCAGTATATACACTTTATTTTGCTAGTAATGCAAAGAGCATGATGGCTCATCCATCCCAAGTGAGGTACAAAGTGACAAAAGTAGTTGTTTTATCATAAATAGTGCTAAATAATCAAGGGGACTTAGGGTCTGTTACTTTTATTGGAACATGGCTCAACAATTGAAGCAGAAACCTTTCATGATTGCCAAAGCACTGCCTTAGAAATCCTGTTTGACACTTAAATAAAATAAAAAATAACTGGGTTTCCATGACTGAGACACTGGATTAAAACTTCTATTGCCAAATAAAAAATCAACCTTTGAATAATGTCTAATGTAAGTCACTTGACATAAAGTCAAGGCCGAAATTATCGGCATCTCTGGAATTTTCCCAGAAAAGGCGCCATTTCTCCCAGAAAATTGTTGCAATTACAAATGTTTTGGTATACACATGTTTATTTCCTTTATGTGCATTGGAACAACACAAAAAAAACAGAGAAAAAAAGCCAAATCTGGCCTCATTTCACACAACACTCAAAAACCGGGCTCGACAAAATTATTGGCACCTTTTCAAAATTATGGGTAAATTGTTTAATTTCAAGCATATGATGCTCATTTGAACTCACCTGTGGCAAGAAACCGGTGCTGGCAATATAGCAATCACAAATGAAGCCAGTTAAAATGGAGACAAGTTGACTCAACCTTTCTGTTGTGTGTCTAAGTGTGCCACACTAAGCATGGAGAACAGAAAGAAGAGCAGAGAATTTTCTGAGGACTTAAGAACAAAAATTGTGGAAAAATATCAACAATCTCAAGGCTACAAGTCCATCTCCAGAGATCTTCATGTTCCTTTGTCCACTGTGCGCAACATAATCAAGAAGTTCACAACGCATGGCACTGTAACTAATCTCCCTGGACGTGGACGGAAGAGAAAATTTGATAAAAGACTGCAACGAAGGATAGTCTGAATGGTGGATAAACAGCCCCAATCAACTCCAAAACATATTCAACCTGTTCTGCAGACTCAGGGTGCAACAGTGTCAGCTCGAACTATCCGTCAACATCTGAACGAAATGAAACGCTATGGCAGGAGAGCCAGGAGGACCCCACTGCTGACACAGAAACATAAAAAAACCAGAGTGGAGTTTGCCAAAATGTATTTGAGGAAGCCAAAATCAGTCTGGACGAACGTCTTCTGGACAGATGAGACCAAGGTAGAGCTTTTTGGTAAAACTCATTATTCTACTCTTTACAGAAAACGGAATGAGGCCTATGAAGAAAAGAACACAGTACCTACAGTCAAACATGCTGGAGGTTCTAAGATGTTTCAGGGATGTTTTGCAGTCTCTGGCACTGGATGCCTTGATTGTGTGCAAGGCATCATGAAATCTGAAGACTACCAAAAGCGATTGGGGTGCAATGTAGGGCCCAGTGTCAGAAACCTGGGTCTGCGTCAGAGGTCATGGGTGTTCCAGCAGGACAATGACCCCAAACATATCTCTAAAAGCACCCAGAAATGGTTGAAGACAAAGCGCTGGAGAGTTCTGAAGTGGCCAGCAATGAGTCCGGATCTAAATCCGATTGAACACTTATGGAGAGATCTCAAAATTGCTGTTGGGAGAAGGCGCCCTTCAAATCTGAGAGACCTTGAACAGTTTGCAAAAGAAGACTGGTCAGAAATTCCAGTTGAGAGGTGTAACAAGCTTGTTGATGGTTATAGGAAGCACTTGATTTGAGTTATTTTTTCCAAAGGGCGTGCAACCAAATATTAAGTTGAGGGTGCCAATAATTTTGTCCAGCCTGGTTTTTGAGTTTTGTGTGAAATGATGTCAGATTTGGCTTTTTTTCTTTGTTTTTTGGTGTTGTTCCAATGCACATAAAGGAAATAAACATATGTATACCAAAACATTTGTAATTGCAACAATTTTCTGGGAGAAATGGCACATTTTCTGGGAAAATTCCAGGGGTGCCGATAATTTCGGCCATGACTGTACATGTATTTGAAATAAGTAAAAGGTAATCATTTTCTCATGTTTCAGAAACAACATACTGGATTCAGCTTCAGAATTTTCCATTCTACTTAAAGAAAAGAAAAGTGTTGAAGAGCTCCCTGAAACTACCCTTAGGTTTATGGCTAATGCAGCAGCCATGGATACAAAAAAACGGTAACAATCACAGATTGCTGTTAAAACCTTGGCTTTAAAAGAGAGTTAATAATTGCCATAATTTAATGATGCCTTGAATAGTTTTTTTCTATTATTCGTCTATTTGCAATTCTAAACTTAATTTTGCATACCACTGTCTTTACCATTACATTTCAGTGAAGTATGTAATACTAATGCCAAATGTTAATGTGGGAAACACATGTTTAGCTATGTTCCACCTCCTAGCTCATCAGAATCACTGAAGGCTGAGCCTGCATACTTCAAGATAGTTTGCACATTACAATTGTTAATTTTCCTATGATTACTGTCTAGAGCAAAAGTAGAACATGAAGAATGAATCCCTTTAGGTTCTGTCTTGAGTTATATACATTTATTTCCAAGCATTTTTCAGGTAATTAAAGTAACTTATTTAGGGAATACGTCTTCTATTATGAAATCCTGCTATGTCACATATATTAAAAATGATGTGATGCATAATTCAATCATGTTTTTGTCTTTCTTTGCAATCATGTGAAATCAGTCCTGACATTGAAAATGGTCCTTGGAAAGTGACTCTTGATCAAACAACATATGAAAACATATTGATGTACAGCAGTAATCGATCACTGCGAGAGATGATTTACAAAGCTAAAATTGGACTGGCAGCATCAGCAAAATATAATAATGAACTAATCTTGAATGAAATTCTGAAACTCAGGTAACCTTGTTTCACTTATTCACCTTTTGCACAAATGTATGAATCAGATGGCAATCTACTGCTTATTAATATATTACAGTATTAGCAAATACCAATCTAAGTTTCCTTTAATTCTACCCCTTTGGGGAAATTCCTTTGGCAGCAATTACAGCCTCAAGTCTTTTTGAATATGATGCCACAAGCTTGGCACACCTATCCTTGGCCAGTTTCACCCATTCCTCTTTGCAGCATTTCTCAAGCTCCATCAGGTTGGATGGGAAACGTCGGTGCACAGCCATCCAGAGACGTTCAATCAGATTCAAGTCTGGGCTCCGGCTGGGCCACTCAAGGACATTCACAGAGTTGTCCTGAAGCCACTCCTTTGATATCTTGGCTGTGTGCTTAGGGTCGTTGTCCTGCTGAAAGATGAACCATAGCCCCAGTCTGAGGTCAAGAGCCCTCTGGTGCAGGTTTTCATCCAGGATGTCTCTGTACATTGCTGCAGTCATCTTTCCCTTTATTCTGACTAGTCTCTCAGTTCCTGCTGCTGAAAAACATCCCCACGGCATGATGCTGCCACCACCATGCTTCACTGTAGGGATGGTATTGGCCTGGTGATGAGTGGTGCCTGGTTTCCTCCAAACGTGACGCCTGGCATTCACACCAAAGAGTTCAATCTTTGTCTCATCAGACCAGAGAATTTTGTTCCTCATGGTCTGAGAGTCCTTCAGGTGCCTTTTGGCAAACTCTAGGCGGGCTGCCATGTACCTTTGACTAAGGAGTGGCTTCCGTCTGGCCACTCTACCATACAGGCCTGATTGGTGGATTGCTGCAGAGATGGTTGTCCTTCTGGAAGGTTCTCCTCTCTCCACAGAGAACCTCTGGAGCTCTGACAGAGTGACCATCGGGTTCTTAGTCACCTCCCTGACTAAGGCCTTTCTCCCCCGATCGCTCAGTTTAGATGGCCGGCCAGCTCTAGGAAGAGTCCTGGTGGATTCGAACTTCTTCCACTTACGGATGATGGAGGCCACTGTGCTCATTGGGACCTTCAAAGCAGCAGAAATTTTTCTGTAACCTTCCCCAGATTTGTGCCTCGAGACAATCCTGTCTCGGAGGTCTACAGACATTTCCTTTGACTTCATGCTTGGTTTGTGCTCTGACATGAACTGTCAGCTGTGGGACCTTATATAGACAGGTGTGTGCCTTTACAAATCATGTCCAATCAACTGAATTTACCACAGGTGGACTCCAATTAAGCTGCAGAAACATCTCAAGGATGATCAGGGGAAACAGGATGCACCTGAGCTCAATTTTGATCTTCATGGCAAATGCTGTGAATACTTATGTACATGTGATTTCTCAGTTTTTTTATTTTTAATAAGTTTGCAAAGATCTCAAGTAAACTCTTTTCACATTGTCATTATGGGGTGTTGTGTGTAGAATTCTGAGGAAAAAAATTAATTTAATCCATTTTGGAATAAGGCTGTAACATAACAAAATGTGGAAAAAGTGATACGCTGTGAATACTTTCCGGATGCACTGTATGCAATGTAGTATATGAACATGTACAGCAGGCCCTATTAATAAAGGTATAAAGTCAATGCATCAGTCTTGTTTAGACATTATCAGGTCTATTGTTTTCATGATCTCTAAAACAATATCAGTAGGAGGCAAAGGACTTTCCAGTACCATTTGGCAAAGGGCAGGAACCAACACAGAAAGGTGTACATTTCATCACTATAAACACTCACTAACATACTTAAACAAATTCATATCAGGCCAATTGTAGTGGCCAGGTACACTAAAGAGCACATCTTTGAAAATTAAAATTAAAGTATAGTACATGAAGGAATAATCTTGAAAGTGAATTATAAGAAAAATAGGTCTAAGCAAGGTGAGAATATGACTGCACAGTGAAAGTGTTCCAATCAGCTTCTGTGAGCCACAACTTTTATACACTTTAGCAGAATTTATGTACTGCAATTATCCAAATGAGTTGACAAGAATAAAGATATCACTCATGACATTGTAGCTTTCATTCACCAGAAAACTCTTTAGATCTCATTTAGTAAAAATTCCCTTTGTAAAGGTTGTTGTAGCCCTAGGGAAAAAAAAAAAAACTAATTTTTATTGACAAACTGTTGAAGCTGTTCCCAGTCCAATGGACTTGGCTTAAATCTCTGTTCCTTCATCGTTTTTGTGGAGTTTACATATTCTCCTCTTGTCTGTGACATTTTTCTCTGGGTATGTCTAACTATGTCAATGAAGAATTTAATAGTGACTCCAAATTGGCTCCATGTAAGTGCAAGTGTGTCCTGTGATGGAGTGGTATAAACAGCAATATCTAGTATTCATTCCTGACTTGATTCCTGGGTATGCTTTGGCCCCAGTGGCCATCCTGAATTGGGCTAAGCAAGTGGTAATGAAATTGGATGTGTAGAACTCTAATTATAACTGTTATTAGATATATAATCCCAGATTAATATTCAATTTTTGCTTTATGGCATCTTTTGAAAGACTCATTTTCTAAACATTACAGAAAAAAGTGAACTGAGTCTAATTCAGCATTTAAAGAGATGTTCAGTTTAAATATTTTTCATCTATATCTATTTTTTATCTATCTATAAAAATTCTATTCCTCTTTGCAAAATAGGCCGTCTTAGAATAATTGTCCGCTTTTATGATAAGTAACTTAATCAAGACAAAAAGCAAATATGTTTCCATTGAGATTTACAGTATGTATAAATAATCCAATCTGCGCTTAATTAAACAATACAACTGCAAAAGCACAAAATAATAATTAAAGGGTGCTGTCCATTAATACTCACCAACATTATTTTATTTCTTGTCTTTAGGCAAGAAAAGGCTCAGATTTTAGACTACAACAATTATGCAGAGCTCTCCCTCTCTACAAAAATGGCCAAGACTGTCGACAAGGTGTGGAACTTGATTGACTTTCTTCATAATAAGACTTACACAGGTGGGAATTTGCTGAAACATTTTTATCAAGGATATAGACAATTAAGTATCTATCTATAGAATCTAAATGGAAATTCTGTTTTGTTTGGAATTACCTCTAGTAGTCTATGTTACATTACACAGTGCTATTCACTGGGTAAGCTTATAAAATAACCCTTTATAAAGTAACAGTATCTGTTACTGTTTAACAATATATGTTTGCATTCTGTTGTTTCATCAAACATGATTATCTACCAAGAATTCCACAAATTGAAAAAAAATACTTAAATATTATGAAAATAAAGCTTACAAAGAAGGAAAATATTCAAACTATAAGGAAATTTCAAGATAAGAAACCCTGATGCTTTTGAACCCCTGTCTACAAAGTGGGATAGTTAACCCATTTCTGCTTAACCATGAAAGAAATTACTTTTCTCCACTCCTCTGTCTCTGTTCAAACACTGGTCTTTTCCTCCCACCAGTGAGTCCAAACTCTCTTCCTCACTTTAATGTCCCCTAGCATGAGGTGCTTTTAAACTTGCACTCAGGGTTATCTGCAGAAAGTCCTAGAGTCATTTCTGGTGTCAAGGTAAACCTCTGTTTGTTCCTGTACCACTATGGATCCTTTAAAGGGCCAGATCTCTCAGACATATTTTGAACCTTCTACATTTAAATGGGAACACAGCCTCTCCCCTCTCAGTCAGAGTCCATGTTCTGTCAACTAACAAATTTGAGTGTTTATAATTTATAATAAAGGACCTGATCCCAATTCTCCTGATTTGGCACGATGTTGGCATGTAGATTTGCATTATCCAGTGCAACTTGGATAGGTACCAGCTTTCTGTGACTCTGTATTGGGACCCATTTGTGTTTACATTGCAATTGTTTATGTGTTAAGTAAATATATATGTTCCCTATATTGTGTGTATACTTCAGTATGTTCAGCATAGCTACACCAACTGACTTTACAGATAATTACACTTACAAACCATGCCCTGCTAAATTACTGTTAGTTGGAAAGGAATTTGTAAATCCAGGCAAATTCCAAAAAAGCATTAAAAGTGAAAGACGCAGAAATGCTTCTAACTTACATTAAAAGATGTATAAAGTAAATGAAAGATACAATAACAGTAATGGTTACTGTATTTAATTGTTACTTTGAATTATTTAAATTTACTTTGTTGTATTATGGATGAATTGGAAAAAAATGTTCACTCATTTATGTGGTGATTTATAAAGAGAGTACTCTATAAAGATACTATACACTGTATTTTAGATTCATATATATGCAGTTTTTGTTCTGTATTTAGTACCCAAAGTCTTACTTTGTTGATGTTGTTATCTTTTGTAGTGGCTATCAAGGAGCTGAAGTCCTTGACAGAATTTGCCCACACACATGGTCATCGAGAGAAATTAGAAAACTGGGACATTGTATATTGGAAGCAGAAACAAATGAAATCATTATTCAGGTATATGTGATTTGATGAACTACTGTAAAAATATTAACAATTGTCGATTTTCAATCCCATTATTTTTTGATCAAGTTTATAGGGTAAAGTACTACTTTTTATACACAGTTTATTTAACATAGTCGTAGACTTTTTGCATTTAATATATAACTGCATTTACATTATTTTACTTGCTTTTTTTAGTATTCCAAGTGAAGAGTTGCCTCTTTACTTTCCAGTGGAGAGGTATGTTATTAACATTTTCTACTGTGCAATATTCAATTTTAATATTATTTGATATGCTACAAAAACTAGGCCACACATTTGTAAAAATAAATGGGCTTTGAAGTAAGGATGGCATTTTCAGTTGCAAGGGCAATATGTTTCTGTGGCAAAGGCCAAAGTCACAGATAATACATGCACATCAATTCATCAGTCCTCATCCACTTTTTGTCTTCCTAAATGGTCATAAATTTTGGGGATGCAGAGCCCAGTTTAGCAGCTTTGGTTACAAGGCACAGACCACACCTTACTCATGCAGGGCCAGAATGCAGATTTTGAGTTGTGAAAACAGAATGTTCAGAGAAACTCTATGCAGACACAAGAAGAAGTGCAAACTCCAAACAGATATAGTGCCAGGTCTTTGCTGCTGTGGTGCAGCAGAGATTATCAATGTATTACCATAGTGTTGTACAAATTAACTTTTCTTTTTAAATAATCAGTCAGGTGGAGAATGGTTGTGGTTAATAATTCTGAAAGAATATTATAAAGAATAAGCTGAAAGCTGCTTATTTTACGATTGACAAAGTTGTTAATTGTGTGCCTGTTACAAAGAAAGTTTATCCTTGGCAAAAACAAACCATGCTTGTGTATTATTTGACTTTAGCAAAATAACTATTTCTTCTAGTTATTTAAACTTTAATATTCGTTTCTGTTTGCACCCCTTGTAATTAATACATCAAAACTACTAACCCAATTTTCCAGATTTCTACAAAAGCACAATGTTTAACTTAAGTTGTGTAGAGAACTATTTAAGAGAAGTAATGCTCATATGGAGCGTACTCCATGTTATAAGAAGAAAATAGCTATTGAGAAAGCCAAGAGAAAAGCAACGAGACTAATTCCAGATCTCCTGGTTATGTGCTTCAAGAAAAGTCTGAAGGAAGTACATCTTGTCAGCTTAATCAAATGGAGATTAATAGATGACATTATGAAATATTTATGTAAATTCACATAGAAAATGTTTTGTAATCATGATGCAATAATATATATACACAATAGCAAACTATTAAAACTAAGCTCTTTTTTTGTAAATCTGTAAGCAAGTATTAAAAGAGTACTTTAACGTAAAATATGTTAATATGGTGACTACCATATATATTTTTCCATAGTATCTCATGTATCTTTTAAATATATTAAGTATACTGTACATTAAAGAAAGATACCAACCACTGAAGTACAATGTCAAACACTTTCCTCCATTAGGGTCATTGCTGGTCTATTTAAACTGTGTTTGGACTTATTTGGAGTAAACATAAAACCTGCAGATAGTGTTATAGAAGTCTGGGACCCCTTGGTGAAAGTCTTTTATGTATACAATGAGGAAGGTAACAGAATAACATTTTTACCTGTGCATTCTTCCTTTCTTGCTTCTTTCACAACTATTTTTGCTCAAAATTGGAATTGTTTTAATAAAAGGAATTTTTGCAGTAGTAGGCCTTAGAATAAAACACACACATTAATGAATAAAACCATTAACACAACATATAATTAACTATTTGTCCTAATTATGCATTCCCAGCCTATGTACTGACAGCTTTTTCTCTTCCCTTTAAATGTTATTTTAAACACTTTATATTTTTTTTTATAATCCACATATTGACATTGATACATAAGCAGTTTTATATTTTATTAAAGAATACAGCCAAAACAGCAGAGTATGGGTTTCTTTGCATTCACACTGAAAGAGTATCAGCAGGCCTTAATGAACTAAAATGATTTAAAAAATGCCAATGACAAATTTCTGCTCTAAGTACTTTGTTATAATTACATAATTACTGATTTTTTTTGTTTTTAACCAAACAATTGCAAAGGTGTCATGTCTTTCTTTTAGTCCGTGCCATTTAATGTTTACAGTTTTTTAGCTGCATTGTTAATAATTAGACTGTAGACATAATTAGTTTTATTTGCACTGATGTTTTCACTTAAAATAATCCAGTTAGTAGTTTAATGAAAACCAGTTCTACTTGTAAATCTCTGTATTTTAAAGGCTATACTTTCAATGTTTGTATTCTAACTTAAACATCACCCCTGACACACAGTGCCTTTTGAAGGAGAACCAAAATATTTTTCTGTACTTAATTTTAGTTTTCTGTTGAACACCTAATGCATTTTTATTTATAACAAACAATGTGTTTATTGATAACTATTTTCCATAGAAATCTGACAGTGATATATAATCTTCATTAGACTAAATAATTATATTTATTTGTTTAAAGTCTGCTTGGCTGATTTTATGTATAACTTTAAAGATAATGAATTTTTAATAATTGTAATGTCTGACTAAAATAATTGATATTTCATAGATACACATATTGCATCTCTTTTTCTGGATCTTTATTCTCGACCTAAAGAAAAGCAGTCGGGTGCCTGGATGGATGGTTTACAATGTAAGTTCATTCACATTTTCCATTCTTAATAAGATGGATCATTTGTAATTGACAATAATATATGAAAATATCTAAGATAGTAAAGTGATAAATTATTTTTTCTTTTAATTCTTTATTTAGCAAAAAGTGCTTTACTGAAAGAGAAACCTGTTGCTATCATTGTTTGTAACCAGATTCCTCCAATTGGATCTGCACCTTCACTGATGTCATTTGATGATGTTGAAACATTATTTCATGAGGTAAAATGTTTAATTTGGTATTAAGCAAAGTGCTTTACTGAGCCACATATTGCTTACATGTCAGTACAACTACATGACTGTGAGTTTGGGGTCACACAGTGGGTTCAATAGTGAGGACTGATCTACGAGTATACATTTACAGTTCAGCTTATTAGTCAGTAGTAGTCATATATTTGCCAAGTGCGAAGCTGATTTTACAGTATAAATATGCAGAACAGATAAATGCATTTTTTACAGATGACTTAATATGTTAAAACTTTTGTGTCTACTGCATTTTGCACTAATGATTTTAAAAATTCAGGCAAGAATGAGACATTACATGCTTGAAAATGGACAGTCCACTGAATAAATGCAGAGAGATAATTTAAAATGATAAGGAGTAACATGGCAGTATATAGATCAAAAAACAGGAGGGATCAAAATGCTTATAAAAGAAAATCAGCTTTTATGCCAAAACAAGCACACTTGGGGAGTTTATCGTTATGTAAACTATACAGTATATGTTTTGCTTTGGTTTGATGAGACGTGATGCTTTCTATTGTTATACTAGACCAGTTAAGAAAAATTATTAGGGGCAGACACTCCTATTTTAACCTTTGCTGTATATTTAATGCCATATATGCCTTGTAAGTATCTGTATGCCTCACATATTACTATCTCTGAATACAGAACATTTTTGATAGAAGACAACCTGTTGGCCCAACCATGCAGGCTCAGGTTTGGCTCACAAATCATAGCCTAGATAAAACTCAAAACTTCATCTTGTAAAAATAATGTAAACTTGCATATTTTTGCTTTTGAGCTCAATTTCTTTCTCTTTAACTGCCTGTCTCTTTTCCCTCTGTATCTGTATGCTTAATATTGTCTTGATTTAATGAATTGAGGGAAACTTGATTGTAAAAGATTTCTTGTACCCAAATGATATACTTCTCTTTCTTTCAATACATGTCATAGATAATGCATGATTTTATAGTTTAAGATAAACTGAAGTAAAAGTACAATATTGTCTATGAATATTAGCTTTCTTTAACCTAAATTGATGTTTCCTTTTACTGGGACCCACAAAGCATATAGTTAGAAGTTAGCTGTGCAAAACATAAAATAATCTTTCAAGCAACATTTTTCAGGACCGTTGCAACTAGACCACTGTATATCTTACAAGTCCTTCTTTTTTCAATGTATTGCTCTAATTATAGCTACATGCCCTCTTAAGAGTATACATAGAGCTATATCTTAATTTATTTGAAATAAGAAATGGTCTTGTTTAATAAAACCACTGCTCCACAGATCCAAGACACAATAAGGGTTGGCATGGCTAGATATTCTGCTGCCTTACTGGGCAGCCCATGTTTGAGCAATAGGATTTTTCCACGAGTTGCTGTATTCTCAGCTTGTAGTTTCATGGAAAGGCATATCTGGTATTTCTTCTGTTTTGTATGCTCTACTGTGAGCTGTTGTCCACAAACTGGTATCAGTATACCAAAAGCCCAGTGGGTTAAAACTCTCTGAGAATCTGGTCCCGACACTGAAGGTGTTTTATTCAGAGTCACTATTATGAATTGCATCTTTGAACTCAGCTCATACATTTTCCATTTATTTAAATTGTCCAGTATTAAGTTTTTAGAATGAACATAAGATAAAGGTAAACTGTAAGAGAAGCATATCTTACCACAGAGCACATAAACATAAGAAGCACATTTTGTATTACTTATAAATTAGCATTATTATTTAAAATGGGCTTAATAATACAATGATAAGTCCATCTGTTTCAATCGCACCCTGCATTTATGAATCTCTGTGCACCGGATATGCCAACCTTTACATTCTGGTTTCTTTCTGCTTCTTATTGCCTTTCTTCATTGGACATTCCAGCCCTGTTGTGGACAGCGTGATGCCAAGACCCATGAAGGTGTGCTGCAAGATTTACTGTCTTACACTGTCTACTTCCCTTTGTTCATCAGAAATTCCTGCCCTCTTGTGGATGCCAGATGTCTTACAGAGATTAGGGAGATTGTTCATTGTACTATAACTCATAAAGATCCCAAACTACACTTTCTTATGTATCCACTTTTGAGACACTGAAATTAAAAGATTTATCCCATTTAACATTGTGCACCATATACATTCCCCTAAATTCAGACCTTCTAAAATCTACTCCCACCTGAGTGGTGATACCAAGCCATGGAAGCCCTGAGAATACTTGGTCACATGCTTTGGTTTTGTTCTCAACTCACACTCTATCATAAACATTTCATTTTAATATGCTCTCAGAGGATTTAGACATTCTGATGATCTCCATTATCTTATCACTCTCTGTGGAATTGCAACAGATGCACACTCTTTCTGAATAATCATTCTAAAGTAGGTGCTTTTGTTACATTTCTGGCTTGCCACCAGTTTGAATTATTGGATGTAAACTGCACCACTTTCTATTTTTATAATGATTTTGTGATGTAATAAATCACATGCTAATAAAGTGTATTCAACAGAGATAAACTTCAATAATCTTAAAACATGAGGCAATCCACACTCTTTGTGAGCTAACCTGAGTGAACGACCATTTAGTTGTATGATCTCAGTTTTCCAATAGTTATGACCCAAAGTACTTCCTTTGGACGTACATGTACTTCTGTGCTAGTACTTTTAAAACTATTTTCACCTGTGCTAGCTATCTTGTTTGGTCTAATTTCTAAAACTTTTTGTTAACATATTTATTATGATGCCTTGACTGATAAATATCTTATGTGTATAATTTGTTAATTAATTAATTTTCTACAGCACATTACCGTTAAAAAAGCATTTATAATAAAATTTATTACATTGTATAGGTTGATTCAATAAAAGTCAATGCAAATCCTCGAGTTAACAATGTTTTAAATAATTTAGTAATGTCTCTTTATTTAGTTTGGCCACGCTTTGCAGCATATGTTGTCAGTGGTGCCCTATGCAGGAGCCTCTGGAATCAACAGCATTGAGTGGGATGCAGTTGAATTCGCCTCTCAGTTTATGTCAAACTGGATCTATGACAGATACACAATTTCAGCAATCAGTGGTCATTACCAGACAGGAGAACCTCTGCCGTCACACATGCTGGAAAGCCTTCTCAAAGGTACTATCAGCCATTGTTCTATGCATTTAGATTCAAAACATGCAGACAATTGTATTGATGAATAAACTAAAATGCCCATGTAACAATGAGAAGATGTGACAGTGTAAGATTTAGATTGTTGTGGTAGAACTGTAGTGATAGTGGAAGTTGTAGAAATAGGAGTAGTACTGTCACGGGCACCGAGTTCTGTGATATTCTTACTTGAATTCAGCGTTTTGAGCATGGGAAAGGCACTATATAAATAAAATGTATTATTATTTCCAACCAACATGCAGTTAGAGAGCTTATATAAATAAATTCATCACATACAAAATTTTTGGATTACAAGCTAACTACTTCTCATCAAACTATATTAAAAATGCTGTCCACTAAGCATCTACTCATTATTAAATAATGAAGTTTTTGCAGGCATTGTTCCCTCAGATTTTTACTTTACTCATGTACTGTGCAGTATGGGCTGAATGGGAGTAATTTTTAATGATTTCCCAAATCGGCACTACATCCTTTGAGGTTCTAATGTTAAACTTTAAAAACTAGTCAGTAATATTTATAGTACTTTATTTATAGTATTAATTTACAGATCTCCAAGACCGTATATTTTGTTCTTAGTGTAGTTTAGCATCTTTTTATCTGAGTTATTTATAAATTATGATAAAAGTAATTTTGATGTATATTAATATTACTGTTTAAAGAAATTGAGAAATGGATATCCTTATTCAAAAACGAAATTATCTTATTAAGAACTCACAAGGTAATATGTTATTTCTAATTATGACAAATAATGTTAATATTAAAAAATAATTTTTCATTTTAATAAAACCATTACCCATTATTATTTATTAACTTTAGGTTTACTGTAGCTCTTGACAGTAAATGTGCAAATAACAATTGGAACTAGAAAGTGTGTAAATAATACCAATATGTACTTCAAGTTTGTTGATACTCTGATAACTGCAGACCTAGGTTACAGAACTAATGCAGATCAGCTACAACTAATTACAACTCTCATGTAAAACTTACATAATATTTTACAACTTGCTTGACAAAATTCTTGGTCACCAGGAGCCACAAAGCACAGTTTCTCTTAAAAAAAAGGGAGTAAAAATAATTTTTAAAAAATCAGCATTGTTTTATTAAAAAACTCAGAATTCAGAATGATGTGTGGTGTGTATACAGAGAACTACAAAACTGCGCATGGATTAAAAGAAATAAACAGTATAAGATAGTTCTTTACACTACCCACCTTGAACACTACTCCAAGTTAATAGATAAACATGCAAACAACCCTCTTGTGTTATTTATGATAATCACTGACCATTATCTGCAGTTTGATATGCTGTTGCTCAGGATTTTACTGAGGAATCAATTATAATTTACATTATATAATGCTACTAAAATATATCATAGAGAAATACTACATAAATTTTTACTTCATTGCTGATGACATTCATTTACTGTATATCAGTCAGAAGCATCAAATTGCACTTTTTTCTCTTTTGTAATTTACTAAGTTGTTTAGTGAAATGAAACAGTAGTAACAATAGAAGACATATTGTCACATGTACAGAGTGCAGTGAAATTCTTATTTGCAGATCTGACCAACATACAACTGGTTTCATGATAAACAAGAATGTATTAAAATACACAACTTCATTTTATTTAACACAAACACAAATCAGCTTATGTTATTTACACCTTATCTGTTATGCAAGATAAAGACAAAAATTCTCAAAGCTTTATAATCCAATTCCAGTTCATGGGGAACTGGAGCCTATCTGAGCAAGACTGAGTTCAAGGCAAAGACCAGCCCTGGACAGGGTGCCAGTCCTCCATGGAGCATGCTAGTAACATGCACAATTTACACAAATATTTATTCATAAATACTCCCCAGTCATTAGCAAATATAATGCATGCATTACTGAGATTGTTTCATCAAAGCTCAACACAACACAATTACACTTCAGAGAAATCACAGAATGAACAGAGGGAGTTGTCCTTAAGGCCCATTAAGTACTAAAACATCTTTAACTCATTTTACCAAATGTATTTGATTTCAGCTCACCACTTCATGATGGCATTTGACTTACAGTACCAGCTCTATTTAACTGCCATTGACATAGCACTACATAACAGGTAAGATGCGGTATTTCTATGAAAATATTCTATTTATCAATATTACATTATCTTATGCTTAAATAATTTATGTATAATAGAAACAAATATGCTAGGTAAGAAATATAAAGTTATAATTGTAAAATATAAACAATTTAAGAAAAAAGTTAACCAAATTATTCAACTTAAAATTTACAGTTTACCTAATTAATGAATTATGAAACAGATCTCATACTTTCTTGCTTAGTGGGTGTGTGCTTACCTTTAAGAAACCATTCTTTATTATTCAGATTAACTCTGAAATCCAGGATTTGCTTTTCCAGAACACATAATTTTTAAATTTTAAGTTAAATTAATGATTGGTTGTGATGTACTGTTGTGCTTCATTTGTTTTGTTTAACATGTTTTTTTATCAGCCTGAAATTTCTTCTTTTTAATAGTTCAGAGCCATTAGAGGTAATTAAGAAGCAAGTATCTGACAAATATAATGTGGTAAAGCCAATAAAGGTAAGACATTTTATGATTTCTAAAGCAACATAATACAACTTGAACATGTTTCATAATGGTGCTGCATGAATTGCTGACATTTTTTAAGGAAAAATAAAGAATTAAAAAAAACTGTAAATTATCCATCCTCCAACCTGCTAGATCCTAACTACAGGGTCACGGGGGTCTGCTGGAGCCAATCCCAGCCAACACAGGGTGCAAAGCAGGAAACAAACCCCGGGCAGGGCGCTAGCCCACCGCAGGGCACACACACACCCACACACCAAGCACACACTAGGGACAATTTAGAATTGCCAATGCACCTAACCTGCATATCTTTGGACTGTGGGATGAAACCGGAGTACCAGGAGGAAACCCACACATACACGGGGGGAACATGCAAACTCCACGCAGGGAGGACTCAGGAAGCGAACCCAGGTCTCCTAACTGCGAGGCAGCAGCGCTACCCACTGCACCACCGTGCTGCCCCAAAATTATAGATATTCAGACATAAATTATACAGTATAGTGTAGTGAAAAAGTATGTCCATTTGAATGTCTACATTAGCATATTATTTACAGTTATTATAAAAGACTTCTTATATCATAGCATGTAATTCTTATATCATGGCAGAATATAGAGGTTCTGTTTGAGGAGGAAACATGAAGCCAAAGTTTCGTTTTTCATTTATTTGGTGTACAAGATAAATGTTGCTGCCCTGAAGCATGAAAAAAAGTTAATCCCCATTCCAAAACCAGTGACCTCAATCCAATTAAACGGATTAGTAGATCCCTTTTGTTAAACCATTGATATGAACTATATGTACTTGAGTGCTTACCTCAAGTGCACTTGGATGATTCTTGGAGAATTTTTCCAAGTATGTTCTTTAAAAAAAACCTGCGGAGTATTTTGACGCTAGTCCCATCAAGGCTGGCGAAAGGCTCACACTGCATTCCACACTTAAGGGCCATATGGAGGGTCATGTCATGGAATGGGGTTGCCTTGTTACATCAGGTCTTGGAGGACTTCCATTACTTCAATAACTATGAGTTCATCTTTGTTCATGCAACAAGTTAAAGATATGAGACACACTAGTAAACTTGCATCAGCCTAAATGAAAATAAATTTTATACATTCGAACCTGCCCAGTCAAACTTCACACCTGACATCCATTGTGATATTGTGGCAGGACTTATAAGTGTTTTAACAGTTAAAAGACACTTACTTAAAGAAGTCCTATAAGAAAGTGTGAGCTACAACTCCTCCACAGCACTGTGAAAGATTGATTACTAAAACATAAAATGTCTGGTTGTAATCATTGCTGCTAAGGGTGATGATATCAGTTTTTAAATCTATAATAGAAATTACTTGTCGATATGGGTCCTAAGTATTTATATACAGTTTACATAAATTTAAATTATTTCATGTATTTACTAAATTATCAGAAGGTTGTGATATTATGTGGTCTGGCAGGTTTCATTTAATTTTTAGATTGATTGACTACTTGTTAAAATCTGCCATGAAAAATATGTAATGATACAGGAAATCAGATGAGCTAATAAAAACCTTCTCAATGTCATAAATGTGCACTGTACATAAAACCAGAACTCTAAAACTGACTTAATCCGAGTTGGGATCTAGGGAGGGCATAGACTATCGGCAGCACTGGATGCAAGGTGGGAAAAAAACTCTGAGCAAGGCTATGTATTATCACTATACACAGTGCCACCCTTAACCAGAGTACTTATGTAAATAAAATTTAAAAAGTATACTATTCAGAAAGACGCTGCTTCCATCGCTTACAGTAAAATTTGTAAGTTGCTGACCTCAGCTGGCAGGATAGTGGTACTGCAACTTTAAGTAGGAATAGTACAGTGTTTTGAGCCCATAGTTGTCTTTGTAGAGATATGTAATAATGTTTTTGGGGGTTTTTTTGCCCACATTTATAAAGCATTGACCCTCATATTTAATACTTAAAGATATGTAAAATGTGTATAAAGGGGATATTAAGCCTTTTTCAACCTCAAGAAGGTGCTGGATTACAAATGTACACTTATTTTTCCAGTTTACATTTTTTTTTTCAGAAAATCACATCCTCAAGAACCATTTTTGTCAGCAGATACCTTGGACAAAGTAAAAACTAGACTATGTTGTTTGTGTACATTTTCAGACTTTGGGCATTAACATTTGGTCAAGTCCCTTTTTCAAGTTATTTTTAGGTTTTTAGGTGAAAGATGTCTAGCAGTTTTAATAATGATTTTTACTCATATATTCTACTCAGTGGATGGGCCCTTTTCAAATCATGATTCTTGATGGGTGTGAGGTCCAGACTTTGACCAGGCCACTTATGAACATTTTCCTTTTAACTCTGTTGTTACTCCAGTGTTGGTAAGACCTTTTTTGACTTGGGACCATTGTTCTACTGACAAATCTTCTCCTAAGCTTCAGTTATTCTACAGATTGTTGGCTTATCAGCAGCTTTCCCCACAAGTTCAACGATTTGGATGCAGAGTCCTGGCAGACATCATTTTCTAGGCATTTTCTGGGCAGTTTGATGCAGCTTCCATTCTGTATTATATTCATACCTTTTGTTCAGACTCAGTTTGTATCCAGTTATTTCTTGTCAGGCTGGAGTGTTCCTCCAAAAAATGTGTCAGACTTCAGTGATACATGTATATACTACAACATGCCTAAATTGTACAGTGTAACATTTATATACAGTAATTACAAGAACAGTGAAAGTAAGATGCATGCTTAAAGCCACATAGTGAGCACATTTTGAAGGTATTTTCAGTTTGGTTGTTTCTTGATCTGCTTCTAAAGCACAAGTCACATTTTCTGGGGTATTATGTATAATCAATAGATAACCAGTAATAATATCTTAAAGCAATTTCATATTAAAGTTCCATCACTCCTCATTGTTGTATAGGAGGACAGATTTCCATGTACATTCCTACACGTTTTTGGAAGCGAGGCTTATGCGGCTGGCTATTATTCCTACATGTGGGCCCAAGTCTTATCAGAAGATGCATTTGCAGCCTTTGAAGAAGTGGGATTAGAGAACAGAAAAGAGCTCAGTAAAATTGGGCACAGGTAAACCCTCCAAAAATAAATTATTTTCAACTTCTTTAATGATGCAGACTTAGCAGAGTGTCCCAAAAATGCAAAGAAACATTGAAAGTTTCACTCTATAAGTGAAACAGAGCGATAATCTACCAACAGAGCTATATATTATCGACAATGACATTATGTAACAGGCAGGCATCGGCCTTGTACTCTGCTAATGGTATGGTGGCACAGGCAACTTAATTTTTTTACCTCAAACTCCACGCTGTTCTTTTCAGCACACCTAGTCTTGCAGGGCCAGACGTGATTCTCAAACCAGAATACACATGTGGGGACAACGCATTAAAAAGGGTGTAGTAAGTAGCAGCAAAATCCTGCACTGCAAAGGCTAAACCGACAGGGTTTCTTCCTATAATACCCACCTGCAATTCCTTGAGTCCTTGCTCTAAACTAAACCATCAGGGTTGAGAAAGACAGCAAAAGATAATGAACAAAAGACTTGACACTGAAAGGAAATAAAAAGCTAAAACTGCTGTTATCCATTCAGGAGGTTAGTAGCACAAGGTAAATGAAGCTTAATGACAAACACACACCTACACCACCACAGCTATATACATTTGAGAAGTGCTTTTCTTTGCTGAGATCTTTGTCACTTTGACTATTGCACTACTGTATGGCATACTGTATATATGGCATAACAGCAGCAGTTTAGATGAGCATTGCGCTCTATGGATATCGTTGGGCAGATTTGCTGATTGAGGTATTTTTGAGTACCTGCATCTCCTGTGGCTTTTTGTTACCAGCTCTTTTAACAGCAGTCCTTTTGACAGGATGTGACACACCGTTTATTTCAAATGCATATTTTCCTGTTAATATTTTCACAAGCATAGCTGTCAGTTCTTTCAAACTCACATTGACTCCTACACTATCGTGATAATGGTGAACAACGAGAGCAGACATGGCACTTGCAACAATGCATCATTCACGTTCAACACTCAGACATTCAAACACCTCAGTGGACATGTATGTATAATCTGATGTTAGAGAAAAGTTTTTGCTTGCAACAGGTCATGTTTATTTTTAACATGTGCAATGTGTTCTTGGCACATATGACCCATATTTCTATGTTTAATTGGGTTTTTTAGGAGATTTTTGACGCTTCATCGTAATTAGAAGTGTGCTCGCTTTCAGACCAGATTAACAAGTTTACCGCTGCTCTTTGCTGTTCTAAATCACTGGCCCATCTCTGAGAGCCACCTTCTTCAGGCGTTGAAAACGTTAACAAATGTGACAGTCAATGGGCCGTCTAATTGTTCCCACCTACCTTTAAACAAAATTTACTCATGGTCCTCACATGTATATATTATGAATAGAGCCTTATTGTTCTCAGGCACAGCTGCAAAATGCTTTGACATTGTTATTACTCCTTATATAGCATTAGCCTGTGTACTGAACCGATTTAAGCATGAAATCTTTACCATACAACCATGCAATTGATTGCAGAATGTTTTTTTTTTTTTTTTTTTTTTTTTTAAAAACCATGCAGCACAGTATTAAAAAAAGTGTGCACTAATATTCTTGTTCTAATAGCTTAAGTATATTATTTTTCTTACAGGTTTAAGGATACTGTACTAGGTCTGGGTAGCAGTAAACCTCCCTTGGATGTTTTTCGCATGTTTAGAGGCCGGGAACCATCACCAGCTGCACTCTTAAAGACTTATGGCTTAATTCAAAGTACTGAAAAGGAAAAATAAAACTCTTTTCCGATGAATTTTTGCACTGGGGAAACAAAATACTTGTGTTAACTGGACATTGTGTTGGTGTTCAGATTTAGTTTCTGCTTAGTGGTTAATGGATGAAAATGTTCCTGGTATATAGAATTTGTTGGTAATCCACCATTCTCTATAGAATATGCTGCAGAACAAAAGAGATTTTGTTTCCAAGCATTTTTTAAGGAATCAGAATTAGTATCTATTTCCTTGCTAGGCATTTTTGTTGGTAACAATCATAGACACCTAAGAAAAGCAAACTACATTTGAGCAGAACAATACAGGACCTTAACTTTAATGCAAGATAAGTAAATGATAAAATGTCAGATCAGATCATAAAAGCAAACAAATAAACCTACTGGTGTGACAAATATAAATTCTAGACCACTGTACTTTGGTGTGGGGGACAGGGACGGGGGACGTAAAAGACAGTCATTGTTATAAAATTGAATCTGCACTATCTATTGTCAGGAATCTTTATTATATATATATATAAAATCTATCTTCCTATATAGTACGCTACCGTGGCTGTTCGTTTGTCTGTCCAGGATTTTAAATCACCTGTAGCTCGCAAACCGTTTCACCGATTGACCTGAAATTTGGTACACATATTACGTGACGTCTACTATCCGCTTTCGGGGTGATGATTTTTATTACTCTTTTTATTTTTATTTTATTTTATTGTACAATCAACTCTCGGCAGGGCGGCCGTGCGGCACATGCATATGGGCGCCGTTCTCATTCCCTATCACCTTCGCTAATCATTCTTGAGGCAGATTGAAGACTTAAGTGCCAGCTTAAGTGAAAAATTAAAGAAAACGTACTAAGTAATTACAACACAAAAACTAACTTAATCAGTTTTAACGTGAAAAGATGACGACGAAAGAAGAGAAGCAGCGGGCCGCTAGGGTGGAGAAACGAAGAGCTGCTCAGGAAGCAGCAAGCACATCAACCTCTGAGCAAATGAATGCTAAACAGAGACAGAGAAAGAGGATGAAAACTAGGAATGCTCACGTCAAGTGTATTCACTGCACGTTATTATGCAGTACGCTGTTACTGGTATATATATATATATATATATATATATATATATATATATATATATAAGCAGAATCAGTTATTTTGCATATGTCATTTTCTGACCTTACATCTTTCAGAGTGATGATATTTTTTTTTTTGCATCTTTCGTATCACTTAATGAATCCACTTATTCACATCCACAACATATTCACAAGGTGTCGAAGCCCATTCCAGAAACAGTGGGCACACTCTATGGGACATCAGTTCATTACAGGACAAGCCCACACACAAGTGATATTAATAATGGAAAATTATAACAAGCATGGTATACAAGCAAGGTAAAAACAGCTAACATTTTCTGACAATATTGCTTATTATGCTCAAGTCTTTATATGTCTGTATTCAGTTAGTAAACATGTGGCAGTAAAGATTGGAAGCCTAATTAATTCAGCTTTTTAAATAATGAAAAACCCACAGTGCATAGCCAATAGGTGAAAGGAAAATCTCTTGTTTGTCAGGATCTTGAAGCAAGTGTGCCCATCTCTTTATACTGCAGCCCACACAGTGAGGCATTCTTTTTTTAGCACCGTGCGCTTGAGGCCTGCCAGCTTTTAAAGCTGTTAGCAATTGCACATATAGTTTATACCACTGTCAAAGTACTGAGATCAGTGCCTGTGCTATATGGAGGAATTCAGTCATTAACATAAACACCGCAGGAGACTACCAAGACAAGGGATTGTACAAAGTCCTACATTTTTTGAATCATTAAGAACTGGCAAGCAAATGCCAATGAAATCACAAAAACTAATGCAGTTGAAAAAAGCTAGTGGATAAACGTCTGCTGCCTCAACCTTGTCTAACCACCTTAATCCAGCAGTTGGATCTTGGGGGACACAAGTCTATCCCTGCAGCACTGGTGCAAGGCAGGAACCTACCCTGGACAAGATACAAGTCCATCACAGGATATATCCGTACTTTAGGTTTTGAGGAGGGAATGAAGTACCAGGAGGGAAGACACTCACCATTGTTGCAGACACTCTTAGTTTCTTGTTCTATTTAATAAATAAAACTGGAAAAGTGAATGTTTAGCATATCAGGATTGGCCAAAAACATTTGCAATACTTTCTATACTTCAGTGTAAATGATCTGAAAACACTTTTGCCTTAGTTTGTGGTTAATGTGAAATGTCCAGTTTGCTACTGCAGTGCCTTTGGTCCATGCAATGCTGCTGCGTTGTGACATGCATCTTAAGTCAACTGTTAATGATGCTTTCGGTGGATGAGGAATTGTGGTGAACAGTTACAGACTTTTCAAAATTGTTTTTAAATATTTTTGGAGTTCTCAAGATGGCATCTGTGGTAAATGGTTTGGGAGTGAGGATGAGTTAAATGAAGAAGTGGCTGCATGTTCTGGATTCAGACTGGTACAAGAAAGGGATCCATGCTGTTTTTTCATATGGCTGTTGAAACTGATGGAAGGAAGAATATGTAAAAAAAAAATAATGAGTAAATACATGTAGTTATTCTGTGAGTGTGTTTAAACATTTCTAAAACATGATTTGCAAATGTTTCTGGCAACACTCATGTATACAATCAAAGAAATAAGAATGTGGTGGCTCAGTCACAGTTGCTGCTTCTAGCGTAGATAAACCATGAATCACAGATCCAATCTTCTAACTCAATTTACATGGATTGTCCAGAACAAGATGGCAGAACCTGGGAAGCTTGTACACTATGGTGGTAAACAGACAGGACAACAGAAGCAACAAGAAAAAGACAAATGAGAGCCAGTAACTGCAAAGTGAAGTGGGGTTCATCTGTCAGAAGAAAGTACTTTATAGCTAATAAACCCACAACATACAAAAAGTAAAAATCATGAATATGTCTGAATCATTCTTTCTAAAATAAGGTTTAGTTACAAATTACTTCATTTTTAATTCATATCTTTGTTTAACTTCATACATTTGTAATCGCTGCAAGTTAATCCTCAAAAAAAAAAAAAAGTATTCAAAATGTCAAAATCACTTCTACTCAAGTGCTGCACATTGTATAGAACCTATAAAGTCTAATTAATCAATGAGGCAAAAGAATACGTGACCTTAAAATACCAGACATTTAATAGCAGTCAATAACATTGTCCACTGTGGTTTCAGCTACAGCCAGAATATCCTGAAGAAGCGAGTGAGGACTCTTTTGTATGTAGTCGCTGCTGTGTCCCAAATTATGCTGTATTGTTTTCAGATCCAGCGCAGCCAAAATTTCAGCAATGTCGTCTACTGTTTGGCCAGTAAGATTTATTAGCCCAGTCTGTGCAGCACTGTTCTGTGTTAAAAAGCAATCTTTCAGTATACTGCCTGCTTTTTCACATCCGTTAGTACTAACCTCATTAGTAGGAAAATCCCCTTTTTCAAATATTTTTTGCAGGGACATTAAAACGGCACAGGCCTTTTGAGCAACTGGTCGATCACAGTCATGCAGTCCCACAAACAGAATGTCAAATATCTGTAATGTTTTTAATTTCAGCATCAATTCACTTAGAGATTTCCTCTTCAAATCTGTTGATGGTGTAACAGCATAGGGACAGGAAGGGATGAGTGTGTTAGCAAGAGTCTGATCGATCCACACTTCTGCAAGCTCTAAACTGTGAACTCTGACTTCCCAATCAAAATCACTGCAACCCACTTTAAAAACCACCGAGAGGGTTTCTTCAAAATTTTCTATCGGCAGTCGGGAACACTGCTGCAGCCAGCCTGTAAAAACCCTGAGTGCAGCTCGTCTTGGAAAGCTCTCTGAATCCTGGGATAAAACGTCAACTAGCCGGGACACAATTCCTTCCTAGACAGAAGAATTCAGTTATGTCACTTAATTTGCATTTCACACAGATCTTAGTAACCAAAGCAACATTTTTAATTATATTGTGACGATGTTTGGTATTGTTTAGGTTGAAGTTATTTCTTCACAATCATGGCATAGTATATATTAATTTGACACATAAAATTCTGCTCTAAACCAAAGCATTTTTTATTTTATAAATGAAAAAACATATCCCGCCTCTTCTTGGGTTTTAAAATAGAGGTGATGGGGTTGGGATCTAAATGTAAAAACAAAGCTTTAACATACTGAATACATTCACTTCGAAAAAATGTGCCTTCTGCATTTCTGAGGCATGGTTGTGACAACAGAAGTAAACTGGAAGTAACGTTTTATCACATATTCTTATTATTTTTTTGAAGAAAAAAAAAAAAAGTTTCACTTCTCCGTTCACAGCAGCCACCATGGGTGGGGTTTTACTATTTACGCCAGTTGCATCTCCAATTTGCCACTTTTTTGTATTATATCCTACTTTTGTCTCTGCAGTTCTGTTTTTCCAATGGTTATGTTCTGCCATGGCTTGTAGCAAATGATGATCTTCACAAAAGTTTGCTGAGTGTTTGATATACAATAGTGGCAGACCTGTTCCTGTGCCCTGCTATGTGTACATATCTTTTTTTTTTCTTTTTTAGGCAATCCTGAATCTCATAAAGACAGATACACACTTAAATTGTACGTTTTTTCCTAAACTCTGTGATGGTGAAGCAAGTACACACCAGTTTCTTTGTCCTTTATATGCATAACAATAAATCTGATTACATTGAATTGCATTTTTTAAATAAAAAACGTCAGCACATCGGTATGTTCACAGGACCAATAAACAGTCTACATTATGCACTTCCTGTGTGCACACACCATTAAAAAATACTGAGAAAATTAAAAAACGCAGATTATGCTATATGGTCCGACCACAATGAAACACACTGAAGAGCCACAAACCAGTTATGCTGAGGATATGGTGGATCAGTGTCTAGTTGTCTACAGATCAGTAACAGCAATTCACATCTGGGCATTGACTTTCAGTTATGTCAATTTAAGCGTGTGGAGAGGACGTTTCCAAGTGAAACCACAACCCTGGTGCTGAAAGGTTACTGCAGAGGTAGGCGATCTGTAAAGTGAAGCTCGTAGCTGGTTTCTTTTTAAAATGGCTGAATCTCACTATGTTTTGCTTGTTTCCTTCTTAAAATAAAATGAAACACTGCAATGTGTGTGCAATTCCAACACACAGATACAGACTTAAAAATTGATATATTTGGTGAGTTTTAAGGCTTTTTGTTTTACATTTGGACCCCCTGCCCCCTAATTTCCATTTAAAGGGCTAGCTTTTTTTTAATTTTTAAAAATGCTTTCCTTTAGAACAGTTTCATGTGGCAAATTAAGACATACCATGATCACTAACAAACAACCTTTAATGTAACATTTTAAATATATCTGACCCAACTTGGTTTACTATGAGTGTTTACATATGTTTCTGTATTACATGTTTTTATTTTATGTTTTAATAAAGTGCATTACCTGTGTAAATTGGATGGTGTTAGAGTTTAACTTATCAGCTTTGTTATTCATTATATAGATGGCTTGTCCCAAAAAAGAAACAGTACTTGCACGAACATATCCTTCATGATCTGTCAGCAAACTCATTGCGATCTGAAGAATTCCAGAATTTAGAAGAAGAGGTGGAAATTCTTCATTGTCTAAATGAAGGGAGAAATTAAAGTTTATTATTATTTTTACAGTTTTACATACCAGTACACCTAAAGAGATCTTCAGATTTTTCAAATGTTATGTCTATTTACAGAACAAAACTAAATAATCTTTCCAATAAATGTGTCCAAATTATCCAAATTCAATGCAGTATCTTAGATCTTCGCACAAGTATCATTTGTAGCTTTTCAAGTTGTGTATTTTATTCCTTGCAGGTGCCTTTCAGTTAGAAGACAGAGGCAGTTAAAAAAGGATTCAGTTATCCATCTTGTTTGGGTCACTGCATGATAGCTTTATTTCAGAAATTTGTGCCAAGCAGGTGACCACAACCTTCATCAACAACCATGCAACACTTCTATGGCATGGATAATATAAAGAAGAAAAGAGAAAGCTTATAAATAATCTGATAAAATAAGCACTGACCATTACCTGGTGCAACAAATTTGAACAGAATTATAGAAGTATAAACAAACAATCTCATTACTTTTTGTGGACTTTAATTCACAACCTTTTGGAAACGCAGTTCTGGGCTCCATCTGGTTTTACTCAGTTTCTAAAGGCCCCGTCACATTAACATTACAGAAAAGTACTCAGTAACTTATATAGTACTTCCGATACATCTGAGTAACCCTTGGCACTAACGGCCAGCTAATTTTATATATAGAAGATTTTTTGCATAGGCATACAGTTGGACTGAAATTCTGTAAGACTTAATGGATTGTAAAAGTCCTGTAATACCGATTGCATTTAATAAACCCATCAGTTTTTTAATCTTGCTCATTTGTTCTTTGTCCAACTGTAAATTAAAAGCAAGGTATTTCAAATGTTTTTGAATGATCACAGACTACTGCTGAATTATTAGAAGGTGGCTGCTTTAGTCCAGGAAGCAATCAGCAGAAATACAAAGGGTACACCTACCTTGGAGATGTAAAGTGAGGTGTGTAAGAAGCTCTAAAGTAGAATCTCTGACTTCCCACCGGATGTCACAGAGGCGTTTCTTCAAGACAGGAAATAGATCTGAACAGAGAGACAAACTTAATCACAAATTATTAAAAGCATATAAGTCACTAAGTACAGTTGTGGCCAAAAATTTTTAGAATGACACAAGTATTGGTTTTCACAAAGTTTGCTGCTTCAGTGTTTTTAGATCTTTCTCTCAGATGTTTCTATAGCTTGCTGAAGTAGAATTACAAGCATTTCGTACGTTTCAAAGGCTTTTATTAATTACATTAAGTTCATGCAAAGAGTCAATATTTGCAGTGTTAGCCCTTCTTTTTCAATTCACCCTGGCATGCTGTCAATCAACTTCAGGACCAAATTCCTGACTGATGGCAGTCCATTCTTCCATAATCAAGGTTTGGAGTTTGTCAGAATTTTTGGGGTTTTGTTTGTCCACCTGCCACTAGAGGATTGACCTCAAGTTCTCAATAGAATTAAGGTCTGGGGAGTTTCCTGGCCATGGACCCAAAAGTTCGATGTTTTATTCCCCGAGTCACTTAGTTATCAGTTTTGCCTTATGGCCCGGGGCTCCATCATGCTGGAAAAGGCATTGCTGGTCACCAAACTGTTCTTGAATGGTTGGGAGAAGTTGCTTTTGGAGAATATTTTGGTGCCATTCTTTATTTTACAAACTTTGTGAAAACAAATACTTGTGTCATTCTCAAAACTTTTGGCCACAACTGTACAACATTACTTTGAACTTTTTTAAACTTGAACATTAGAGAAGACCTTTTTATTGCTATAGTTATGGGGTCTGAACCTAGCAGTGATCTGTTTTGGTTATTAATAACTGCATTGTAGATTTCTAAAAAAGGCTTGCAGGAAATTAAAAATTAAGGTGAATATTTTAATTTGCTGTAGTTTAGCAATATTGCAATCAGCCAATGTGACATGGACATCTTTCAATAAAATAGTAAATGAACAAAACAAATCTCATTGGCTTTGAAATGTGAAGCAAAATACACCATGTGGTAACTCTCTCCTATGATGCAATTTTAATCTGATGAATTCTTCATATTTAGCTGTCCTTAGTAAAAATAATAATATTGTAATGTAATGCAACATAAGTAACAACTTTCATAAACTTGCTAATTCAGCCTTATCTGGGTAGTATCAGTGCAAGCCAGGAACCAACTTGAGGTGGGCTACAAGTTTATCACAGGGCCCACTCAAATGGAGCAGCACTTGGTGTTGCCAGGATATATGGAGAGTTCAAGATTGGTATGGTATGCTCATGGAATAATTCATCATTAAGATCAAAAAGGACTTTAGAAATAAAAAAGTGAAAATGAAACAGCACAACATTGATAGGGCACACTAACACTAAAAATGGCTACAACTGAGTGTTACAGGTGGTAATTGAAAATATACGAGATCACCCAATGTGAACAGGGCATTAGTATACAGAAGACACCATTGGAATTTTAGGAAGAGGACAAAGGGGTCAGTGAGTGATGGAGAAAGACCATAAGAGAGTTATGGCTGCTTTAATAAAATGGGGGTGTAATGGACTATCATATATCTGAGTCATACATGCCATGGGGAAAAATTCAGCTCCTAAGCATTTTACCTTTGTCAAAGATTGGCCTCATCGCTGTTAGGTCAGGGTAGCACAAAACATATTTTAAGGTAGCTTGCATGACTTTCTTCAAAACCTGTAAACACAATATTGTTAAAACCTTAGCTGTCATCTGAATTTAGCTTCAGATCCATTATTGACGGACCTTCTGTTACAACACACAACCATTTTGAATCTTAAATCAGTACTGTTGATAAACATGTCAGGATGCAGTTCAATATATCTATTTTTATTAATATGACTGAATACTAATCAACATGTAACAGTGAGTAATGATATATTGACATAAGAAATACCCAACCCAATACGCGTCTGTCTCCCAGCCTAATCCCTCTTCTGTCAAGTCCTGTACCATACCATCAGGAAAAATGGCAAGGGAAGTGAACAGCATCATGACTCCCAAATCACAAAGTCAATGTACTTAGAATTTCTGTAAATAAAAGATCTAACCAGAGAAGCAGCAAAATCCCAGTTTTAAATGGAGTACTTTGTTAATCTACAATACTGATGATAACCCCCAGGAGAATCAAATTAGGGAAGGAGATGAGTCAGATCCTCAAAGTGATTAATTCAGGGGTCTTCCATCAGAAGCATGGAGCTATTTAGTAGCTACTGCACCCAAGCAGAGCAGCAGAACTTGGCACACAGGAAGAGTGAGCTTGGATAGGTCGAGGAGGATATAGAAATTAAGGTAAACAGGGAATTGAAAGAATTAAACAAGCTGAGAAAGTAAAGACCAGAAAAGAAGAACACGAGGACAAAAGGAATGTATGTGAATAAATGTGTATGGTGCACCACAGGGAAAGGAGGGGGAGAGAATACATCAGGTCAGGGAACCTATTACATCTAGTTTGCAAGGAGTGCGATAAAGCATATGCACATATTTAAATTCAGTAAATGGATAAGCAGAATTTCTGAAGGAACTTCTAATACTTTTGAAGGTGTTTTCCTTGTATAGAGGTAAGGGTAGGATGCGATCCCAGGCCATTGGCAGATGAGATGATTAGAATTTATATAAGGAGAAGTAGTGCAAAACTGAAATTGACTTACTGAGAGAAGAACTAGATAGATAGCATTAGAAAGACATTTGGCTTTTTACAGAATTCTTTAAATACATAGATACCATCAGATAGATAGATAAATACAGTCATATGAAAAAGTTTGGGAACTCCTCTTAATTCTTTGGATTTTTGTTTCTCATTGGCTGAGCTTTCAAAGTAGCAATTTCCTTTTAATATATGACACTGCTTATGGAAACCGTAGTATTTCAGCAGTGACATTCATTAAGTTTATTAGATTAACAGAAAATATGCAATATGCATCATAACAAAATTAGACAGCTGCATAAATTTGGTTACCCCAACAGAGATATTACATCAATACTTAGTTGAGCCTCCTTTTGCCAATATAACAGCCTCTAGACACCTCCTATAGCCTTTGATGAGTGTCTGGATTCTGGATGGAGGTATTTCTGACCATTCTTCCATACAAAATCTCTCCAGTTCAGTTAAATTTGATGGCTGCCGAGCATGAACAGCCTGCTTCAAATCATCCCATAGATTTTCCATGATATTCAAGATGGGACTGTGACGGCCATTCCAGAACATTGTACTTCTCCCTCTGCATGAATGCCTTTGTAGATTTCGAACTGTGTTTTGGGTCATTGTCTTGTTGGAATATCCAACCCCTGAGTAACTTCAACTTTGTGACTGATGCTTGAACATTATCCTGAAGAATTAGTTGATATTGGGTTGAATTTATCTGACCCTCGACTTTAACAAGGGCCCCAGTCCCTGAACTAGCCACGCAGCCCCACAGCATGATGGAACCTCCACCAAATTGACAGTAGGTAGCAGGTGTTTCTCTTGGAATGCAGTGTTCTTCTTGTGTACAGATACACCATCTGCAGCAAGATGTTCTTGCAGGTCTTTGGAGGTGATCTGTGGGTTGTCTGTAACCATTCTCACAATCCTGCGCATATGCTGCTCCTGTATTTTTCTTGGCCTGCCAGACCTGCTGGGTTTAACAGCAACTGTGCCTGGTGGCCTTCCATTTACTGATTCCATTCCTTACAGTTGAAACTGACAGTCTAAACCTCTAACATAGCTTCTTGTAGCCTTCCCCTAAACCATGAGACTGAACAATCTTTGTTTTCAGATCTTTTGGGAGTTGCTTTGAGGATCCCATGCTGTCTGTCACTCTTCAGAGGAGCGTCAAATGGAAGCACAACTTGCAATCGACCACCTTAAATACGTTTTCTCATGATTGGACACACCTGTCTATGAAGTTCAAAGCTTAATGAGGTAATCCAACCAATTTGGTTTTCAAGTAATCAGCATTGAGCAGTTACATGCATTTAAATCAGCAAAATGACAAGGGTACCCAAATTTTTGCACAGCCAGTTTTTCACATTTGATTTAATTTCATACAACTAATTACTGCTTCACTAAGAATCTTCGGAAAACACCCCAGTACTCAGATGTTCCTAGGAAATGAAAGACATACCACTGTTATCTTCTTTGTTGAAAGGAGAGTAAACTATTATGCCGGCTGAGAGGGGTTCCCAAACTTTTTCATATGACTGTATATGTACACGCACACTATGGTCTAAACACATAACCGGAATGACTAAAAAGGAAGAAGAAGATTAAAACTTGTAAGAGGGAAAAGAGGATGGCCGGGTACAGGAGATATACATGAGACTACAAGTTTGATATTTTTACGGTTAAAGTTATTTTTTCAACAATAATGACATACTGTCCTAGACAGCTGACTTGTTAATAAAGTTGTGTTTAGTAACTTGCAGTAGTGGGGCTTATGAATAAGGCTTTACTCCAATAAAAGGTGTCATTTTGCTTGGCTTTTCTCTAAATGTGAGAAAGGGCTTAAAATATGTCTCAAAGAACTGACAGCATTTTGGAAGATGACAACCTTAACATGAAATATTTAATTTTACAGCGGTACACTGACAGAATACAGACTCCTATATTTATTGTGATATTCAAACTGCTATAAAGTGTAATGTCAGAACTACTTGCACTCAGAGCATACCAACTTACTTATGTATAACTAACCCTCCCCTTCCCATTTAAATTTAGACCAAAGACATCCTGCAGTCACTTTTTTCATTCCCCCCCAACAGCGACCCCCTCCGTACACACAGTTCAGGACCACTGGCACTCATTAACTAGTATTCATGGGCAGTTTGTATCAAAAGGTTGTACGATTACAGTCACTCAACAGTGACAAATGCGTATTCCAGAATGGATACCGTGTGTGTGTGTGTGTGTGTATTTTTTGTCTGCGTTGGTACCACTATTTCTAGCCATATAAATAAAATTGTCATTCCAAAATTATACATATGACAATAAACTTTCAACATTTACAACATGGTGATGTTTACTGCTCAGATAAATAATCTGTCGATAAAAATATTTATGGAACTAGACATACCGTTGTGTTGAAAACAAATAAAAATGCTTACAAGTGAATCTGTATCAGGATTCCTGAGGTATTCTAGCAGTAAATGGACAGAATCTGAATCAACAATTCCTTTAAAAGAAAAGAAAAAAAAAAAACACATTTAAGAAAGACCAAGTCCAGGATTTCTAATGTGCCATATCATTTATTTAATAATTTAAGTATGAGCTATTGCAATTTGGTATACTCAGTTAACCAAAAAAGAGCTTGGCAAAAACTAAAATTACAATCCTTTCATGGAAATGTAGGAAAATAATCATCTCTCTTTCTGTACCTTAACAAATATACAGTAACTTGCACCTATGTGCATTCATCACCCAGCAAACTAATATAATGTCCATCATTGGCATGCAAGGTAGTGGCAATATCCCAGAAGCCCAGATACTACACCAGTGGGTGAACCCTCTACAAGACACATTCACCACAGTCATACTAACCTCTGCCCCAGATATGACTTGGAGAAAAAATGTCACAGTTCATCTTTACTAGTATGTAGAAGTTACACTGTTCAAAAAACACATGGGGCTTCAACTGGTATCACTGGTCTATAGGTTGCGAGCGTGTGCTGATTACAGTGTGTTGCCGCACCCACCACTGGTCTATAATTGTTTGAAATTATTCCATTCTTTTATGGAAAAACTATATTGTTTAAATTCTTTTTTATTTATTTTTTAAGAAATCTGCCTATTATTCAGTTTTCCATTTCCTTTGATAACCTGATCATAATGAAAAGAAAGTATTTTATATTAAATCCCTTCACAGTTGTACCACCACAATTTAACAAATGTCTACAAAATGAAGAGATCTTAAATACTGTAAATGGTCTTTAAAATATGAACACAGTACCTTTCAAATGTAAAATGCTTCCAAGTGCATCCACGGCAAATTTTTGAACTTTCACACTCCCAATCAAGTGTCTACAAATCTGAGATCCAGCTGGGGTGGTGGGAATAGCAGCGCCAATGCACATTTGTAGCACCAACAGGACAGAACTGAGGATCGCTTCAGGTCGAAAATGTGTGGCATAATACGGCTGGGTAATCTGTTAAAGGCAACAGAGCGTTTTTAGAGTCTTTTGTTGGTATTGTATTACTGCCCCTACTCTGTGGGAAAATTTAAGTAAGAAGTTCATTAGATTATGAACAAATGATAATGAAGTTTATCCAATAAATGAACAAGATATTGTTGATGTGTGAATTCACCTCAAAGTCATCAGAAAGAGTCACATTTAAAATACATCTCTTTTCTATTTATGTTCATGTTATTTACACTATTGAACAGCACCCTTTCATTTCAGTAAGTACAAACTTCACTTTGAATTACTAGACATTACATAGAAGATGCATTTATGAAGACACAACATATACTTGCTTGTAGGGTGTGCTTGAGCAGATAGATGCATGATTCTGGGAGCAAAACAGGTCTTTGTTTTGTGTGCCCCCCATAAGTTTTTTAGGGAATTACAAATGTTAAACAAAGAGTTGAAAAGTTATGCTTAAAATTCAAACAAATGATTTTTTATGAAAAGGATGTTATTTCAACTGGCTTCCTAACCTACAGTGGTGCTTGAAAGTTTGTGAACCCTTTAGAATTTTCTATATTTCTGCATAAATATGACCTAAAACATCATCAGATTTTCACTCAAGTCCTAAAAGTAGATAAAGAAAAACCAGTTAAACAAATGAGACAAAAATATTATACTTGGTCATTTATTTATTAAGGAAAATGATTGAATATTACATATTTGTGAGTGGCAAAAGTATGTGAACCTTTGCTTTCAGTATCTGGTGTGACCCCCCTTTGCAGCAATAACTGCAACTAATAAATAAATAAATAACTAAACGTTTCTGGTAACTTCTGATCATTCCTGCACACCGGCTTGGAGGAATTTTAGCCCATTCCTCCGTACAGAACAGCTTCAACTCTGGGATGCTGGTGGGTTTCCTCACATTAACTTCTCGCTTCAGATCCTTCCACAACATTTCAATTGGATTAAGGTCAGGACTTTGACTTGGCCATTCCAAAACATTAACTTTATTCTTCTTTAACCATTCTTTGGTAGAACGACTTGTGTGCTTAGGGTCGTTGTCTTGCTGCATGACCCACCTTCTCTTGAGATTCAGTTCATGGTCAGATGTCCTGACATTTTCCTTTAGAATTCTCTGATGTAATTCAGAATTCATTGTTCCATCAATTAAGGCAAGCCGTCCTGGCCAAGATGCAGCAAAACAGGCCCAAACCATGATACTACCACCACCATGTTTCACAGATGGGATAAGGTTCTTATGCTGGAATGCAGTGTTTTCCTTTCTCCAAACATAATGCTTTTCATTTAAACCAAAAAGTTCTATTTTGGTCTCATCCGTCCACAAAACATTCTTCCAATAGCCTTCTGGTTTGTCCACGTGATCTTTAGCAAACTGCAGACGAGGAGCATTTTTTTTTTGGAGAGCAGTGGCTTTCATCTTGCAACCCTGCCATGCACACCATTGTTGTTCAGTGTTCTCCTGATTGTGGACTCATGAACATGAATATTAGCCAATGTGAGAGAGGCCTTCAGTTATTTAGAGGTTACCCTGGGGTCCTTTGTGACTATTACATGCCTTGCTCTTGGAGTGATCTTTGTTGGTCGACCACTCCTGGGGATGGTAACAATGGTCTTGAATTTCCTCCATTTGTACACAATCTGTCAGACTGTGGATTGGTGGAGTCTAAACTCTTTAGAGATGGTTTTGTAACCTTTTCCAGCCTGATGAGCATCAACAACTCTTTTTCTGAGGTCCTCAGAAATCTCCTTTGTTCGTGCCATGATACACTTCCACAAACGTGTGTTGTGAAGAGCAGACTTTGATAGATCCCTGTTCTTTAAATAACACAGGGTGCCCACTCACACCTGATTGTCATCCCATTGATTGAAAACACCTGACTCGAATTTCACCTTCAAACTAACTGCTAATCCGTGAGGTTCACATACTTTTGCTACTCACAAATGTGTAATATTCGATTATTTTCCTCAATAGATAAATGAGCAAGTATAATATTTTTGTCTCATTGGTTTAACTGGTTTCTCTTTATCTACTTTTAGGACTTGAGTGAAAATCTGATGATGGTTTAGGTCATATTTATGCAGAAATATAGAAAATTCTAAAGGGTTCACAAACTTTAAAGCACCATAATTTTCCCAATGCTGCCATCCTAGGTCTGTTAAAAATGGATATATCTCTTATATATATTTTTCTTCTGGTTCATCCTGCTTCCTCTTCAAAACCGGTCCGTCCCACACACGCAACCCACACAGCATTTCTCGATTCCTATTGGTTCGTTCTGCTTCCTCTTCAAAACCGGTCCCCCACACACGCAGCCAACATGGCATTTCTCGATGCCTATTCCTCCTCTTCCAAACCCTTCCCCACGCTGCCTGCGGCCTCCCATACTTCCCCACGCCGCTTTTCTCGATTACTATTCCTCCTTTGGATTACTGCGTTCCCCACTCCTCTCTCATTACCCCATTGGTGTCATGTCACCACCCTATATCTAGTCTGACTGCGTGACCTTTCACTTCGGCCATGTGTGAGCCTGGGAGTCTTTTCCGTAGCCTGCTACAAAAAGGTACTCTCTTGACCATTGGCATTGGTTTTGCTCCTTGCTATTTTTGTTATACTGCGATGGTTGTTTCCTAAGCCTTTTTTTATAAAATGAATGACAGTATCTTCTCTGTCTACGGGTTTTTGTACAACGTCATCTCTATTCCGGGATTAATTTCTACAATTAATGCATTGCATTCAATTATGTTTATGTTATCTCAGCAAAATAAAAAAATGAGCATAGTTTTAATAATTATCCTAAATATCTTATTGTAAGGAATTCACAACTAATTATTCTATGCAGTCTGTGCAGTTATTTGAGAATTATGGTCTATGAACAGAGGACTATTTAAGTTAATGACAAATCCAAAATCCACCTATAGTAGCATCTTTGGAAACACATCCCCTGTGCACTTACTGTACTGCCAGCCCAGCAGGTTACTTTCAAAGGTGCGGATTATGTGCTAATCAACCTCATGTCCCTTTTTATTGTAAGATTTTGACAGGGGGCAACCCACCTCTCATATACAAATTGTATTCTCTGTGGACTAACCATAAAGTGTTTTTGAACTCATCTCTACCTGTTGGGCTATCAAAAAAAATTAATTTGTGCCTGTTGGAAAAGAAAGCAGAATAGCCTAATCATTTACCTACATAATGTGGCAGAACTTAACTTCATTATTGAGTAAGTGCCTTGTACAACAATAATTCTTATTTAAACAATCAGTATTTCAATAAATGCCCACAGCACCATTAAAAAATGTACACAAGATTTACTCTTTCGAGAAATGTTGAGTTTATTTTTGCAAATAAATTAGGTACTGTATTAAAAATAAAGAATGGACAGTGTACAGTTATTACTATTTTTTCCTTACATGGCATTAAATGAAAAAACAGAATATTTACTATGCCGGTGATCATTAAAAGTATACATATTGCAATCAATTTTACTTACAATTTCTAAAAGTTCATGAATATGAGAAAGTGAGTTGCCCAAGAGTGCAATACAGGATGTTTTTCTGCATAGCTGCTCTTCAATAGTCATGTCTTCATAAAAACGTGTTTCAAGTAGGCCTATAAGTTAAATATTGTTATTCATTCATTACTGGTTCCATTTTAAACTTTTGTATCTCAAACACTTGATATAAGTAATTTGTTGTTATTATTTAAATATCTGTTTATAATTAAATAGGTGCTATTTCCTCAAAAATTATTTTTATCCTCCTACTACAGTCATCACACAGGCAATCAAGAGTTTTCATCTTATTTTAAATTTACAAGCATTGTCAGAGCCAATACCCAGTAAGGCTTTGGTGAAATCAGCATCTGCATTGTATGAAAATGTACCTTGATCCTGTGGCTGCTGACTAGCTGAATAAAGTATAAACTCCAAAGGATGAAGGAACACACTGATAGCTGACATTCTTAGGCTTTGCGGGCTGTAGATTACAAAAATTGAGAAGACATTTTTAACAGCTTAAACTAAGACAACAGTTAATTATCATAAACATATTTTCCCTTTAACTTACCAGCTCGTCAGGTTCAAAATTCCTGATGCCAAAGACCCAGCTTGTGCTGGACTAATAGTCCGGAGAAAATGCATTAGTAAGGTAGAAATCGTGGAGTCAGCTTGTTGGTATATAGGGGTCCTAGAAAAGTCAATTGTGGATTCATAATGAAAACCAAATGAATCCTGGAATCATAATAAGCATGTCTCATGATAAGTGTATCTATAACACATACCATAATGAATCAAACATATTTACTAGTGTTTCTGAACATTAAAAAAAATCATAGTTTTTAGATTAATGTAACGTTCAAAATTGGGTCAAATGAAACCGTAATAAAAAAAAAAAAAATTCCAGTTTTTTAAAAATTAATCCATCCATTAACTGAAGTTTAACCCGCTTACTGCAATTTCAAGTCTACAGGAACTTTAGCCTGTCCCAGTGCCAGGTTTTACAGCAGGTTTAATGTAAGTCTTTATACTTTTCATTCATATTTTTTTCTTTTTTGCATTGTTTGGATGGTAATTTTCCAATGGTCCAAGGACCAAAGATGGCTGTGACAGCATGTCTTCCATGAGGGGAGGTCATATGATGGCACAGCAACCATTTTCTTCCTTACAGAAGACCTGGAAGCACACCAAGATCATCCACTCTTTTCATCTTTTTTAGAACAGATAAACCATCTTGTTGACAAAATGATTTGCTAAATCGCTCTGCAAGTATCTGATTGTTTCATGGTTTTGATATATCTTCAAGCCTTTGCCCATGTGCTGTGGTAGTTTACTTTAAAACAAAAATAACATGTAGTATTTGTTACAGGATGGTGAACTCTCTCTTTACTTTTAGTATAATCTTAGTGAAAAGTCAAGCAAAATGACACCTTTTATTGGCTAACTAAAAGATTACAATATGCAAGCTTTCGAGGCAACTCAGGCCCCTTCTTCAGCCGAGATGTAATCTTAGAAATTCCCAGATAATACCTCAATGATTACTGAATTCCCTAATTTAGACTGCCATTGTAAGGATACAAGAAATACAGTAACAGTGCAGTTTTTTTGATTGTACAGTGGTTATTTTACCTTGATGCCGAAAGTAAAAGCTCCACTAAAGGCTGGGTCAGAGTAGTCGGATGCGTTTCAAGCAAGCTCTCAATGTGTCCTACTACCTTCTCCCACAATATCTGCAAAATCCAGGGCTCGCATGTCTTACAAGCCAAAGTCATCAGCTTCAAAGACTGTTCAATATGGAAAGGTTCACCTGACAGAAGAGTCTCTTCTACATGCGTACCAACATGTTTTACTACATTTGTCCATTCACGATTCTCAGTAGAGGTGCTCTGTAACAGATCCTTCATATCAGAACTATGGCCGTCACCACTGAGCACAGGGGCATTCATAGACTGCTGTGCTGGAAGAGTTAGCAGTTTTATTAACAACTGGTTTGCTGCAGAGCTGACAAAAAGACTGCAGTCTTGTTGAAGTGGCAGGATGACTTCAATCAGCTCTAAAAAATAAAAATAAAACCTAAGCAACATAAATTTCACTACATAATAAGAGACAAGTGATTCAATAAAGAATTACAATGCTTCTGACTAAATGAAACTATAAAATTCTAATAATAGATACATTAACTATACCAAAATACAGAATATGCAAAACCACTTTTAACGTGAACAAAAATGTCACTTCATATTTTCAATTCAATATTTCATGGGTGAATTAAAACTAGGCAATTACACACTTTGCATTTTCAACAATCTGAAACAACTGACATAGTATTTACTAAAGAGAACATATGCAGGGTCTGTTGTTGATTGTATTTTTGCAGTTATTGTTTTTTATTCAAATGTTAAATTATGAATGAGAACGGCATACAGTAGAATATTTGTAATTTATGTTTTTTTACCAACACTAACTGTTTGTTTTACACACCCCATGTCAGGTTTAAACCCAGAGATGTGAACATTCACAAGGTAAATCTTCCTACTACACTAAGGACATACTGCACAGCCCCCTGATTGTTTTAGAAAATCCACCACTGAGTACCTGCTATTTAAATAATTACAATGCTATTCTAAAGCATGTAGTTCACCCCAGACAGTACTAACAAAGCTATTTGTGGATAAATAATCTCACTTGAATTCTGCATATTACTGTACACGTTTTATTGCTATTAAATTATTTAACCAATAGTGCAACTACAGTATTTCTTACAAGTCCTAAAGACATTTATGTATAATCCTTTGAAAAGTTCACCAAATTTTAAATAGCGTTGTTTAATAAAATGCTGGTTTCTAGTTCAAATTTAAAGTCACACCCAAACACCAGACACTTGCCATTTTTCAAAATAAACTGGAAGGCTTTCAAATTCTGCACAGCATTCAGGAGTCCATGGATCCACCCACACCTCACAGTGGCATCTTCCCAAGTCCTCTTCTGCATCAGTTCCCTGTTCCCAAAGACTTCCCCCAGAAGTCTTAAATGCTAGCACAGGATGGACAAGAAACAAAAATGCAGACAGATTAGTTTATGCCAAATTAATAAAAAAGCATGTACAGTAATTCCATTTGATCACATTTACACATTTTGTTTCCAGAAAGTCAAGTCCACATGCCGCATATTGAAGCAATTGAATGGATAAGCACATTTTGATTCTTCGTAGTAATAGAAATAAACTAGGGGCTATGGAAGAAAAGAGAAAGGGATACAAGTTCTCTATTGCATGTGAGTGTATTTCAAAGCCATAATTAATTCTGTTTTGCAGTGGCTGTTTTATAAGGATTATAAAACACAGTTTCTCTACCTCTAAAAAGCTGAATCCGTCAACTGATGCTGCAAGCAGTCCAGTTAATCTGAAGATGAAGGAGAGCATACAGGGCTCTGGATCCTTTTGTTTGATTACTGTAGCAATTAATTCGGTCAAACAACTATTCTGTTCCATCAGAGACTCTTTTGGCACTACAACATAAAAAATACTGACAATGAGCAAAATACTGTGACAGAGTTATTTACTTTTTTCAAATTGTTCTGGATAACAACATCAGTAAAAGTAAAGTATTTGTTAAAATTAATAAAACAGATTTTTTTTTGCCCATGGCGAAATTCTCCTGTACACCTCTGGTTGTTTAGACTGAATAAATGAATGAGAGTCAATTTCAGTATCATTAATATAAATGCTCCTATCCAGTTACAGGGTCATAAGGCCATAGCCTATACCAGCAGCATTGGGGGCAAGGCAGAAAACAGCCCTGCGACTCTACAGCAGGGCCCACTCATTCACACACCCCAAACTTCTCTATACTCTCACAAGATGGATTTACAATCTATTTTTAACCTCCTTGGTCTGTGGAAGAAAACCTGGAGTGGCCACAGGAATTACATACAAAACAACATCACGGTATGCAACTCAAACCTAGAATGGTGAGTCCATGAGGCAGCAGTGCTACAAATAATGTCTCTATGCTCCCCTGATATAATAAAACATTATAACTTTACAAATCATGTTATAGCAGAATGAACTGCAATTTCTAAGTTGACTAGTTAGGGTTCTCCATGGTGTCTACAATTGCATAGCTGATAAAGACAGCATACACATATCTAAATATTTTTTAAATCTCAGATATGATTTAATATTTTTTCTATGTGTGTAACTCCTCTTGATTAAAAAACAAGTTTGTTTCTTCACTGAATTCTTGCAAGTTGATTTTATTATTTGAACACATTTAAAAACAAGAAAAAAGGGCATAAATCATGTTCATCTGGCCTTCATGTGAGAGAAAGAATAAGCAATAATAAAAAAAACACAATAATACATGAACAGACATTTTATTTTACAAAGAAATTGAAGAACATCAACAGGTAAAAGTGTGTCAAAAAATGAACATAGAAAAGTCAGAGAAACAAAGAGAACTACAAAATTAAGATAAATATATTAGATATACAGTACATAAAAAATAAGTTTTATGATCATTATTAAAAATTAAATACAAAAGGTAAACAAAGAGTTAAATGCATAAAGAAAATTAATATAAAAAGTAAAAACAAAGTTCCACCCATCTACTGTGTCCACTTATCCTGCTCAGGGGACAGGCGCTGTCACCCACAACCAACTACATGAAGAACAACTGTGTGGAACTAATGTTGGGTGCACTCTCAAACAAATCCACACTTCCTCACGTGGCAGCAAATTAGTTACCAGTTAATCTTTGTGTCCGTCAGCGAACCCAGAAGAAAACATATGGGGGCATGGGGAGAATTTGTAAACGCCACACAGGTAGTGACCAAGTCTGGGATTTGTACCCCGTCTCCTGGAGCGGTAAGGTAGAGTCACCATTTTAAAAAACTATTCTTTGAGTAGTACTCTACTTTTACTGTGCACATCTGACTTTGTTCACTCAGTTGACATTAGCCCGATTCAATTCTTTTGAACATGCAAGTGGCACATTTTGATTTTTGTTTGTCTCAATTTAAATAATGACTTCATTCATCTTCTATAAATTACAAGGAGAGATACTCTCCAAGTTAGGTTTGATTTTCTAGTGAAATAATCTAGCATTTTAGCACTAAGCATGAACTTCAAGTAAAACATCACTGAAATGGTATACGTACCTTTACAAGTCATCACTTTGAACCAGTCCAGAAGCTTTTCTAGACATGTGTCATCAGGAATTGGCAGCTCTGGGTTGGCTAATACTGCACAGACTGAGGGTAACAGCATGATGCATTCCGTCTCCATTGCGGATAATCCTAGACGCATATCAATTTATGGAAACACTGAAAAAGAAATCCATTTCAAACATAAAGCCAAATGGAAGACACCAGAATTGTTACAAACTATACATCTTAAGAACACACACACACAAAACTAAAAAATGACCATCCTCTACTACCTGACTATCTGATCTATCTAGGGTGTGCACTAATATTTTGAATTTCAGTGCACGTATTCACATAGCACGTAAAGAAGCAAGTGAGGGAAGCTACACTTCACCAACAAAAACTTTACAAATGAGTAGCAGCACAATGGCTCTCCATCCAAAAATGTGTTATTAAAAATTTGAATGTTAGGAAAGAGCATAGACTACCCATCTGCCCATTTTGCAAATCTGCTTATCCAGAGCAGGGTCACTGAGAAGCTGGAGCTTATATCAGGGTAAGGGAAAGGAGAAAAAAAAGGGTGCTTGAAGCTGCTTGCCTGTTATGATAAGGCATCTCGATTTCATCTGTACCAGCACACTTTATGTTAGCAAATGAGAACATTTAGTTTTTTGCTTTGTTCTATAGTAACAGTTTACATATAAGAAAGAAGTCTTACTCTGTAAACTAAATGTTTAGACAACGCTTTTAATGATCAACCATTTTGGAACCTTTGCATGTTAATTAATGGCAAAGGAGTATTGCTAGATTGATCCAAGCTGTCATTGGTGGGACTGAAATGTTTACCCGCTGCTATATGAAAATGAACCTCAGTGATAACAGGTGCTCTTCTCTTAAGACTAATCGGACTTACTATGGAGAGCCTTGCCGCTCACATAGTTTGCCTGCACCAGTTGGTGTAAATTACTCCTACAGGAACATCAGTCTCCTTGTGGTTGTGAGGCAGCACCACTGCGCCACCCACCATGCCGCCAGCAGATAAATTAATGTTACAAACATTTACTTTAATAGGGACCCAGTTAGATTGTCTTACGTCCATCCACTATGACCATTATTTGCTTTGGTCGTTTCCTTTTAAATAACTTTGGTTTATGAAACATGACAAAACAAAGCACAATGACAAAATATTTCAACAAATAACCCATATTTGAAGAAAAGAGACTGTTGTCTGATGTGAGATGAAACTGTTGAAACAGCTGTTTAGGATGAATTTGGTCAACCATCATAACAAAATCTGTAGCAATTAGAATTGTCTGAAAAATCACAGTGTTTTTGTTTGGGATGCAGAGTGTATCTGGCTTGAATACATCTTAGCATGAAATGCTCATGGTCTTTCTGCAACCGCAAATACTGGCATTCAAAGTGTGTTAAAAAAAAAGTGAACTGGGGTCACTGGATTATAATTTGGACATCAACTCTGTATCTAAAAACAAATCCAGCTCCTTGGACTCCATTTTTCAGTAAACCTAAACATTTTGTGATCAGTAGCTAGCTTTTTTACAGCTGGCTATAATGTTGTTGCAACACTTTCTTTGATTTGTTTTTCAATTTATGTTATTTTTGTCTTTTTATGAATTTTTTTGTGTCTGTGTTTGACTTATGCCTTGCCCCTGATTCTGTCAGGATAGGCTCTGATAGATTGGATTATTTAATCGTTAAGGAATGCATGGATGGATGGAAAACAATTATTAAATAATTAAACAAAAGTACAAAATGTCAGTGTGTTTTAAAGACCGTGCTCTTTCCGAGACTTTAAGACCGTATGCTAATTCCAATTGTTAATACCTGTAAACAAAATTGTGATAACTGAACGAAGTAACTAAAAAATGACAAATTCTACAACTTTCATATCAGTTAGCTTGGTCCTCGAACGCACCTGAACGTTACACCATGTGTACACTTTCGAACTGGTTTCTAGTTAAAAATCTAATGAATTAATTACAGTACAGATAGTCAATTATCTATATCGTGTGTTTTTGTTAAAAGGCAAACATAAACGAGAGAAAGAAAGCATATTATCAAAGATACAAGTAATATCGCGGCACGATGGCGCAGTGGTAAACCCGCCATTCACACCTAGGTTCAAACTAGAGATGTTGTCTGTGCGACGTTCGTATGTTCTTGATGTGTATTGTTATTTATTATTATCGTTATTCTTTTTTCTTTTTCTGCTCCCTCCTCTCTCGTCTGACCTTTTCAATATTCTCTTACCTCGTAACGTAGTCCTTGTTAGACTTGCTGACAGCTCTAACCTGGCAGTGTATCCATGAAGTGCCCTGCGATGTACTGGCATCCACACCAGTGTTGGATTTTGGCACAGCTCCCGATAGTGCCAGGGTGCTTTTTCCTCAGTAGCAGGTAACTCGGGACACAGTGACTAGAATTAAGCTGGTCTGGGGAATGAATAAGTTAGGGAGAGCTCCTTCTCTCTGTATAGGTCATTTAAATTAATGGTTATGAGAAACGATCCTTTAGACGTACATAGACCATTCAGGGAGCGAAGCATTTCGTCTGTGCATTGCCAAGTATGCTGATATTCCTTAGCTACAATAAGATGCACACAGATGCTGAACTTGGCAGATAATGAAACTCCTCCAGTTCAATGAGTACAGATAGGCCCTCCTTCTCTTCTTTTACACATTCGCTCTACTTCTTCTGAACGTACAGGGCGCGTCCATCTTTGGAACAATCCAATATGACGAAGGGGAAAATGGAGTTTTAAAAGTCGCTGTTACCCAACTTTCATTTTGATATAATCTGCAGGAGTTGATCGATGCCAAAACTTAATGAATTTTAAATCATTTTGCTTATGTAGTTATGAACTTGGAAATTATACATTTAAAACTGTACCACTCTTTACTACCTAGCTCTACCTCCCGCCCTGTCGAAGAGGTCCAGTCCTTTTCCCAGCTTAGTCTAGCTGGGCGCCGGGTGTCGCGCACATGGCCTGCTAACGAATTTACCGTTTTATTTCTTCGCGATTCTTTATCTGAAGCAACGGTGAGACGAATTGTGAGGTAGATGATCCATACAGAGAATATGGCGGCCGAAGCCGATTTCGAGGAAGGTGATGAGCCTTCTTTCAGCGACCCCGAAGATTTTGTAGATGACATAAGTGACCAAGGTATGGGAAGCGCTGCGGCCTGGTAAATGTGAAAGGATGCAAGGCTGCGACAAGAAATGTATTAAAACTAATATGTGAGAATGTATGATATATTAGGAATGATGTTACATGTGGAAAATTCAGAGAGCACATCGCCTTGTCACTTGGGGGCTCAAGTTTGACGGCATAATAATTTAGGCCGAGCTTGCTTAGTTTTATAGGGGGCGCTTGAGTTTAGAGAGGTAATGCTATGCTCCTGTGTGCATCCCATCAGTAAAATGATCATTGTCCGGCGTTATTAATGAATCTTAATTATAAAATAAAGGAGGGCCACAGTTGCATAATGTTACTGAATAGCTTAATTGCCAGACCGTACTGTTAATTCTCTATCATGCCCAGATAGAGATTGCCTCAGTTCATCAACCTCTTGTCATAACGATTACTTTTAGAAACCATCATTGTGTTTGGAAACATCCATCCACCCGTCTGTCTATTCTTTAACCAACTTACTCCAGTGCAGGTTGCTGACAAGCCGGGGGTGTTTGTCAGTTGGCTTGAAATGCCAGCAGATGTTTTTATTTTACGTTTGTACGGTAAGGTAAGAGTGCTTTGGGTAAACGAGGATTGGCCACGTACTGGAAAAAAAAACCCTGCATCTCATCTTGCGTTTAAAAGCTTCTTTTACTGCAAAATTAACTTTGGACCATTCTTAAGAATTGATTTACACTGCGTTCTAAATGATTATGCACATGCTATTTTTTTTTCCTAAATAGTAAGTGGATATTACTATCAAAACTACTGATAATGAGAACAGCTGTTTGTAGTATTTTAACAGAACACCAAATACATTGTTCCATATTACTAAGCAAAATGCAGTTTGAAAACATTCAGTAGATCAAAATGAACTTGAAACCAACATCTGTTGTATTTGAAATAATATTTTCAAAAATAAAATGCAATTCAAAACATTTTCAAATCAAGTTACGTATTTATGTACGTGTGTGTGTGTGTGTGTATATATGTATAATAAATATATATGTGTGTGTGTGTGTGTGTGTGTGTGTATGTATGTATGTATGTATACATACATACACTGTGGGTTGAAAAAGTATTCAACCCCCTCTGGAAAGCCACCGTATTTCCACCTTACAACCTATAAAAATCACAAATGCAGTGTCACAGTGAACTTTTATTTCTCTGTGTACATATTTTGAAAAATTTAGAGCTTGGTGAACTAAACAAAATCAAACTGACAGTCATGTTGTCAAAAATGCTGTTGAAAAAGTAATTGACCCCTTCACAAGTCACACAGTCAATACTTGGTAGCACCACCCTTTGCGGCAATAACTGCTTGCAGTCGCTTTGGATAGCTATCTACAAGCTTAGTACATCTGGATGGAGGCAATTTTTCCCATTCTTCCTTGCAGAACTGCTCCAACTGGGCAATGTTTGAAAGCTTTCATTTGTGAACTGCAATTTTGAGATCACACCACAAATTTTCAATCCGATTCAGATCCGGACTCTGGCTAGGCTACTGCAAAACCTGGGTCTTTTTGTCAAACCATCCTTTGGTTACTTTTGCACCGTGTTTCAGGTCATTGTCCTGAAAGTGGTGGCGTCTTCCGAGTCCCAATCTGGAAGGCACAGTTCTTCTTCTTATACTATGGCAGTAAATGAAGGTTTTCTTCCAAAATCTGGATATACTTCTTACTATCCATTCTGCCTTCAATACGGACAAGGGGCCAAGTGCGTCTTTCGGTTGCGCCACGGCGTGTGGTTCATTTATTTGACAGCATGTAGATTGGGGTAATTACATTCATGGCATTCGTAGTCTGAATCACAATCTGATTTGATGGGTGGTTACCTACCAGGTAACGCTTGTGGTTGGTCTGCAAGTCGTGCCGCATACTCTTTGCATTATTTGACAGTAAACTATTCAGCCATTCTATGATCTGCTTCTCGCAACTGAAAGAGGGCACCGTGGTGGATGTTTGCCGACTTGCAGACCAACCACAAGTGTTACCTGGTAGGTAACCACCTATACAATCAGATTGTGATTCAGACTACGAATGCCATGTATATATGTGTATGTGTGTGTGTATGTATATATATATAATATATATATATATATACACACACACACACACACAGTTCTTTAATATGGTTTTTGCCCACCCTCATCTATTGAGCTTATAAGTCTGTGTAAAGTTTCTGCAAGTATTTCATTTGAGGATGCTAGTTGTGCCTCCTAGAGCTGCTGCTTTTGAGGTATACTGCTTCCTTTTAAGGATCCTCCACAGGTTCTGAATAGGGTTGAGGTCAGTAGATTATGGTGGTCATATTTTTTTTTGTTTTGTTTTTTTTTCCTCCATTTATGTCCATAGCAACCAAGTAGTCAGTGGTGTTATGTGCAACACGTGATGGTGCGTTGTCCTACATGGAGTGGTAGCTCTGGGGCTACAGATCTGCGCTGAGCCTTGTAACTAACAAAAGAGATCCAACTCTGCCGGGCCCTTGAGGAAGGCCCCTTATCTGCATGTTTTCCAGGAGCGCTGTACAATGGCTGACCCTGCACTCTTAACTCCAAGGGATATGCGAAAACTAACAAATTCCTAATACAGGAAATTGTATAAGGTGAAATAAAAAAAAAAATCTGGAAGGCACAGTTCTTCTTCTTATATTATGGCAGGAAATGGTCAGTTATGGGCTCCATATATTTTGTGGAGGTCATCTTCACCCTCAGGCACAAAAAGGCAGCCTTTTTCTGATCAAATTTGTCTGTGATCTGAATCACTTGCAGAACTTTTCACAGTTCAATGGTCTCTCTTCAGTTTTTGTGTCTGTTTTTCTATGCCTTTTGCAAGGCACTGCACTGTTTCACACTTTTCATCTTAAGAAGGATCTTTCTACATTCACATGTTGCATGAGGATTATAACTTGCATAATAATGTGGAATAACCTCTTAAAGTAGGTTTCCTTTAAATAAAAATTTCGTTCAAGGCAAAGTAATTAGCAAACATCTCTGAGCTTGATGCTAATTATCAATAAAAAGATACAAGAAAAAACTTTCACTAAAAACTGTTTATTTTACTGAAAGCCTACTGATATGTCACTTGCATAATAGTTTAAGAAGCCTTGATACTATTGTGTTAAGAATTGTACAGTGCTTAGACACATTTCCTTGTGAGTCCTAATTTTTTTTTCTTTAATTTTTTGGACAATTTAGAACTGTTGGAGGATATTTTAAGAGAAAGACCCCAGGAGGCTGATGGAATAGACTCGGTGATTGTAGTCGACAATGTCCCTCAAGTTGGACCAGAACGATTAGAGAAGTTGAAAAATGTCATTCATAAAATTTTCTCAAAATTTGGGAAAATCACCAATGAATATTACCCGGAGTTTGATGGGAAAACTAAAGGGTTAGTATATCTGACGAAAATTTTAACAATCTTTTATCAAATATTTTTGTCTCGGGTATATGATTGTGGCCAAATTGCTGAAGAAGTGGAATAAAGTAGAGTAAAACTGACTAGAATCAAAACTTGCCATATTAAAGTTGCACTAATGTAGTACTTGGTGGAACCCCCATTTGTCTCCAGAACAACCAGACTACTTTAAAACATGGAGGCACTGAAGTGGCAGAAACATTTTTGGGCTTTTTTTGGCCACACAATCATGTTGTCTGCTTCCCATTTTATCTCATTCCAAAGATGCACTTTTCAATTTCAGTCTGGACACTGTGTGCAGGCAGTTAGGCTCAATTAAAGATACTGTCACATGCATGGAACTGCCTTTGGATCATCAATGCTTTGTGACATAGTACATGATTCTGCTGGAAAAAATCAATTTAAAAAGAGGTAGAATGTAGCTATAATAGGAAGCTCATTGTCAGGAGCAATGTTTAGGTTCTCTTGGCATTCAGATGACACCCAATTGATATTAAGAAGCCTATTGTGATCCAAGAAAACATTCTCTGTACTGTTACACTACCACCACCACCACCACCACCAGTGTGTACCTTTATGGATTGATCCACAGAATAGGCAAGATTGTAGAAGTGTTTTAAAATAGCCATTGTCTTTGCATAACAGTAGTGTACTGTATATGTAGTGACTGTATCTTTGCAAGATACATATCTTACAAAGTACTACATACTTGCACCATATTAAGGTATTTTTTGAGAAATGGTTCATATATTCTGAGAAGTGTGGGTCATTACTCCCAAATATAATTGACTTATTTTTTTGAAATGATTTTACTTTTCATAAACAAAATGTTTTTTATGAATTGATGTATGTTAAAAGGTGAAGGTGCTCAGATTTATTCTTCTTATTGTACAGTTTTGAATCCAACAACTCTGTGTTTTACAAAAAGGGATCTTTGGTCAGGTTCATTTTTTGTTATACCAAAAAAGTAATATTTTTACAGAAATTATCAGTATATTTTATAGTATTGTATGTGTCGTATACATAGATTTTGGTGCATGTGGAGTGTATATTTTGGATTGGTTTGATGTTATCTATCCAATGTGTAGGTATATTTTTCTGGAGTATGCATCTCCTGCGAATGCTCTTGAAGCTGTGAAAAATGCAGATGGGTACAAGCTAGACAAACAACATACTTTCAGGGTCAATGTCTTCACCGATTTTGACAAGTAAGTTCCAATGAACAGTTTATTTACTAATGATTTAAATGTATATACACTTTTCTACTATTTGCTAATGATTTAAATGTATATACACTTTTCTACGTTTGTCATTCTTTTGAGGGCCACACTGAGCTTTAAATAAAAATATGTAATTAATTCAATTTAAGCTAAAAACAAGCAAACATAAATTGTCAAGTAAAATATTAAGGTACGTAGGAAATGAATACAATTTCAAAGCAAATATATTCTGGTGGTCTGCTTTGAACTTTTTGCTGTACTGAATTCACTGTAACTGTGTTAAACTAAACTCCAATCTGTGAAAAATATTTAAAATTGGGTAGGCTGCAATCTTTCGCTCTGTTTTCTAGAAAGATTCAAATAGTTCAGTTCATTATTCAGAATTATCTTCAGCATGTCCTACTAAAACACATTTAGCACAGATTACTTTTAAATTGGTTGTTACTAAAAACTGTTCACTGACTTGACTACTTAATAAATGTTAGCCAGAAGGTATACGAAGTTTGGAAAAAAAATTGAGTTTACTGTTTTAAATTTAAATAACAACTGAGGGATTGTTACCTGTCTTAGTGTATTTCATACACCGTAAATCACACTCTTGTTAAATGTGGGTCAGATGTTTTACTGTTATGCTCGGTGCTAGCTCCACCTGTGCAACGTGTGCAATGGGATGGACTATTCCTAGGAGTCTGCGTGTATGGAAATGTGGGATTTGCATTGGCAATACAGTCATTGTATCCTTGCAGTCTTTCAGTGTATGTAAAATGCAGTTATAAATTTTTTTTTTTTTTTTTGGCTACCCAGACTTTTAAGTTAATGCTGTGTCTGATCCACACAGCTATGTTCTTAGAGATGGATAGTTGAATATTCAGTAATTCCATTCCTATTATATAAGGTTGTAATATTGATCTTAAAAAGATTCTGATTAACATCCATCAGTATCCAGTTTTGTTTTTGCAGTAGTTCAAGAATAATTATTGTCAGTAGCATTTTTAATTATTTACAGTAACTTCATTAGTGTTTCACTTACCATAATATACTCTTGGATTAAGTTTCTGTTCAGTTTATTCTTAAATGGAAATGTTCTCTAAAACAAGGCTCAGCACACTTTTAAATTACAAATACAAAATAATAAATATGAAACCATTTGACATTTGCATAAGCATGCACTTTAAATGAACCATAATAAATTTTGAAGTTTTGTCTAAAATATTTAGGTGAGGCCAACTTTCAAAGCATACTGTATACAAGATGTTATATTTGTCATTGTGGCATGTCTTAGAACTCCTGCCTCACAACTCCTTGGACCTGAATGGAGTCCCTTGCTTGGTTGTTGTCTGTGTGAAGGTTTCATATTCCTTCTCTGCCTGTTTGTCTTTATATTTAATCAGGTTTATTCCAAAATGCCTACAGTATTTATTTGGCTAACTGGCTACTCAAAATTCTCTGTTATGAATAAAAGTGTTAGTTTCCTGATTGGTGCTTCATTTGTGCTGGATACCATCAGTGTTGTCTCTGACTTATTGTGATGCCGTAATGAACAAAGCTTATTTAGAAAATGGATGGATATGTATATTTTCATTTTTCTTTTAACTGTGAACATGTGTGAATGAGGGGGAAAAAACCCTGAGAATTTTGACTTTTTTTTTTTTTTTTTTTAGATACATCACTATAAGTGATGAATGGGAAACGCCAGAAAAACAACCATTTAAAGATTTTGTAAGTACAGAAATTCTTTCTACTCTTTATTTTCTTTATAAGATCTTTTTATCTGTATACTTTTGAGGTACGACGTGAAACATTTTATTCTCTAAATGGTGGTAATTTTTTTTTTTTTTTTATGTAAGTTTTCCACTGTTCATTGGTAAGTTTTTGGGGGGGGGGGGGGGTACTGCTTTTTATTGCTCGATTGTTGTCTTATTTTCAGAAGATAGTATGACTTGAAAGCGTGTACTTTAGGATGGAGTGTTGAACTGTTGCAGGAGAACCTCCTGCCACAATCCTTAACACTAGAAAATAGTAATAATAGCAGCTCATTACTCAAAATTGGGAGAATCCGGGCTTGAACCCACAACATTTTGATTAGAAGTCAGCAGTTCTTACATCTGCACCAACTGAGCAGACATGTCAGTTTGGTGTAAATTTATATTTGGACTTGGGTTTTTACTCATTGACAGCACCATTGCAAATTGAATTATTCCTTTTTCTTTGGTTATAGTCTTGAATAAAAGCGCACTTGTTTTGTTACACATTTTGTGAAAGTGTTTATTTGATATTTGGACTTAAGTCTTCACAAATTATACACTTCATGTCAGCATTTTTGTCATTATTACAGTAAGATTTTGTTCTAGTTATGTGTTCAACATTTCTTGCCTCTCATTTCCAGTCATCCTACACTTACCCAAATCGTTGTAGACACAAAACACACATGGAATGTGTTTATGCCAAATAGCAATCTTAACAAACTTAACATTGTTGTATTAAAATGGTTTACATTTTTTAAACAGTCAGAAGCATGGGAAAGGAAAGTGACATGCTCAGAGGGTGTCACAAATAGTCAGACGTGTAGATTAAATAAAAAAAATAATCATGCAGTATGTTTAAAGTCCGAGTAAAGAATGCAGTTAGACATTTTATCTTCATTTGTGGCAGGGTGATCAGTCTTTACAGCTTTTTGGTTCTTTTCATTTTAAAGGGTAATGTTCGTCATTGGTTGGAAGACTCAGACTGCAGAGATCAGTACAGTGTGATCTTTGAATCTGGAGAACGTACAGGCATTTATGCCAATGATGTTAAAGAGCCAATTACAATTGAGGAGCGAGCGGTAAGTGGTTTATAAAAAGCTATATTGTCATTTTCCATAACATTTTCATACTTTTTTTTATGGTTTTGCATTTTTTATTTACAATACCAATATATAATGCTATTCGATAATCTACTGGTAGTCTTTCAGTCACATTCTTTTTCTTTTATATAGCGGTGGACGGAGACGTATGTACGGTGGTCTCCTAAAGGTACCTATCTTGCCACATTCCATCAGAGGGGTATTGCGCTGTGGGGAGGAGAAAAATTCAAACAAATCCAAAGATTCAGTCATCAAGGAGTACAGTTGATTGATTTCTCACCTTGTGAAAGGTACAGTGTTTGATCTTACTGTAGTGTAGTTGATTATGTGCTTATACTGTATGGCCTTTGATGAAAGTGCACATGCATGTACCTCCACACTGTTAAAAACTTAGATATTATGTTAACTATTTAAATCTGAGTACCGTAGATCCCGGAATATAAGCCGAGAATTTCATCCTAGATTTTTGGCTTGGAGTTTGGGGGTCGGTTTATACAACGAGCATCGTTTCAGATTCAAGATTTCCAGCGCATTGCCGGTTTTGCCGATCAATACGGAAGTAAATAATGACGAAACCACAGAGCCATCTTTCAGATGAAGAAGTAACTTTGCATGCCAGTACTTTAAATTAAATAAAGAATTTATTCAAAAAGGTGTTTTAGTTGTTGATTTTATTAATAAAATTTATAATTAATTATCGGGAAGTTTAAAATAAAAATTTTTCTTTTGATTTACGACCAACATCTTGCGTTACGACCCGAATGCGGTCACGTGTATCCGCTTGCGCGATTGTAAACAAACAACCAAGAGCGTTAGTAGCGTCAGTTGGAGCCCAGATACATGTGTTTGTGGATGTAATTTTGGTCATTGCAGTGATTTACCTATATATATAATTCACTAAGACCATGCAACCAAGACACATAATTGCTAAGGAAGGAAGGAAGAGAAGGTAAAGAAAGCGATCACAATCGAAACGAAGTTGGAAATTGTGTGGAAATATGAGAGTGCTGTTCGTGTGACCGATCTTGCTAATATGTACAGCATGTCGAAATCCACCATCTCAACAATTTTACAAAGAAAAGATTTGCATAAGGAGGCTCCTTCTAAACAATAACCACCTTCCGTTTCATTCTTCTCCGCCTCCTCCCTTCCTGCAGCCCAAAGATGTCAAATTAAATGGTGAGTACAGTATGAAATTGTTGTTTCTAGAATAGAATAGAATGCCTTTTATTGTCACTATACACATCTACAATGAGATTAAAAGCAGCTCCTTCAGTGCGGAAAAAAAGTTCTGTATAGGGCTTGTATGGTTGTTTTTTTAGCCTTAGCATAACGCCGGATCTGTGGCCCCGCTTCTGCTTTCTTTCCCTCCTCCGTCTGCGTCGTCTCCTAGACCCGACAACAATCCATGGAGAGCCCGCTGGTCTCGCTATGTTGTCTGGGATGTTGTGCGTGTGATGAAAAACACTTGAAACAGATGTCTGGCTCTGGACACCGATGTCTATAAGGTTCTGACGGGTGTAGCGGATGTTCGCCGAACCGATCGTGCACAAACAAGGGAAAAAAAAGGACAAAAACAACAAAAAAGTGCACTGAAAAGGAGAGCCCTGAGCCGCTGCGCGCCGCCATGCTCCTAGCTTAATCTAGCCTACTTCTGGTAGGCTAGGCACTTTTTATAACTTTTTGGTTAGTACATTAGAAAAATTATTGGTGTTTTGGTAAATTATGCACATTATACAACCCTTTTTTATTATGAAAAGGTTAAGTAAGTGTTGCAGTGGGAGGTTCGGAATGCATTATGGGTTAGCCTTCGCGAACGAATTAAGTTCTTAAGTCAAGTGTCCACTGTATTGCGTATTTAAGTTAGTCAAATTTATAACGAGTCTCCGGAAATCCACCCGCCGATGTACCGTATTTGCGTATATAGTTTCAACACAAAGGCTTCATTTTACCAAACTTCTCCGCAATCACTTCCTGGTTTCCATCAAAATTGCCGGCAGTCTCAAATTCTCGCCAATAAACATGATAAATATACCTGAAGAGACACTTTTAAGGAAATTTAGAAAATTTTGCTTGGAGAAGGGGGTCGGCTTAAATACCGGTCATCGGCAAATACATGTAATTTAGTAGGTAGAGAAGGGGGTCGGCTAATATACCGAGTCGGCTTGTATTCCGGGATCTACGGTAATTGAATTATGAATAATAGTAATAATTAGTTTTGTTTACCTTTTAAACTGAATTCAAATGTGCAGATATTTTATCTTGATTTTTAAACATAATCTTATTCCTGTTTTGCCTATTTCAAATCCTAGATACCTGGTCACGTTTAGTCCACTGATGGACACAAAGGATGATCCTCAGGCTATCATTATCTGGGATGTTTTGACTGGACAAAAGAAAAGAGGCTTCCATTGTGAAAGTTCTGCACATTGGCCAATCTTCAAGTGAGTGTAATGAATGCTCAAATTCAGCAGGCTGAAAACTTGCTGTATGTCACTGAAAAGTCATCTTTGATTTTTATCAAAATATGTTTAATTATTTTAATAGCTATTATGTTTACTTTGCTTCGAAATTCTGTCATTCTGTATGTAAAAAATATTGTAAAGAAGTCTGAAGACTCAAGTAAAAGATGTTTTTGTTAGTGCTAACTCGGATATAAGAATTCCTTTAAGGAAGAAGCAACTCTAATGAATGAGAATTTAAATAGTAGTTGGTTCTTCATCAATGCAACTTCAGAAAAAGTTGTTTTAGAATAATATAGCATCAGTAAATGGTATTTAATGCTAATAAGAGGCTGGTACTTAAAGCACTAGGTGAGGATGTTTTTCTTTAAACTATAGTTGACTTTTTCTTTAAAAGTTGTCCCATAACTGTATTAATTACAAGAAATGTAGTTATTAAGAGTGCATTTTGTGACAAAGGTGTAATACAGAAATCATTGACTGAGTGTTAGATGCTGAAATACAAATGATTTAAGTGAACAGTAAGTAAACTAAATAAAAAGTCATCCATAGGGATCAGTGACTGCCACATCACTCTTGGTGATACTAAAAAGCTGTAATTTGACACTGATGCACAGTATATATGTTTCGTTTGAAGTAGTTTTTGAGTACTTTTTACCACATAGTCAGGCCTGTCTATGTTTTGCTTTGAGACTTAATTAACAACATCATATAACATTTTATGCCAGTAAAAAGAATATTACCAAGATTGATGAAATGTTTTCTTGAGGTGGGCATATGTTGTATTATTTCCTTACAATAATCCTTTCAATATCTTTCTTCTTGAAACATATAATGAAACCCCTAGTTCAATGCTAATAGGACATATTAGACTACTTTAATACAGTAAAATTTCAGTAGTCTAGCACTACTGGGCAGATCATAAAGATTACTGTTTTTCAGTGCTTTATATGTCAGTAAATTCAAGAAATATATCAAATTCTAAAAACTGTTTAATCCAGTTGTGGCTCAAGGTGGAACCAGAGCCTGTCTCAATGCAAGGAAGCAGCCTAGGACAGGATTCCAATCCATTGTGGTGTCCATTCATGCACATACCCACACATACGGGGACAAATTGGAATCCACAGCTCTTCGTACTTGCTTGTCTTGGCATATGAATTGAAAAGTGGAGGATCTGGAAGAACACCTATGCAAAGACCACATAAGCAACATCATGATTCATGTAGTGGTAGCACTATCATAACCAGCCTATAAAAATATATACTATAATTTAATACAATTCTGAAAAGGATTTTATTTGCTCATTTTCTAAGCAGTGACAGTGTCATAGTAATGTTTCATGCAGCTAAAAGCTTATTCTCTGCCACCAACCTTCAGTTTCCTTGCATAATATATAAAGCTGTACCACATTGGGTGTTCCTGCAGAAGGTTCAATTCTCCAACCTAATCTTTCCCTAATATGTCAAGAAACTGTTCGTTGGACATTCTTCCTTTACAGCAAAAGTACACTGTACAAGTTAGACGTTTTATTCAAATTAATGTTAAGCAGTGTAGAGTGTTGTTTTGTTTTATTTATTTATTTTTTTTTATTACATGGTGGACTCTCAGATTTTTAATAAAGCTAGCAAACCAGCTGCACATTAAAATCATACTGTAAGCTGAACAGTATTTATTTGTCAATTAGAAAATGACATTCTAAGTTGTGTGGCTCTCCACTTGCCATGTCAGAATAAGGAAGTTATACAATTCAACTGATGCAAGCTGTCTTTGAACAGTTAAATTGTCCAATTATAAGGTGTAATTGTTATTAGTAGAATAAGAAGTTAGTTTTGAGCATGTTTTATGATTGATTTTGTGTGTGGGAGTATGCTTCTTATTCAGTGTGACAGATTGAAACCACTTATATCTGACTGTCATTAACACAACCATTTTTATTTTAGGTGGAGTCAAGATGGAAAGTTCTTTGCAAGAATGACACAAGACACGCTCAGTATTTATGAGACACCAGTAAGAAAAAATGTGTATTAGTGAATTGTGTAATTAACTGTTGTAGCATGTGAGCCTGATGCAGAAATTGTTTTATAGACCTTTACCTGGTGAGTTATTGGTGCTTGTTAATAATTACAAATCAGTTTTCTTTTTTTTCTTTCAGTCAATGGGATTGTTGGACAAGAAAAGTTTAAAAATCACAGGGATAAAGTAAGTGAAAATTTTGATCTTATTTATTTTCAGTAAGTTTGGGCTCTGACCTCCCTTGGCCCTGAATTAAAGTTATGGGCTTGAGAATGCTTTGTAAATTTCTATAAAAAATATCAGTAGTATTTCACATAAGTATATCCAGTTATGCCATGCTGTAATAATAACAATTTTATTTCAAGGGATTTTTCTTGGTCTCCTGGCGATAACATAATTGCTTTCTGGGTGCCTGAAGACAAGGATATTCCAGCAAGAGTAACTTTAATGCAGCTGCCATCAAGACAAGAGATCAGAGTCAGAAACCTGTTTAATGTAGTTGACTGCAAACTACATTGGCAAAAGAATGGGGACTATCTATGTGTTAAAGTAGACAGGACCCCTAAGGGAACCCAGGTAAGCATATATAACTTATTACTTAAAATTTCATAGAAAAGTTTGGGCAACCTTGCTTAAAACATCTTGTTACTGTAAATAGTTAAGTGAGGAGAAGATGAACTGATCACCAAAAGGCATAAAGTTAAAGATGACATATTTCTTTAATATTTTAAGCAAGAATACATTTTAATTTCCATCATTCACAGGTACAAAACACTAAAAAAATGAAAAGGGTTTGAAGCAAAAGTTTGGGCACCTGACATGATCAGTAATTAGTAACACACCCTTAGGCAAGTATCACAGCTTATAAATCCTTTTTGTAGCCAGCCAGTCTTTCAGTTCTTATCTGGGCATATTTTTGCCCATTCATCCTTGCAAAAGGCTTCTAATTCTGCAAGATTCTTGGGTAATCTTGTTTGCACTGCTCTTTTGAGATCTATTCACATATTTTCAATGATGTTTAGGTCGGGGGACATTGATGGCCAATGCAAAACTGTAGGCTTGTGCTTCTTGAGGTACTTGCTTGTAGACTTTGAGGTGTGTTTCAGATAATTATCTTGTTGTAGGACCCATCCTCTTCATCTTCATCTTTTTTATAGATGGTGTGGTGTTTGCTTCCAGAATTTAGTGGTATTTAGTTTAATCCATTCTTCTCTCTAGTGGCATGTTCCCTTAACCACTGACTGCAACACAAGTGTAAAACATGATCAATCAACCCCCATGCTTTACAGTTGGAGAGGTGTTCTTCTCTTGGAATTCGGCCCCCTTTTTTCTCCAAACACACCTTTGCCTATTGTGGCCAAAAAGTTCTATTTTGACTTCATTGGTCCACAGGGTTTGTTTCCAAAAATGCATCACGTGTGTTTAAATGTTCATTTGAAAACTTCAGGCACTAACTTTTGTGGCTAGTATGCAGGAAAAGGTTTTCTTCTGCTGACTCCACCATGAAGTTCATGTTTGTTCAGGTGTTGCTGCATAGTAGAAGAGTGTACCACCATTCCAGAGTCTGGTAAATCTTCCTGAAGGGCTTTTGCCTTCAAACAGGGGTTTTTATTTGCCTTTCTAACAATCCAACAAGCAGTTCTTTCAGACTGTTTTTTAGGTCTTCCAGACCTCAACTCGACCTCCATCATTCTGTTAACTACCGTTTCTTAAGAACATTAGGAACTGAGGAAACCACTACCTGAAAAGGCTTTGCTATCTTCTTGTAGCGTTCTCCTGCTTGGTAAGCATCAGTTATTTTATTTTTCAGAGTGCTATGCAGCTGCTTAGTGGAGTCCATGGCTGCTGATTGTTGGGACAATGTTTGAGGAGTCTGAGAATTCATACAGCTTTGCAATTTGCATCACCTGGGGTTTCCTAACGATGACTGTGAACAAGCCATAGCCCTAACCAGCTAAATAAGGCCTGAGACCTTGGTAAAAGTTTTCCGAGACCTCAAATATCTAAGGGTGCCCAAACTATGGCATGGTAATCCTTTCCTTTTTTCACTGTACAATGGTAAAAAACAAAAGCAGTGCACTAATCTTGCTTAAAATGCCTTTTGGTGATCAGTTCATCTTCTGCTCGCTTAACTATTCACAGTAACAAACATTTTAAGCAAGGGTGCCCAAACATGTGCATGCTACTGTATGCAAAATATCTCCGCAACTACACTTGCACATTTTTGGATTAATGCAATTTTGCATTGTACATTGTAAGCTATTGAAATGGTTAATAACTAGAATATGCAGGAACATATTGTTTTCCTTAAGATTTCTTTTTTGTTAACATTTTTCTCAGGGCAAATGTCTTTTATTGTATTTTTAGGGTGTTGTGACCAATTTTGAAATATTCAGAATGAGAGAAAAACAAGTTCCTGTAGATGTGGTTGAAATGAAAGGTAAATTTTATTCTTTTTTTAAATATTCCTGGCCCTATCTTTTTAGATGCATTGATACATGCATATACATTATAGAAAAACATTTCATGTCCAGTGTTTCATGTGCACAAACATTACTTTAGAAAGCAGTCATTGCTTGTGATTTGGATAAACCATTAGATTTGTTCTGATCCTCCTCATCTAGATGCATGATGACTACGATGTGAATGAAGCAGCACAGCAAGATTTCTTTGATTTCAATTTTTAGATTTTATAATACGGTATTTATTGTGTATTTTTAGTTTTTAATGTTGTGTTTCTGTTGAAGTTTAAGAAAGAAGGGTTACAGATAAAAAGCAGTATTAATTATTAAAATACTTCACGAATCACTGTCCATGATAAAAAAAGAAAATTTGTGATTATGGTGATAACATTATTCTAAAATATGTTGAGGAGAGATAATTTACTCCAAAACCAAACTGTGGGCTAAGAAAGATAATATAATGTTTGATACATGACATTTAGTTTATTCTTTGTTATATTGTTGAATTCTTTTACTAGCTTTTTCATTTTTTATTTATCTTACAGAGGGTATCATAGCTTTTGCTTGGGAGCCCAATGGCAGTAAATTTGCTGTGCTGCATGGTGAATCTCCAAGAATAAATGTATCATTTTACCATGTTAAGAATAATGGAAAAATTGAACTCATAAGTAAGTGAATTAAGATTTCTAAATAAATAATTTAGATGTTTTAATTTCTTGAATTTAATTCAAAAGATGTCATGAATGATTGTGTTTGTACGTTTAATGAACACATCCGAAGTAATATAGTATTGATACAGTTTTAATAATGGGTTTTATTGTAGTAGTATTAATAATAGTTTTAATATTTAGTAGTTTTATCACAGGTATTAAGCATTAAACTTCTTTAGATTTTTAGTAAAAATGTTTGCTTTGAAATGTGGTTTAAAATTATTGCTTCAGTCTGACAGAATCGCCTAAAATAAGTTTTTCTTTTTATTTAATTATTTACTATACTTTTAACCCATTGATATCATTCTGCTTGTATTATGTGCATTTTCTAGCAAGGTAATTTTTTTTCTTTTTTTTTTTTTTTTTAAGAAATGTTTGATAAACAGCAAGCAAACAGCATTTTCTGGAGTCCACAGGGACAGTTTTTGGTGTTAGCTGGTCTTCGAAGGTAAGCAAGTTGCCTTTTTATGCTGCAGACATCATTAACTAGGTTGCATGACTTTTTGTCGTAAAGAATGATCCGAAACTGATTTTAATAAAGGGTCAAATATAATATATCACAGTCGCATCTGATGCCAGGGTAGCCCACTTTGATCAATCAGGCTGAAGCCAACAAAATTATAGTGAACTATTGGAGCACAGCACATGCTTTTCTGTCATGCACACAGGTCAGTATCTTGCTTTTCTCCCCTGGGCACTGATATCCATTTAAATATTCAAAGAAACTTAAACATAGTGATATTTTGAAGTATATGAAGTTCACTGGCTTAAGAATATTCATGACATACTTTCAGGTAAATTACCTTACTCAGGCATGCACCATTACCCAGTTTTGCGATGTTGGGTGTGTGTGTTTATGTGGTATTTTCTTAACTTGACATACTAATATAGTGCATGTCAGTTTGTTTTTCTTTTGCTTTTGTGTGTTTATGGCCACCAAATTCTTTGAAGGTGGACAAAAATTTGCCTGTGTTCCAAGTTAAGCTGAAATTTACTGATACATTTTTTAATTATTATATAGAGATAAACAGTGTAGTGGAGCTGGTTTTAGTATTGCAAAACACCTAATTGAGCATGTACTTATTATACAAGCTTAAAATATTATAATTTATAAACATACATATAAGTTAAGTAATTTTAGCAGCTTTTACTTTTTATACGAGTGCTTTGCTAGGCATTGTCATGAAAAGGGAAGTCTTACAATGAACCAAGCAGGTGTTATTAACTTGTACAAATTAAACGTCTTCTCTTGTTCTTTATTTTATACTTTGTAGGATGCATTTTTTTTTTTATAACTTTTACACTTTCAAAGGAAAGATAAGCAACCTCCAATTCTTTTTCATTCTCTTTTAGCATGAATGGTGCCTTAGCATTTGTTGACACCTCTGATTGCACAATGATGAATATTGCAGAGCATTACATGGCTTCAGATGTGGAATGGGATCCCACAGGACGATATGTGGTCACATCAGTGTCTTGGTGGAGTCATAAGGTATTTTGGTCTATTCCAAGACTTCTGACTGTATATATGCGCATTGTGCGAAGTATTAATCTTGTGTAATGTTATATCCTTTAACATTTTTATATAAATGCTTTTGATGTTCAATTTCTTAAACATGAAATTGCACTTTATGTATCGACATTTATGTGAACATTCACATTATGTGTAGCCCATCATACATTTTTTATCCCTCTTATTTTACTTCCTAAGTAAGTGTAGTTTCCTATTAATTGATTCTTTCATAATCTACTTTGTTAATTTTAGATCTGATGTTTTGTTTCTGATTTTTAACTGTGAAACAGCTTAAAGTCCTTATATGAAAACTTGTAGGTGATCTCTATAGAACATATTTGTAATAATTATAAGAACAGGAGTAATTACAGAAGATTACCTTTTAAAGGCTCAGAAAGTAAACAAAATCTGCAAAGATAAAAAGATGGGTCCTAATTTAGAGTTAGATTGAAATTAGAGTAAAACTAAGTTGACAAAAAAAGTGCAAAAATCTGAATATACTCTTGCAGGCTAATTTTATTGATTCTAACATATTGGAGAAAAATACAATACAAAATGTTACCCATCTATAGCTGCATTAAATGTTTCACTATCATTTAAAAGCAAATATTTTTCTCTTATTATTTTTGAAGTCTTTTTTTGTTTAATGCTATTATTTGTGTGCATGTCCACATCAGTGCCAGTGTCCATATGTGGTGTGTGCTGTTTAAATTCCATTGCTTTCTCTGGCACTACTTTGTTTGTATTCAGTATTCTTTTTAATCTGTGCAAACCTTGAAAATTAAATGTTGTGCAGTGGAAACTGGCCAACCTTGGTGAACACAGCAAATGGTCTTTAAAATGGCATTGGGAGAGAGAGAGTGAGCATGAGTATAAGAATTTTATTGGAGTGAAAGCCGATGCTTTGCTTTCACATTCTTACCTGACGATTTAGTGGTTCATGCCATCTTTGGCTAAAGAGGCTATATAACATTAGTTTTGATCTCAGAGTTACTTTACTCTATTTTTGCTGCTGATTGTTTTCTAAAGTCCTTGTCACATTACTCTTTTTCCAGTGATTTGGGTTTTTTTTTTCCAGCCCCAGTCCAAGACTTCTTTTATATGATCTTAGTGAGTCAGAGGTCCTGGGAAATGCAGATGCATAGTGAGACACACACAACAATTCAGACTAACTAGTTTGTGACTCATCCCTACAAAAGTAAACAGGTTTAATATTGTCTTGAGTTATAGGGGAAGGCTCTATGGGCGTGATAGCAGATAAGCAATGAATGCTGTTCTGGAAGTGCAGTGCGTTTAATGAAGGAATAAGAATCCTGGATATTTTGGACCTTAAAAACAGGAGAGAAGCTTGTCTTGTCTGATTTCTCGTATTTTATGCACCACATTTTAATGGAAAAATTTAAGTTTAGAGATTGCAGCTAAACTTGCCATATTGTTCAGCCTTTTGCATGGGCTCTGATCCCATTACTCAACTTTCTTTAATGTAAAGACTAATAGTCCAATCACCATAAACAGGCCTCCAATCACTGCTCTTTGTTCTGCAGGAAGTTTCCTGCAAAAAAAAAATAGAGATGAGGTGCTGGATCAACTTCCATAATACCATGTGTAACGGAGCACTACAACTAAATTACCATAAAGTTTAGAAAAGCAGGGACTGAAAATATCGGGGGTTTTTTGTCATTGACCAATTTACCAATCAAGTGTTTTTTGGTGAAAATTGGCTGATTTGGATTGGAAGTCAGTTGATCAGAGCATCCCTACAAGCCATAACACTTCCTCCACCATGTTTCACAGATGATGTGGAATGTTTCAGATCATGAGCTGTTCTTTCCTTCCGCCATACATTTCCCATCATTCTGGTACATGTTGATCCTAGTTTCATCTATCCAAGGAATATTACTTCAGAACTGAGTGGGCATTTTTAGAAGTTTTCTGGTAAAGTCTAATTTGGCATTCCTATTCTTGAGGTTTACCAGTGGTTTGCACCTTGTGGTTAAATGTATGCATTTACTTTCATGAAGTCATTCATGATTGTAGACTTTTACAATGATATGTCTACCTCCTCAGGGAATATCCTTAACTTGGCAAGATTTTGTAGAGGGTGTCTTTCTTCACCTTTTCACTATGAAAATAATTCTTTTTTTCCCCATTTGGCTGGCTACTCCTGATGTTTTGTGCTATCTCTGTGATGGGTTTGTTTTATTTTCTCAATCTAATGCGGGCCTGCTTTACTTGCATTGACAGCTCTTTGGCCCTCATATTGAGAGTTTCACGCTTGGAATCAACTGCAGACCTTTTGCCTGCTTATTTTATTAATGGATTAATGAGAGAATTGCCCAAACCTGGCCATGGAACAGCTTGTCAGTCAATTGTCCAATTATTTTAAGTCATGTGATAAGGAAGAGACAACATGTAAAAAGGCTTTTAATTCCTATGCTATTAACCCAATTTAGATGTAAATTCTCTGAAGTTAAAGGTGACAGTCAGTATTTTTGGGTAAAAAAACTAAAGTAACAATAACATTATCACCGTCCAAATACTTACGGACTTAAATGTAAATGCATGTTATTTATGCCAACCTGGAGCCATTTTTAAAACTGACTTAACTACATATTACGTTAAATTCAATATTTCAGCCTTTGTATAAGACCACTCAAATGGTCTATCTTCTCTCCTTTCTGAGTGCAATGTAGGGACTTGCAGGCTAGGTGTATGTATGTATTTATGTATGTTATTTATTTATTTGTATTTATTTTTTTTCTCTCCATAATCTCAGGTGGACAATGCATTCTGGCTGTGGACTTTCCAGGGTCGTCTTCTTCAAAAAAACAACAAGGATCATTTCTGTCAACTTTTGTGGAGACCTCGTCCACCCACACTACTCACTGCAGAGCAAATAAAGGTAAGCCAGTTTTGTTCTGTGCACAATCGGATGCAGATATTTTAAAAATTGTGACAGGTTTACATCTAAACAGAGTACTGAGTATAACTTCAAATCTCACTTTCTGCAAATACAGTAGAATTTGTTATGGAATTGGCAGCATGTTCATAGTTAATTTGCTGTAATACAGAAACAACTATATTCATTTTCCTTGAACAGTTAAGCCTTGGACATCTGAGACAAATTTCCACACAATTTTTCTAGGACTATGTATAGATTGCTAAAAAATTCTAATATTGTTAGGTATAAAGACACAAAAGTTACAAGGTTTATCGAATACGGAGTGTCAGAGGTTTAAATTTAAGGTTTAGGTTAGCAAAAACTAGAGAAAAAAGTAAATATCTGAATATTACAAATGGGCCACCTTCGAGGAACAACTAATAAGTTAAACCTATATATGTTCTGCAGCAAATAAAGTAAATTAAGCCTTGCATCTTGAAAGTGAACAGTTTGCACAGGTATCCCAAATTCTGTTGATTACTTAAAAACCCTCTGTCTGACTTAAAGCAGCAGACTGTGTTACAGCACCTTCTGATGTACCACTTGGACAGTATTCCAGTGATAATGGCAAGAAAATGTAATTAACAAATTAAATGAAACCGAGCATTATTACCCTTACAAGTCTAGGCCTTTTATTTAGGGAAACAGCAAAAATAATCAAATTGTCAGTGAGTACAGTGTCCTACATAACCCAAAGGCAACTGGAAACTGGAAGAAACTGTGATACAAAGAGATTTGGCAGACCCAAAGTCACAACCCAATCAAAAGACATGTTTCTGAGGGCTACCAGCTTACATGATAGGCGCCTCGCAGCACCAGGTGTGTGTGTGTGTGTACATATATATACTCCTATATTCAGTTTTTAAGGAGTGAATCCATTGTAATTTACTGAAAAAAGGGCAAAACCACTCTCTCTAAATGTCTGCGCTCCTCTCAAGACATCTAACTGGCCTATAGATTAATGAATAAGACGCAAGCAGGCTATGTTTCTTCTCTGCATAGCACTGAAGGCACCCTAGGGGTAGATGGTGAAGTGTGTTTCTAAAATGACCGTCTGCTATAATATACGTGGTCGAAGTTTTGGATTGCAAGCCTGTTTTAAAGATGACCTGCACAGAGGGAGCTTCACTTATTATGCTTATCAGGCACACACAGCTGTGGGGTTTTTTTTGTTTTTGTTCTTACTGAAATTAGTTAGCTGATTTTTTTACTTCGGTGAAAATGAAAAGAGCACTTTTTTCTTTATTTCACTGTTTGCTATTAACTTTAGGTGAGTTATTTATTTAAAGTTTGCTTTTAATTTTACTTCCATATTAATGGAAGTTTAGTGATGGGGTCAAGAATTCACTTCAAATAAAGTTCAGGTTCTGGTTTATAGAACTGTTCAGAACTTTATAGAATGTGTGTAAGTTTCTCTTTGGAAACCTGTGTACAACGAGAACTTCCCAAAACGCTGACCTATTTTTTCAGACAAGTTGTATCATGTTTGGTTTGTTACAGGCTCCAGACCTGTGGATTTTGGTCCAGTTTGTTCCAGTTATCTCCATATACATAAATAGAAAGACCATTTTAACCTGTGTCTAACAAAAACTGCTGTAGAAGTTGTTTAATGAACCTGTGATTTTTGGAAGTCTATTCCATTTAGTCAAAGAACCAGTCCTATTGATTTCCAGAATGTTTCTACGTGTAGTTTTTGAGCTATATAATTTATTTACATTAACATGTATGCACACATACACTAAAGAAATGTATAAGTGAAAATAGTTGATAGCTTGTTTGCCTTTCCAGAGCACATGCTGAGTGATGAAGAGAAAGAAATGAACACACACACACACACACACACACAGACACACACACACATACCTAGATCTACAAATTTCAACATACAGTGGCATTAAGCTAGCCATATACCAAGTCTGTCAATCTACGCTGCTTGTTTGACTCAATTTTAGTTATTAAATTAAATGTTACTGAATAAGTTAATTTAGTGTAGTTCATTTGTGTTTAAAAAAACTGATGTACTTGACTGTACAGTATATTATTGTACATTATAGTTGGTTTAATTGTATTGTCAGTCTTCTATAGAATGATTTCCTCCAGTATCAGTAACATGAAATTTTACATGGAAGTACTGTATGAATCATTCCAAAGTTAACCTTAAACATGCACCTTAACGTCACTGTCCTTTCTGTTTAATTAAGTATTGAAGAGTGTTTTTAATTTTGTGATTACTGATTCTGCACCTCTTTAATAATTGCTAAGATAAATGCAAGTGGAGACAAACTGTCACTGTTGTGTAAGCTTAAAAAATGAATTCCTCCTGATAAGAGTCTTGGAACAGTTGCTATCCTGCTAAAAAAGCAATGAGTATCAACAGTACTGCAACTGGGCTGACCAGATAACCAATAAACTTTATGCCCTATGGGGAATCTGGAATGTTTCTTTCTGGGATAATTTATTGGCAGTAACATTCAAATAAACAGTGCCTTCATTTTTTTGTATTTAATGCTTGAAGGCATCCAGTACACCAGAATCCTTTTAAAAATGGATTAAACATGGCATGTAAAAATTAGAACATTACTGAGACATGAAAATGTTTGCTTTCTCTTTATAGATGATCAAGAAGGATCTGAAGAAATATTCCAAAATCTTTGAGCAGAAAGATCGCCTGAGTCAATCTAAGGCTTCCAAGGTAAAAAAATAATAATAATAATGTGTGTCCTGTTTTGTGCTTAATTAGTAGGCTTCGTTTAAATGGAAATGTTGATAGTGCCAAATTTTGAACAACAATATTTATTTATATAGCACAATTTCATACAAATAATGTACTTCAAAGTGCTTTACATGATGAAGAAAGAGAAAAAAGATTAAATAAATAAGAATTAAAATTAGGGAACACTAAAGAATAAAAGTAAGGTCCAACAGCCTGGGAGGATAGAAAAAAAAACAAAAAAAAAACTGCAGAAAAATGGAAAATAGATGGATAAGAAGTTTACACATACTGTTACCCCTGCATTTTCTGAAATAATTATGTACTGTTAGTCTCTTTGGAGTTAACCCCAAATATGACTCTGGCTCAAAATTTAATATAAATACAGTTAAACCCAAGACTCGTATCTTTACAATGTTAGTCCCTAATAACTATTGGGACAGTATTCTGCTGCCAAGTACTTGATAAATTAACAAAATGCTGCAAAAAACCATGAATATTTCTATGCTTTATTCTACTTTATGGTTGCACTATGTTAAATCATCAGTATTCATAAGTGAGGCAGAGCCTTAAACCAAAAAACACAATGTCAAATAAAAAGCTGTAAAGCCAATTTTACAATAAACTGAAACTTGATCATTGCTTGAATTAAGCGATATTGATGATGATATGAATTGTCCATCAGATGTTGACATGGAAAGGGGAACTGACACCTTTTCGGTATACTCCAATCTGTCAGCTTTCAGTTATGTTTGTGTTTGGTGTTTGTTTCATACTACTGCTGACAATCGTGCACCACCTTGCTGCCCATTTATGGGTATCCTTGTCCAAACATCTCTGTTGATTAGGATTATCTTGACTATTTGCAGTTTTACCAATATGCAGTGTGCAGTGTTGTAAAAGTCACAGTAAACCATTTGCTTGTTGCAGTTTCTGGCAGCTTGTTGCTGCAGGCAACCTATGACATTTTTCTGTCTCCTGATACTGCAGGGTATAGTGGGTAAACCAGTCCAGAGATGGTACTGGTCCACTAACCAATTCTTGCAGGCAAATTTGAGTGCCATTTTTTTTTCTTTATGCATTCTTAAATGCCTACATTTAATTAATAACAATGACTGCGATGAATCCAATTGCCCACCACCGAAACTGTACAAACTGTAGGATTTGGATTAAGTGATCATTAAAAACACACGTGTTCCTGATCATGACGTAAGTATTAATGAAAGTCTCACAAGTTACAGGGGAAGGCTCTCATGGATATAGTACATAGCATCCAAATGGGCATGATTCAGTATCCGATTCTACATACTGTATGAAGCACATACTGAGTACATCTGGAACTCATTACTGGTAGAGGGTCCAAGTAGGGTGGCAAGTACCATCAATATGGTATTCTACATCATCTGTGCTGTCACTGGTTGACCCTTTGCTTGACCAATGCTACTATATAACGATGGCTAGTTTTTATACCTTACCTAAACTGCTTGAGATTTTACTTCAAAGAAAAACTGATGCATACTGCACTGCATGAGTGAACTGCTGTGATATGCCTGGTGACTCTGGTCGTGTGAACGCGCCAAGTAGTAGCATGGTGCAGGAGGTGTGTGGCAAAAAGGCAAAATTATTTCCATCAAGTGGAGCACAAGAGAGATGTCTATCTCATAAGTGCAAAAACTGTCTTTTTTTTTGTCAGTGAAAATGTGCTTGTCACTATGCCTTGCGCTGTGGTAGGCTACCATAATACAATAGGTGATGTCAGTCGTGCAAGTTAGTGGCAACGTTCAACCTTATCGTGCGCAAGCAAGAAACAAATATTACAAAAAAGTGTTTGAACATCAGGTTGACAATGTTTATGTGTGCTGGTGACTGTTTCAAAATGTTTCACATGAAGCATGAGTACTAAATCTGCATCAGCAGGGGACTGTACAGTATATTATTGTACATTATAGTTTGTTGAATTGTATTGTAAAAGCAGCAGTGCACATTAGATGTTCCTTTTCTACGGTGATTATGTTGACACTTTCATATGTACATGTTTCTATTATAAACAACATTTTTTATTGCTGGAAACAATTCTTTTGGCTTGGTTTTCTGGGAGTAAACAATGCTCAAGATGTGTTGCTTATAATTAGCAATAAGAAGTAAATGACCAAGGAGCCAATAGTTCTCCATCTACCTAATTTACAATTACACCTCTGTGTTTCTGGTCTAATACAAAATTGTGGAAGAACACTGGAGAGAGAGAGAGAGAGAGAGAAGTGAATTACTGAGAATTACTCATCTACTTCAAGCTCAAGATCATCTGGATGATATCCATAAAAAGGAAAAAAATGACACTATAAGACTCCCCTGACATGGAAGAATAAAAATAATAATAAAAAACCATTAAATTATTGTCCGTTATTGACAAGGACTGGCTTCTCATTAAAAAGTTTGGTTGGAACAAAAACTGCAGAAAATATTGTCCTTCAGGAAGTAGTTTGAAGAGCCATAAAAAGTTTCCTTGTTGAGAAGAGTGATCGCCACAACTCTCCAGAGTCTGACATCATGTTGTTGTTGTTCCAATAAAAGGAACAGCAGTGTACAGGAATCAGCTGCTTATCTCATTCATTTTTGTTAACATAAATTACAAATCAGAATTTAAGACAAGCATTTTTATCAAGTGTTATAGTTGTTTTGGTTTTGTTTTCTATATTTTGGGTTCATTTGACCGTTGTGTAGAGTGACTAGAACTTGCTCCTTTCCTCCTTTTTATGATTATATGCATTTACAAATTATTCCAAATTTCACATTTAACCTTGTACATTACATTGTAAAGAAAGATTTAATTGCAGAACACATTCCAAACTTTACTAGCAGAGAATTGACCTTCAGCATATACATGAATGTTTGCTTTTCAAGCACTAACTTCCTTATGCTGTTTCACTTCAGTTGTCTTCAAGCTTCTGAATTTGATTAAATGAGTTGCGTAAACCACATTTGTAATAGCCGCTTGTGTTTTTCCTCCTCTGATCTTGTTCCGATTTCTCTGTTTTTATGTAGGAAGCTGGGCTTTGAGGAAATTCATAAGAAACATTTATACATTTCCAGCTGCTTTTTCTGTTTGAGGAATGATTAATTTTAGATACGATATAAATATAATCCAGTTTGGGATTGTGAAGTGCTGGACCCTATCCAGGCAGCAGTCCACCATGGGACGCACACACACACACACACTGAATATACTGACAATATGGAGTCACTATTTAATCTAACATGTAAGTTTTTGGGATACATGAGGAAGTTGCCACTTCTAAAGTTAGGATTTGAATTCCAAGTTAGTCACCGTCTGTGTGGAATTTGTGTGTTATCTTTTTGCTTGTGTAGACTTGCATCATGCAGATTTAGAATTGCTAATTAACCTAATAGGCAAGTGTTCTGGGACGTTGAAGGACACTGCCATTCTAACACAAGGAGAACATGCAAACCTCAAATGGACAAAGACCAAGTGCAAGATTTGAACCCAGGATGATGGATCTGTGGGTCAGCAGCGCTAACCATTTCACCTTATTGTTTGCAGTATACTCTTAAAATAATTTTTTTTGTTTAGTGTTTTGAGGAACTGTCACAGTATATTTAAGAAACATGTATTCTTTATGGCTGTTTGTTTTACCTTTCTTGCAAGTAAAGTAAAAATGTTATTTTGTCTTAATAAAGGAACTGGTTGATAAGAGACGTGCTATGTTGGAAGAATACCACAAATACCGTGAGGATGCCCAAAGAATATATCAGGAGCAGAAGCCACTTCGCCTTGAGCTTCGTGGAGGTAACAATCGTACAGAATTGCGATGGACTAGCATTATGTCCAGAGTGTTTGGATAATGGTGCAATAGGTTCTGGCACACTATGAACCTGTTTAGCACTTACAATGTGTGAAAAAAGAAAGAATGGATGGGGGAAAAGAAGAATTTTTATGTATGCATTCTAATAGTATAAACATGAACTCCATTGTATATTGTTACCAGATAAATGGTTTTGCCAGTTCAAATTGTATTTTTCTCTTTCAGGGGTGGACACAGATGAGCTTGACAGCAATATTGATGACTGGGAGGAGGAAACTATTGAATTTTTTGTAACTGAAGAAATAATCCCCCTTGGAGAGTAATTCTTTTTGCATAAAAGGTGATCATTCTAGGAAAACTGAAAACTCCAGTAGTAGTTCTAGTACTGTTTACTTTCTTTACATTGCATTTCTTGTATTTATAATTGTAATTAAAAACTCTGGCAATTGGTTTGAAGGAATTTAAAATATTTCTGTCCTAAAGTAGAGATTAAAGGAATACTCCCAAAAAATTAGATGCTTTTTTTTATATGCTGCTGTATGTGGTTTGTAGTGAGGGCTGAGAAAATTTTTTAATTTCAATTTTTCATGCAAAACAGTTATAAAAACATTTCAGAATATGTCTATTACAATAGATACAGAACAATAGTAAAATAGAACAATACATCAACACTGGATGACAAAGGAACAATAGTAAAATGTCTGTAAAAAAGTTACTCGCCTCACTTAATGCTTATGTCAGGTTACCCAGTTGTATGCTCACAATTAACAAAATGCACGCGTTTGTTCAGTAATGTTTATTCTCTTCTTTACAGCACCACGTTTCCATCTTTTGAGGAGTTCAGTGACACGTGAATAAAACAACTGCTTTTGGACTATCAACTTGGAATTCAATGTACCAACATTAATCCTTTTTCAGAGATCCTCGTAGTGCCTTTAATCTGCTGAGGGAGCTTTTACATGTTGCAGTCATCACTTCTTCTTGAACCTCCTGTTGTTCAGCACACCTGTCCAAATATACAAACTTTTATCACGTTTAACGTGTGCATCACAAACAAGGCACTATGTTTCTGTTTAAAATGGACTCTTTTTGCATCCATGCCAAATGGATAAAGAACTATTTTGTACAGAAGATCATTGGAAGCAATTGTTGGTTTCATTTTCAATATTTTAGCGTGCTGCACCGGCACTATAACGGGCTGTATCCTCCTCCATTCAGATTATCCAATATTGTTAAATGTGCTTTAAAGGAAAAATAAAATATACTTGGAAATACTGTTGTCTTATTGATTAAAAAAAATGCTTAAAGCAATGCAATATAATTTAAATGGCTGTCAGAGAAGGGTTTGCATAAGAAAGGGCTCTTGGCTCCAGATAAGATCTGTTAGAAATGTTCTGAATTTCCAGTTGATTGTGTATGCAGCAGATAGAAGTGTTGAGAAATTTAAGAGACTGACGGACATTTGGATAAAGCATGCATGCGTGCGTTCATGTTACCTTATCAATATAGAAATTAGTGGGATTTAGTTCAACAGACCTCTTTTCATTACATAAACTTCTTACGTGTTATGCTTGGGGAATATTCCATCTATCCATTATCCTAACTACAGTGTCACCGCAGGGCACACACACCAAGCACAATTTAGAAACGCCAGTGCACCTAACCTGCATGTCTTTGGACTGTGGGAGGAAACCCACGCAGACACAGGGAGAACATGCAAACTCCACGCAGGGAGGACCCGGAAGTGAACCTGGGTCTCCTAACTGTGAGGCAGCAGCGCTACCACTGCGCCACCGTGCCACCCCTTGAGGAATATTTTATGGCCAAAAACAAACTAGGATTCTTTAAACAGCCATGTCATGTAAAACATAATTACAGTGTATGATAATATACTTTTAAAAGGTTTTGTGATATGCATTAATGGGACATTTCAAACTGACGTAACACAGTGGGTCACTGTCTTAACAGCCAAATCTATACCCCTTTTGTAATCCTTACTTCAGTACTCATTTGGTGTTGAGTACCATTAAAAAATATCAATTACTATTTTTTTCTGTAATGTATGGTAGCAAGGTTCTTAAAAAAGCATAGAATGTACACCTTCTTCTCACACATCCTGAAATGTGCAGACTTATTCTGACACAAGAGTACCGTAAAACCCACATAGCATATGTATGACAATGGCTGACCAAAAGCATAGTGTTGTGTGGTGCTTCCAACAAAGATGTGGAAAAACTTGCACATCAGAAACATGGGGATTTATCTGCAACCAGTACCAGATAGGGGACGTTACAAGAGTTTGCAAAAAGGCATGAAATGTTATCCAGGTGATGCTGCTGCTAGCAGGATTATGTAGACGGGGGTTAACTGAAGATTTTTTAAATTAGTTTACTTTTTTTTGCCATTTACCACTCAATAATACAAAGCATAAAGCTTGTAGTTGGCATAACAGTGGAGGGATCCACCGATCACTGTTCGAACCTTTTTGTCACATGCTCTGTCAGTGGGGCGGCTCTGAGGCTAGGGATTTGCACCTGGCAATCGGAAGGTTGCTGGTTCAAATTCCATAAACGACAAAAGTGACTCTTGAGCAAGGCCCTTAACCTGCAGTTGCTCCGTCCTGGGTATGACGTTAATCTGCATGTAATCTGCCCTGCATGTAGGCCCTCTTAACTACAGAGAAAACCTGGGGGGTTGGTGGCAGAATTGGCACTCCAGCTACCATAACAAACCTCTCACTGTTCCATTCCATCTGAACTAGTGTGGTGCTGAGGTGTCACCCATTGCATGGCTGCATTCGGGTCCTAATCTGGGATCCTGAGGTGGTTTGTCATGTGGTGGGTGCAGCGTGTGCCCCTAACCCATCTCTCTCGCTCTCTGTTTTTTTTCTCTTTTCTTTCTAATTAAAATGTAATGGATAGTATAACCAATATCCATAAATAATGTTAAATAGTCAAAAACTGCAAAATACTTAGTAGTTATGCCTAACTTGAAGATTAAAAGTTTTTATTTGAAACTAGTTTTTCTTTTTGAAAAATAAGTACCCAAGCAAATGTAAATAAAATATATTTATTATTTTGCAACTTTAATGGATTTGAAAGTATTTTAACTGCATTAGTAACATCTAGGGCTGGAGTCCCCAACTCTGGTCCTGGAGGACCACAGTGGCTACAGGTTTTCATTCTAACCCTTTTCTTATTTAGTGACTGGAGTTGGTGACCCCTGATCTAGGGTAACAAAATACTGTTTTTGTACTTAATTTTATATTATTAAAATTGCATTGTGCTCATATTTCTCCCCACAGTCCAAAGACACGCAGGTTAGGTAGTCTGACCAGATTAAATCGGCCCCTTATATACTGTGTGTGTGTGTTAACCCTGTGATGGGCTGTCACCCTGTCCAGGGATTGTTCCTACCTTGCATCCACAGAGGCAGAATAGGATTAAGTGTAAAAATGTCAATGTTACTTTTTCTAAATACAAATTACAAACTTAATAAAATGTAAAGCTAATATTATAAAATTTTTGTTGATAAAACACAAGGGCAGAAAATCTAAAACATGGGAATATTTTTTGTATGTGTTCTAAGGGCATCAGTTTAAGCACTTTCATGAATTGATTGCCTGTTTTAAGTGAATTAAACCAATGACCAAATCTTTATAAAAACATAAAAGTTCTTATTTTATGTCTGTAAGTTCATGCTTGATGGCATGGTGGCACAGTAAGGAGACCAAGGTTTGCAATTCTGGATCTTCCCTGTGTGGAGTTTGCATGTTCTCCTCATGTCTGCGCCAGTTTCCTCCCAAACACATGCAGGTTAGGTGAATTGTCAACACTAAGTTGGCTATAGTGTGTGTTTGGTGAGTGTATGTAAATATGGTGCGTATGCACAAAAAGTGTACGCCCGTTTCCACGCACACATCATCATGTATAAAAAGTAAAGCCATGCACATTCTCACACCAGTTCTAACCATTGCATACGCAAGTTTTTGGCTCAGTTTTGCAAACTGCTGGCAAGCATTAAAGAACTGCTAGCTCCTGTGTGGTTTCCCTTTATTTTTTAGATTCACATCCCTGACGTGGCTTTATCAAATACATTGAAATTAACCACATATCGTTTTTTAGTTTAAGGCATCTGATTGTAATCAACCTGTAACCATATAATGGTGCACAGAATGGCCAAACTATTCCAACTATCAAAGCTACTTTAGCGCTGTTAATCCTGGTTCACCACTCAAGAGTATTTTAACCCACTGTATCTGAGTGTGGAATCATAGCTGTACAGCAGCTGATCAGAAAGCTGTATGGCAGATTGTGTCAAGAGCAGAGATAATTATCGGGATAGAGCATCTACCCTGGAGAACATTTATAGCACACACTGCCTCAGCCATGGCACAGTCTTTTTGAACTTCTTCCATTCGGCAAACGCTTCAGAGCCTTCAGAAGCAGTTTCATCCCAAGAGCTATAAACGTACTCAATCACTTCATCAAGTGCTCCCGGTAGAACTGTTTGTACTTATAAATACAATTATCTCACTGTAAACTTGCATTACAGTTGTAATATTGCACAACCTCAGCCACTTGTGCTTTTATATTGTATATTTTTCATTTTTTTATCATGTTGTTGTTGTTGTTATAATTTTACCATTTTATAGGAAAATAAGTTGAATCTCATTGTACCATACAATAACAACAAAGGAATTCAATTCAGTTCAATAGAACAGAGTGCATATTTACAGATGATGACAACTGGCTTCTAAGTTGATTTTTCCAAGTGCTATCTTCTTGAAGCTCTTGATATCTTTTTAGGATGAAATGCAGTAAAGTATATATATATATTACATTATACAGATACATTTTAACTTCATTTAAATAATGTATACTTTTAATAATTACATGTGTGGACATGCTGGACAGCGGTAGCGATGAACTGGCGCCCCGTTCAGGGATTGTTCCTGCCTCGCACTGTATGCTTTGCTGGGACTGGCGCAGCACTGGATGGATAGATGAATGGAATAATTAAACTTGTACTATGAAGATATTTCAATGTTCTTTAAAGATACTGAAGAATTGTCGCTGTTAGCTTACAGATGGCTTGACATTTATTAAAGTGCTGATTGTGCGGTGATTGGTTACGTAGAGAAAGAAAAGGAATTACAGGAATTGGGAGTTAGCACGTTTGAAAAAGACAGCACTGCTGCATTAAATTATTTTATCAAGGGTCGCGCACAGCAAGCATCTTGCGGGAGGCAGGAACAATCTCTGGACGGGGGGACAGCTCGTCGCTACCGCTGCGCCACCTTGACCCATGTTTAATACATGCTTTAATTCATATCATCATGAAAATATCATCTTAGTATTTAAATTGTTCAGAGAGGTGTAATATCATGAAAGTGGTGTATTCTGTGTCCTGTCGCCTTAAGAAAAAGCCCATTTAAGAAGCACGTACTGTTTCACACACATAGAGTACATAGAAGAACACACAGAATACGAAATATTTAATGTGGTACTTTAGTTATGATAGAATTTGAGAAACTAGTAAACGATTTTACAATTAAGTTTATGATGTTCTACTTTAATGACAAAATAAACTTGGTGATTAAAGTGGAAATTTCTACCTTTTTTCTCCATGCAACATTGATATCTGACCACTTCTTTTTTATTTCGGGCACTGCGACTTTCTGAGCTTGAACTTTCAAGTTTCTATGGCACTCTATGTCACTTGATCAACTTTATTTTATTGTTTATATCACTGCTTACACTAACAAATAGTATGTTTTTCCTTGCCTCCACTTGGTATTCGCTGAAATTCTTCTATTTTCCCTGTGCTTTGGCCATCGTCTTTTAACCAAACAATGAATGGAAAGAGCTATTTATATTGATTTGCATACTAAAATATGCAAACTTATGGGAGGAGTCGGGGTGGGGCGGCAGGTGTGTGCACGAGTGCTACTTTTCACGCTGACCGGGATTTACTGTATGTAGCGGAAGTGCGTGGAAGTTGGTTTACGCACGGTTTTGTGCATCTGAATTTTTTTGCATGTACGCACATTTCCGCTTTTGTCCGTACGCCATGTTTTAGTGTGAATTCTACACACGGCGTTATGCATGAGGCCCCAGGTCTTCTCCTCCCTTGCTCTCTATGCTACCTGAGATGAATGCACCAGGCCCCCTGCAATCCTGGTCCGGATTAAGCAGGTTATAAAATGACATATCATGTTCATTCTAATAAAATATATTTTGTAATAAATGTATTATGGTGACCTTGATGCTTTGTCGTGATATTAGTTAATTTAAATATTGACTGACCTATACTAATTAATAATAGTCATTCTAAAACACTATCATCATTTAAAAACAAATTTTCGGCATCTATATTGGAAATACTGACTAAAATACTTCTGTACCGTCCGTAGTGCTTCAAATGTCACATCAAAATAGACCGCCAGTACGATTTGGCACGCGCAAGCCGCACTGTCGGCACACTCGCTAACAGCTCTGGCTGTTTGTTAATCACAAAAGTAAAAAAAAAAAAAAAAACTTATCTAAAAATGAAAGTAACAAGAAATTAATTTGTTACTCAGTGCTTGCGTTATTTTACACTAAATGCTGCATTATCTGCACGTTAAAAATGATTCAGTATTTCTATGACGCTGTATTCTGTCAGTTAACTTCCAGCCCGCTCACCGTCATGGGAGAAGATTAGAATTTTACCTTGAGACTTCAACAGACTTTTCTTCTCCATTTGGTACTTTCAAGAAATGTTATGTTAGTGACTTAACTCTCCAACAAGTAATAGTGCACATGTATTTTTATATATTTTTCTTTTGCTCGTTCAACTTCCACTCGTGACGGCAAAACAGTGAAACACCTATAGTCGTGCGTGCTAAATCAGGACCGGCTCAACCGTTTAGGTGGCCTCGGCGGGTGCCTTGGGCAGCAATATTTTGGGGGCATTTTTTAAACAACCCTACTTACAAACACTTTTGACTCAATACGACCATCCGACACTCATATTATATGGGATGCTATATTTGAGTCTTTAATCTTAAAGAGCATTCTCAGCCACATGATATTGCAAAATTGTATCTAAAACCCTATTTGATGCCAGCTACTAATGAATGTAATTACATTTCGCTATTTACATCATTTTTTTATATGATTCACTGTTGGAAAAATATTCTGGCACAGTGATAACATTTCTGCCTTGCAATAACAAGAGCTACGTGCAGTCTGTTCTCCCTGTGTGCATTCACCCAATGATGGCCTTGCACCCACCCATAGGCTCCAGCTGCCCAACGGCCCACCCGTAATAAGCGGGTTAAGAAGATGGATGGATGGATGCTAAAAAATATGTACTAAACAGAATTGAGACAGACTGAGGAATGTTCCAACTTTTAAACCAGCTAACCAAGTCCCTAAATGCTACACCATTTGTACATTTTCTTACTTGTTCATTTAGTCTTGTTTGTTGAATTACCATACTGTAACTTTCGTGTTGGCCACGTTCTTTTTTCCCATGGACATTTCTTCATTATAGCTAGTCCTAAATATCCTTCACATCTGCAGCCTTTTCTGCTTCTATTACCGGCGCAATTCCGGTCTCTTGAAGTTGCAGGATTTTCCAATCGTTGGTGTTGTAGATAGGCACCAGGGTGGCATGGTGGAGCAGTGGGTATCACAGCAGTCTTACAGCTTCAGGGTTCGAATGTCAGGCCCAGACGTTACCTACGGAAGACTCCAAGTTCTCCGTGTCTGTATAAATTTTCCTCCTAAGATGTTTTGGGATTCTAAATGGGCCCCCTGTGGATGGACAGGCATCCTTGTTCAGTGCCGATTCCTACTTTGCCTGCCATGCTGCCGGGTAGGCTCCGTCCTTACACTGCAATAAATTTAATTAAGCAGGTTTGAGGATAGTATCCTATAATAAAGTGTGAATATTTCAATCACAGTTTAAAAATGTAGTTTTTAATCTCTTTTTTCTTAGTATTAATTTACTTAATTAAACCGTTTTTATATTTTGATTTCTAACTCGATACATTTTTCATTTCTGCTTGTGAAGGCAGCAAAATCTAAAAGGGAACCGCATTCGCCTGCCATGTCTATAACGTTTTGCTTTTCCGGCTTTGGACACGAATTTTTTGATAGTGTAGCGAAAATGGCAGAACAGCGCAATCATTCCCGGACTTCAATTCCCATAAGGCCCTTGGAAGAGTGATATCCCAGTTCCTCTGCGCCACAGCGTTGCCGTCTCCATGGATGCACTCCTGTACCTTGAAGGTAATCCGTGTGAATTCAAGGACGGATCCCGGAAACGTTCACCCAAAGAACCTGTTTTTAGCCGTTCTATACATTAGCCAGACGTAAGCGCCTCTGTCTTCTTTTGGTTTGGGTTGTTATGCACAACAGATCCGTGGTTTTAAATCGCATATAGTTCAAAGAAAAGTGAAAGGGAAGTTTATTTTTTATTATTATTTGTTTGCATTACTGTCTTAATCTCGCGTTCAAATGTGAGTCCGTAATGCACTATATGGTTTGTACAGAATTAAGTAAAAACGCTTCACGACATGGCACTACGCCTAGTATGTGTCAGGGGCTGGTCAGGGCACTCCAGACTTACATTCGAGCCTTACGCTAATATTCCAGCGAAGTAAGAGCTGGTGCACATTTTTTAATTTGATATATTTAGTGACGCTGTTGTTCGGTAGCCTGGTTACAAATCCTTCAGGGAATTGACTGATCTCATCAGTGTCTATACAAACAGCAAGAATAAAATTACCCGTACGCTGGGCAACAGGACAAAAACAACAGTACCCGCTGACCAGACGTAGCCGTCTGTGTTGACGCAGAGTAGGGCTTTATTTTTAATAGGAATAATACGTAAAACATGTAAAAACGATAATAACACCATTTCAATGAAGGCATTTCTCCCTTGAGAGGTTAGGATTGGATAACTGGACCATAGGGAATCCACGCCCTTACCGCGAGCATGTGCATGTGGGCATACGTGGAGAAACAAAGAAAGAGTGAACACCTGCAGAAGGCACATGCAGTGACACGGAGGTCATGAAGGATCTTGTAGGAGAGGCGAAGGGCCACCAGCTCATGGTAAGAAAGCCTACATCTTGCAGATATTTTATGATGTTGTCAAAATGAGTGTGTAGAAATGTTGTGTATAACAATGTATGGAAATGAAAGTGTGGAAATTAAAAGATAATTAAAATTTGATCCCTGTCAAAAGTTCTGTTCTAATTATTTTCAGTTCTATCGTGACTCCATTTGCCCTTGCTTTTAACTTTAGTTTTAACAGCTAAATGTTATCTGTGTTTATTTGCATGTTCTCCCTGTCTGTGGGTATTCTTGCAAAAATCGTGGAAGTTTTTTTAGTTGAATTTGAGTTAGTGGAGAGGAAAGACAAGGACCTTGCAAGACACAGTGTCTCATTTTTACCCCCGTGATGGCACAGACACATTCTTCGAATGAATGAGAAAAGACTACCACATTAAAAGCCTTCTTTTTGAACTGGAATCTGGATGGAAGAAACCACGCTGGAGTTAAAGCCGTGATTTGGCAGCATGTCATGAAGGAGACTTGCAAAGACCTGACAGTTGTAAGCGCTTGTCGCCTACCCAATTGGGGGCCCAAAGACCCATGCCATCTTTGACTTCAGACTCTTGGAAAATTAGCCAAAAACAAATAAGAGTAGTATTTGTGGTGTCTTTGACTAGATTGCCTGCTTGAAACTTGTATAATTTCTTGCCAAGTCATTTTTTTCCTCCCAGAAAGATTACATGGTTGTTTGGCAGTTTTGCCATGTTATCTAGCATAATGTGTGTCGCTATTGATGATGATCCGTCCATTATCCAACCCGCTATATCCTAAACTACAGGGTCACGGGGTCTGGTGGAGCCAATCCCAGCCAACACAGGGCGCAAGGCAGGAAACAAACCCCGGACAGGGCGCTAGCCCACCGCAGGGCACACGCACACACACACCCACACATCGCCAATGCACCTAACCTGCATGTCTTTGGACTGTTGGAGGAAACTTACACAGACACGAGGAGAACATGCAGCAAACCTGGGAAACGAACCCAGGTCCCCAGGTCTCCTAACTGCGAGGCAGCAGCGCTACCCACTGCGCCACTGTGCCGCCCTATTGATGATGATGAATAATGTAATTTGTTGTAGTATTGAATCCTGAGCTATGACAAAGACAGGATCTGTTACTGTCAAACTCTAGGACTAATAGACTCCTGAAACTTTAAAATAATGTAAATCTTATGCATCTGTCCATTTACTGACCCAACTTAGTCCAGTTTCAGGGTCATGATCAACTCTGGCAGCATTCAGTGCAAGGCAGGAACCGACTACCAAAGGGCCAGTTTAGAGTTGCCTCACAGCCCAACCTGCACATCTTTGGGATGAGAGAACTTGCAGCTTCTGTTCAGCAGGATTTGAACCTGGTGTTCTACACCTGTGCCCCACTACAGTGCAGTGCTGCTTGTACTTCTTGAAGGACACGGGTTCAAAACTGAACCCGATTACTGTCTCTTTGGAGTCTGTCCAGTTTCCGTATGTCTTTTTTTTTTTTTTTTTTTAAATTTGTCCTCCATATCAAAAAGATTTGCACGCCATGATGGCTGACATGTCTAGATTGTTTCAGTCTGATTTTGTTTATGAGTGTGTTCTGTGATGGACTATTATCCCTTGTAAATAGATAGAAAAGGGTATAGATAACACATAGTGTTTTGAGATTCATTTTACTGCCTTTTCTAAATGTGTGCAGTTTGTCTGAGAAATGTAATCTGATGGCACTATTAATATAAACAGCCTGTTTGGCTGGTTACTTGCAACATAGTATGCAGTATATACTGTACGCCGATGGGAAATATACAATTTCTACTTAAAAACATACATGAAGCCACCTCTTCAACAGTCATTACAAGTTCTTGAAGCCTTTTGTGTTTGTGTTCAAAGTCTTGGCTCATGATGTGCCATGGGGACATGTCTTGTGAGCAGCTGCTTAATCATGGGGGTTTACCTATGAGATTATACACACACATAAATCTAATGGCTCCCGTGAGACTGCTTTATTGCATGAATTTATGCCTACTCATTGTCGCCTATAATAAAGTGCCTGACGTTTGAGAGTCACTCTATTTAGCAGTTGTATCACATCATGTACATAAAAAGCTCGCTCAAACATTCACATATTGCCTTTCTTCCTGACAGCACCTCTGAGCAGAAATACAGTACATTTTAGTTTTTCAAGAAAAGTAAAAAAAAAAAAAGAGAAAGTTCTTTTAGCTCCACAAATGACAGTTCTTTTCAGGGTTTTCCCCTAATTTTGGTTTAACCCTTCATGTTTTGTCTGTGCAATGCGTCACATCATTTGGAAATTTACATTCATGTGAAAAATTAAATGCACCACATTAATTTTTTTTTTTTTTTTTTTAACTAGGGGGGCTCTACCCGCTGCTCGCTTTGCTCGCCAGCCCCCATCTAGTCTTGTCCTATTGCATAGCCCATCACTCAGACATAAATTACGCAATAACATTACGATGCATCCTCCTTTTAACAGTAATTCGTGTGGTGGAAGACCGGACGGTGTTAACGGTTGTAGATATTCTTCGGGATATTGTAAGTTGATGTTTTCATCTTCCGCACCATCACCACTAACTGTTTCAGCATAGTCTACTGATATGCATTTAACCAATTTGCCATGTAACTGATTGACAATTTTCGCGTTAATTCATTTGACTTCTTCATTTCTCGGTGATAGGATTTCCTGTGTACTCATTTCTTCTGTTGATAACCCTTTGGGATGCAATGCTTCAATAAGATTTTGACATAATAAGTCTTCTTTTATTTGGAAATTAAAGTGAAGAAAACAGTAAAATTTATAAGAGCTGAGAGCGCAGGAACCGTATTTGTGGTTGAAAATGGTTGAGAGGAGGGTGGGACTTGAAAAAAATCTCTTGGCAAAAGTCTTGTCTCAAGATTTTCTTCAAGATTGAAGATTCGGTCTTCAATTAAACAGTATTTTTAGATAAAAGTGATGTAATTGAAAAAAAAAAAACAATGAAAACTTCACCGTGGACAAAAAACCCTTATCTTTGCCTCATCTGTCCAGGGCACGTTTTCCAAACGTCCTGATCTTTGCCTAGGTGTTCATGGGCAAACGTTTGTTTTGCCCTGATGTTCTTTCTGGACAGCAAACGTTTCCGCCTGGCAAATCTCCCATGTAGATGTAATTTGTGCAGGGTCTTTTTAATGACAGACACATGCACTTTGACATCAACAGTGCTAGAACCACCTCTAGATCCTAGATCTAGATTCTGAGCGTCTTAGAGATGTCTTTCAACATCTTGTATTCTGTTCATGCTGGGGTGGCCTGCCCTGGACAGGTTGGCAGTCGTTTACATTTTTTATACTGGTAGATAATCTTCAGACAGTGGAATGGTTGATATTAACATTCCCTTTCCAGGCATCATCTGTAACCTCCTTTCTGAAGGTCTCCGAGAGCGCTTTAGATCTAAGCATGGTGATAGCACATACTTCAACAACAACAGAGTAAACCAAACTAAATGTCTGAAGTTTAAATAAGTCTGTGTTAGACAACTAATGTTGCTCTAATCATTTGGACCTGATCTGGTGCATCCATCCATTGATCCATTATCCACCCCGCTATATCCTAACTACGGGGTCACAGGGGTCTGCTGGAGCCAATCCCAACCAACACATGGCACAAGGCAGGAAACAAACCCCGGGAAGGGCGCCAGCCCACCTCAGGGCACACACACCCACACGCCTAGCACACACTAGGCACCCGAGTCTAATTTTAGGCATTTGAAACAGTGATTAACCTAGTGGTGCAGTTACCTTTTTCACATGCAAAATTTGACTTTATGTTTATTAAAATTAATTTATAATATGCAATGCAGACAATGGAATACAACATGTGAATATGGCATGATGTTTGTTATATTATATCCCCTTTCTCGATAGATATGTTTTAAATGGAGATCAAATCTTGACATGTCCACAGATATTAAAAAAGAACAAACATTTCATGGAGTGTACAGTACTTACGGCAACTTTTCACATGACTGTATGTCCAGTATACGCATAGTCTACGACAGGGACGTTTTTACATGCCTGTCTGTCCAACCATTACATCAATCTGCTTCATCTGGTTCAAAATGCAACAACAGCAATAATATTTTTTTTTATATAGTGAGAAGTCAAGTAAAATGACACCTTTTATTGGCTAACTAATAAAGATTACAATATGCAAGCTTTCGAGGCAACTCAGGACCCTTCTTCAGGTGAGATGTAATACAGAAACTGCTGTTCCCTGTGCTTGAATAGACACCAGGACAGAGACAGCATTGGAAAACCTTTAAGTGAGACATCTTAAATGTAAAAAATTAATAGACCTTCAGGCTAGGGTTCATTTAGCAAAAGAGGAGAACAATGTATGATCAAGTTCTTTAGATAAGATAACTGTCTAACAAAGTCTTTTGAGGTTTCTGATGAGTTTTTCAATACAATGTGGGTCCTGTAATCAGGTTGTCTGTGTCAGTCTGAGAGATGCAAACAGTCCTCATACTTGGCCATAAAACTCTTGTCTTTATTCAAGCCATATTGTAATGTATTAAAATTTAGTATGAGTTTCACTTCCCATTCTTTTCTCTCTTGCTGTGTTTTGAAGTTGCCCATAAGCACTGTGACTTTAAACTCCCTCTCACAGTGTCCATGGCTGTTGAAGTGGGCCACTACAGGAACATCTGTGTTGCCACGTTTAAGGTGGAATCTGTGTAAATTCATTCTCTGGCGGAGTGTTTGTCCAGTTTCTCCCACACAGAGTGCAGTGTCAGGACATTTCATGCAGAGAATGAGGTAGACCACATTAGATGATCTGCAGGAAAATGATCCCTTTATGTGATGTTCTAGAGGGCAGTGTGGTATAACCATACGGTCTGTATTATAAATGTGAGCACACGTTTTACATCTTTTCTCTAGGCAGGGAGATGTGCCCTTTTCTGTCGGTTCACTTAGGGAGCTTCGGACAATGAGCTGCTGCAGGTTTGGCGTTTGTCTGTATGCCAGGAGGGGAGGTTCTGGAAAAACATTGTGTAGAATTGGCTGAAGTTCTTTTATAATTTTTCGAAGTGCTTCAAGATGTCGGTTATAGGTGACAACAAGGGGAATGCGGTTCTCGTTGTCCTTGAAGCACTTCGAAGCACTTGACTCCTCATTACATTCATAATGGCTAACACGGTACAACACCCTTTTTTTATACAGCAAATTTTTATACAGTGTAGCTCAAAGTGGTTTACAAAAAAAAAATAAAAGGCAACACTAGAAGCACAAAGATAATACATTAAATAATGGAACAGTCATTACCAGAATTAAGAAAACTTACATTACTGTTGGCTCTAGGTAGTTGTAAAGTCAGTAATAGTTGCTATGACAAAAGTCAGAGTCCAGTTTGATAGCAAGAGAGGAACCAGTCCTTGGTTGGGTGCCAGTTCAACAAAGGCCATGCTCACTTTTATCTGGACCAATTATGGAGATGCCCGCTAATGTGGAAAGTCCAGTGGAATTGGAGAAATACCCACATGGAATGGAAAGACTATATTACTGCCACACAGACAATGCCCATGTGGAGATGCCGGCCTGGGACTGTTGTGGTTTGGTTATGTTAATCATTTTTAAACTGCTCTGTTTTAGTGTGTGTTTAATTTATTTTTAGCATCCATCTTTGTGTATACTGGGTGATATAGTACTGGAATGTTTTGCTCATGCTCTAAGCAGAGCACAATACAAACATAAATTGAAAAAATTGATCTAAGCGCTTTAATGCTTAACCAGTGTGCCGCCATGTTTTGATTTATATGAACTGGCTGAGTGTGGAGAGTATGTGAGTGTTCCTAGTGATGGATGGTTCAGTTCACAGTTGGTTCTTGCCTTGTGCTGGATGCTGTTAGGAGATGTTCTGGCTATCCAATCCTTAAAATTGGATTTAATGAATTAGTAAATGGATGGATAGACTAGGGTTGCCAGACATCCCTTATATATGGGACATGTCCCATATTTGATCATTTTGTCCCATGTCACGTACTGACCTTTCAGGGACACCCAAATGTCCTGTATTTAGTTAATTTTCAAATTTTGTAATAAAAATATATTTTTACTACCTTCTTACAGTACTTAGTTGTAACTTTATAAGTAATTATACTTTATTTTCTCAGATTCTCTTGCTGAAAGTAACCCAAATGTAACGAGGAAACAAGTGTTTGCTGCCTCTTTGCAACTTGTTCAGCTGCTATGGTTGGCTGAGGACAGCGATACTCTTACCATTATGCTGTCCAGCCACGCTGCTGTGCAGTTCTGTATCAGCACTGCAACATACAGTGGCTGTCAACAAAGTGTGTTGTTACTACATGCCATGGCCCACTTTTTTTCTAACTTAAAAACGAATCCATCCATCCATCCATCCATCCATCCCAAGATGCCAAAACGTAAGTGTAAATTCCGTGATGAATATTCCAGCGAATGGACAAACAAGGCAGAAGCTGTTTTGAAGCAAACTGTGGTGTATGTAATTGCACTTTCAGTGTTGAACATGGCCCCCTGTATTTCTAATTTTCTAATCTGGCAACCCTAGGATAGACCGAATATGGGTAAGAGTTTGCAGCTCTACCTTTACATTGGGTTTGTGATGGCATGGGGGAATAGTATGAATTCTGTTTTTGATTTCTCCAGTTTAAATGCATAAGAATAGCAACAAACAAGACCCTTAAGATTTGGTTACCTGAGCACCACAAAAATAGTAACATAGTGAGTCACTTTTGAGAGTTACAAGTATAACTCTGTGTCTCCATGCTCAGCACCTTACTTACTGGGCTAGATTGCTTAATGACCCAAGCTCAGAAATGTTTATTCTTTCTTTGTTTTGTTTTTTTAATTCCTAGGTGGCTCTTCGAATTCGTCCTATCAATGATGCTGAAATAGAAGAGGGTGCCTCTGTTGTAGCCCACAAAGTGGATGACCAGGTACACAGATGTACATACATGTCCTGATTTATGTATGAACTGGCCATTGCATTTAAGGAATATTGTGTGTTGGAACTGGAATAGGAAAAGATCCACATAATAGCCAGCCATACACCAAGCTTAAACTGAACAACTGCAATATCAGTGTTGTTGGTGTTTTGTTGTATGTGATTGTTTATACTTCAGTGGCTCCTTTATTAGGTCCACCTATGTAGTACCAGGTAGGATCTCCCTTTTTCCTCCAGAACAGCCTGAATCTGAGTTCCTGAGGTGGTTTGTCATATGGTGGGTGCAGCAAGGTACTGAATCAGCACGTGCTCCCAACCTCTGTCCTCTTTCTGATTCCTTAGCATCCTGCATACCTTTAATCCACATTTTCATGCTGCTAAGCTTGCTCATGTTCCACCACTTCCCAAAGGCATATTTTTGGGTTGATTCTGGGGGTTATGAAGCCCATTGGGATGAACTAAAGTCACTGTCACGTTCAAGGAGCCAACATGACATGATGCATGGTTTGTCACATGGCACATTAGCCTACTAGAGGTATCCACTTGAAAAAAGTGTAAACTCTGGACATAAGGGGATGACATGGTTAGCAACAGTACTTAGGTATGCAATGGAATTCAAAGGAGCCTCAGTTGGTTAGTTGCATGTTGTGAACCAATTTATCACACCACCGCAGATCTGCTGCTGCAGCCTTAATTACATAACAGTACAAAAGGCCACGGCAGATCAGTTCAAGGGTAAATTTCAGCAGTGTACCTAGGGGCAGGCGGAGCCGGCGGCACATTTTTGGGGGCGGCATTATTGGCCAAAAGGCTCAGTACAATTTGTGTGTAAGCAGTAGGGTTCGGAAAAATTTCACTCGTGAATGAAAAAGTAAAATTCTCTGATTTGTATCCACAAATGCTTCAAAAATAATTTTCAGACTGTCCTTCTGTGATGGCATCGGATACAGCAGATGAACTTTATAAGGCAATAACAAAAATAAAATAAACATTACACCGATTATAATTTCTAGGAAGATAAACAACTAATTTACAATTTATAACTTTGTTTCATTATCAATCTGAATGCCTTCTTGCTTTGCGCAGAAACCATCCCCACCTACCACTTGTACACTGCACTGGTTCTGGTTTTCACAGCATAATTATATTAAACTAATAATTAGAACACAGCTTATCGGTGCGTCTATACTATATTCTTGTATAGTTGATGCTTATACATAATTATATGTGAAAAATTATTGCTATTTCTCTATATATAAATAAATATATGCAAAATTTATGTTCATTTTTCTCAATATGTCATTTTAATTTTCAATTTAAATAGGTTAATATTTTTATATAGGGGCGGCAGTGGGAGCGCTGCTGCCTCGCAGTAAGGAGTCCTGGGTTCGCTTCCCGGGTCCTCCCTGCGTGGAGTTTGCATGTTCTCCCCGTGTCTGCGTGAGTTTCCTCCCACAGTCCAAAGACATGCAGGTTAGGTGCATTGGTGATCCTAAATTGTCCTTAGTGTGTGAGGGTTGGATAATGGATGGGTGGAATATATTCAGATATGTTGGAGGGCAGCAAATTGAAGGACCAACCCGCCCAGAGCGGTACGAACTCTAGCTACACCACTGGTAAATTTGGCTAAATGTAACAATTAACCTTTTACTGAATTCTTATTTGAGCAGATAGTCTTCCAAACTCACTGCTGATTCTTTGTACAATGAGGGGGTGCGCGATCTGACGATTTTACATTGTGATCGATCTTAAAGACATCCACAATCTAATTTTCAAGCGAATTGTACAGATTATGATCTTTTATATTCTTCTAATCCTCAATACTAATGGATCCGTGCCAAGTCCACAAACCAACAGAATGATTTCCCGTTGTGATCGGCCAAATTATATGAAGTGCTCCCACCACGGCTTTCCTGTGTGAAGAAGTTGAAAACAATTCGTTGTGCACTAGCAGCATGGCTGACTAGGAACTCGTGCCAAAGGACTCGACGTCAGTAGTGTGGCAGTGGTTTCTGTTATGCATAGTCAGATACTGCACAAAGAAAAGTTATATGTAAAATGTGTCAGACAATGGTTGGCAGTTTGGGAGACAATATGACAAATCTATTTAATCATCTTAAATGGAGACATCCCAAGGAACATGCTGAGACTGTTTCAGTCTGGTCAGTACAACCCCATTCATCTGTATCTCGCATGGTAGACCGACATATTAGAGCAGTCGAAAAAATATGATAAAAGCAGGAAACAATGGAAAGAGTTGACTGAGGAGGTCACATTCTTCCTAGCTAAGGATATGGTACCATTCAAACTGTAGACAGCGTGGGTTTTTAAGAAACTGATTTTCCTAGTCGCAAATATTTTTTTGATATGGCCATTCCGCATATGTACAGTGATTGCCAACAGAGGGTTGCAAAGTTTTTGCAATGACGAGTGACTTATGGTTCAGTCGAACATCCGAGCTGTACCTGAGACTGGATGCCTGGCAAAAAAATATCTTTGTATCCCAGAAACCAGTGCACCATCAGAAAGAGTATTTAGCACAGGTGCCAATATTGTCCCAAGTCAAAGGGCCGCTCTGAAACCCCATAAAGTGGATCAATTGATTTTCTTTGCCAAAAACCTGTGATTGTGTAAACAGAAAATCATTACATCTAATGTAAACAGAATGTCAACTTAATCTTTCATGTTTAAAATATTTAACTAAAATGCCTGGAGTTTAGTTAGCTAACTCAATAGCAAAGTGAAGTTGTTTGTACTTGCAGTATTTAAAATGAAAGGTACTGGACATGTAATTCTTCACCAGTTTCTACCTCATCATCTACCTTTCTACCTCTAATTTTAGCTGTTTGTTACTCTGTTTTGGTTTATTATGTTAATTTTTATGTTAATGTTAAAGTCTTTTTGCACTTACAATGTTCACATTTAAATACATTTTAAACAAAATCTGTTTTATGGTTATTTGTCTGTTGATCCCAACTTGAACCAGAAACTGTAAAACAATTTTTTAATGTTGTGTGAAACTGCCAGAATTTTAAAGGTACACTTTTTTATATTGGTTATGTTTATGTTATCTGTTAGCTGCTGAATACAATTTTTTTTAAAGAATGATCACGTTTGAAAGTGTCAGAGTTTGAAAATTGCCCTTGTTTACATTTCATTATTTCTAGAATTATTTTTGTATGTAATCTATTCACAATTGAATTCAACTTTGTTTGGTATTTAAAATAAAGAGTAACTTAGGTCTTAATGAGTTTGAGTCCGGATATTCTCTTAAGTGCATGCCACACTGAAAGGATAACTCACAATTCAGATTGTGGATGATGATTTTGTGTTAAACTGGATCATGATATGATTTTTTGGAAAGATCGCCCACCCCTATGTACAATCGACAATGTTAGTATTACTACTACAAATACAACGATGAATTGTTAGGAATGCAGGTAATAAAAGAGATGACTGTGAAATACTTCGGATAACACCCGACACCAGCCAAAGGATTATTGATAATATTTATTATACTAAATTATCCACCATCTTCGCTTATTGACTGTATTGCTGAAATTAAATCCTGGGTTTCTTCGAATTTTCTTAAATTAAACAGTGACAAAACGGAGGTTCTCCTCATTGGCTCAAAATCATCATTATCCAAAGCCGATAATCTTTCTGTTATTTTTGATAACTCCGTTGTTTCCCCATCACTTCAGGTTAAGAGTCTGGGCGTTATCCTTGACAGTACTCTATCTTTCCAATCTGACATTAATAACATCACCCGGTCTGCTTATTTCCACCTACGTAATATTAATCACAACCACCCCTCCCTCACTCCCCACACCACTGCCATTCTTGTTCACAGTCTTGTTACTTCTCGTCTGGACTACTGCAATTCACTCCTCTTTGGTCTCTCTAATAAATCTCTTCATAAGCTTGAGCTAGTCCAGAATTCTGCAGCTCGCATCATTACTTGAACCTCATCTATTCACCATATTACTCCGGTCTTGCAGAAGCTTCATTGGCTCCCGATTAAGTTTCAAATTGATTTTAAAATTCTGCTGTTAACATTTAAGGCCATTCATAACCTCGCCCCACCATATCTGTCTGACCTTCTTCATGTTGCCATTCCCTCCCGTAACCTTAGATCCTCTTCCTCCATCCACCTGACTGTCCCTCTCGCCCGTCTAACCTCCACGGGGAGAAGAGCATTCAGCCGTTCTGCTCCCAAGCTCTGGAATTCATTACCTACTGAGCTCAGAAATATCGAGTCATTTTCAACCTTTAAATGTAAACTTAAAACGCATCTGTTTAAAATGGCTTTTTCTTTATGATTACAGTGGCTTTGTTTGGTTTTAATTTTTATATCTTCTGTTTTTTTCTGATGTTTTAAGTTGTTTATAATGTGTCTTTTTATTTATTTATTTATTTATTGTTTGTTCGGTGTCCTAGAGTTCTCAGAAAGGCGCCTTGTATAAATAAAATGTATTATTAAATTGTAAATTAAATGCACAATATACCAAAACCAAATAGAGAATTAAACTCCATAAATGAATACTCAGCACAGGGATCAGGAACATGGCAGAAGCCAATGTGCTTCTGCAGAAAGAATACAAAAAATAAAATAAAATATGGTAATAAGTTACAATGACATCACAAGCGGACAATGAGAGCCAAAGAACAAAGTGAAGAATTAGAACATGTATCAAAAACCAAGTAGAAACACACAAGGAAAACTTAGAATTTCTTTTATAACCAATAAAAGAGAGAAACTCCTGCATGAATTGAAATGACTTCCAAAAATTCCACTCACAAATTAGACTAGCTATAGAAGGATATAAAAGAAACAAAGAAGCACAATACCTTCACAGCATACATATTCAATAAGCAAGCCAAACTCAGCGAAGGAGAGAGAGAGAGGTTAGGAGCACACACTGATACAGCGCATTGCCGCACCCACCACGTGACAAACCACCTCAGGATCCCAGATTAGGACCCAAGTGCAGCAATGCCACGGGTGACACCTCAGCACCACACTAGTTCTCATGGAATGGAACAGTGGGAGTTTTTTTTTTTTATGATGGCTGGAGTGCCAATTCTGCCACCAACCCCCAAGTTTTTCCTTACAGATTGGAGGGCCTACATGCAGGGCTGGATGCAGATTAACGTCATACCCAGGACAAAGCAATTGCAGGTTTAGGGCCTTTCTCAAGTCACTTTTTGCGTTTACATGATTCAAACCGGAAACCTTCCAATTGCCAGTGCAAATCCCTACCTCATAGCCACCACTCCGCCCAGCGGAGGAGACCTAAGGCAAAAAGAAAGAGTTTTTTCCAGGGAGTCCCGTGAGGACACATTGTATATCATGGACTCAGAAATGTGAGGTCTTATTCTACTGGGAGCAATAAGCAACCTAAAGAAAAGGAAAACAACAGAAAAAAAAACATTATTGAGTAAATATGCTCAGAGATACTCGGCGCAGCCCTTTATTAACCAGTCTTTAAGGTCGCTTCTTGGGTACTGCAGATCACTGTTCCATCGGGGTTCATCCTTCTACCTTCATTCTGAGTTGTGTAATTCAGACATGTCTGTTAATGCTGACTGTGTTTCTGAAATGAGGCATATGAACTATAAACTCTGCTTGCAGATGGTAGTCATTTTGGATCCTTCAGAAGACCCTGATGACATACTTAGAGCAAACAGGTCCCGGGAGAAAACATTTGTGTTTGATGTGGCCTTTGATCATACTGCAACACAGGTAACTAGCTTAATGTTATTCAGTCAAGGGAAAAAAAAACGTTAATATGGTATTACTAGAAAGCAGAAAATGTCTAGATATTTCAGAATTGCTTGGAATGGACTGCTTTTTTGACATAGTGGTTAGTGCTGCTGCCTCGCAGCTCGAGCCCTGGGTTCTTATTTTCTGTCAGATCATTGTCTCTGGGGGTCTATGAGTCTTTTCTTTGAGTACATTGGTTTTCCTACCACGTCCCAAAGATGTGAGGGTTTGGTTGATTAATGCATCTAAATTGACCGTATGTGAGTGAATGTGCCCGTAATGGCCATCATTTGTTCTTGTTTTGCACTTCTGGCACCTTAAAAACCCTGAACTGGATAAGGCATGTTTGATGGGTGAATATATTCATTTTCAAAAATAGGAGTGGAAATCCTGCACTAAAATTTCAGAGAAAGTTACATTTGGTGATAGATTAAATTTAAAAGGTTAAATTTATGTGAAATTCATTCCATTTGAGTCAGACACTGGATACTGTGTTGGGCAGACTGCTGGATGGGCATTGTTTGGTAGCAGTGAATTGCATAAAACAGGAAAAGGGCCCAGCAAGGGACAGAAAGTAAATGATAGGTTCATAATATGAATGCACAATATCACACTGCCAGAAAATGAAGGACACTGCCAAACAGTGTTAGCCCCTGTTATGGACCGTAGATACTGGCATCGACAAGGCACTGGAATGAGGCATCCCAGCAGGTGCCAGTGTTGCCCAGTTTTTGTTGTTGAAGCAAACTAAGAAAATGGAGGCTGGGAAGAGTATAGAGGACCTTCTAAATAACATGGTACATCATATGGTCCCAGACAAGACAGGAAATCTATACTTTATTGGGGCCATGATATAAAAAGATTAAACTACCCACTGTGAGTAAACCTACTGCATTTTTATACATTTTATTAAGGTCTTTATGAACAAAATTTTAGCTTTGAATTTTTTTTTTTGAGCGGCATGGTGGCGCAGTGGGTAGCGCTGCTGTCTCACAGTTAGGAGACCTGGGTTCGCTTCCCAGGTCCTCCCTATGTGGAGTTTGCATGTTCTCCCCGTGTCTGCGTGGGTTTCCTCCGGGTGCTCTGGTTTCCTCCCACAGTCCAAAGGTGCATTGGCGATTCTAAATTGTCCCAAGTGTGTGTTTGGTGTGTGGGTGTGCATGTGTGTGTGTCCTGTGGTGGGCTGGCACCCTTCCCTAGGGTTTCTTTCCTGCCTTGTGCCCTGTGTTGGCTGGGATTGGCTCCAGCAGAACCCCGTGACCCTGTAGTTAGGATATAGCGGGTTGGATGATGGATGGATGAATTTTTCTTTGAAATGTGAAGCATGACAGACAGACAGACTGATGTGGCATGGAGCAGATAATGGTGCAACTATATGCTATAATTTGGTCAAAGTGACCTACCAGGCAGACAGTGTAACTGCCCATTCAGACATTCAAAAATAAATAGCAGTGATTGATGTACGTACATTTATATTGAAACAATAGTCATTAACAAGTCATATGGTTTATATTTCTACAGGAAGATGTTTATGTTGCTACCACTAAAAACCTCATTGAAGGAGTGTTGTCTGGTTACAATGCAACCGTTTTTGCCTATGGACCAACAGGTAGGCCATTATTTATGCCATAACGCTACCTAGCCATCTATTTGTTAAACCCATTTAGTTAAAGGTGACCATCCGCCCCTGTTTTCCGGGGACAGTCCCCATTTTCGGACAACTGTCCCCACTCAGAAACATGTCCCCGTTTTGTCCCCGGTTTAAGATTTCATCCCCGGTTTCAGCTGATTCACTTTTTTAAATGTATCTCATCACCAGGATAATTTGAACTCGGCACGCATGCGCGGTGTTTTGACGGAGGTTATGCTTTACCGCATCCTGCAACTTTGGCGAGAAATCACGTGATAAGCTTTCGCTTTGTATGTAGTCTACGCTCCTCTAGCCCCCCCCCCCCCATGTCCCTGGATTGGCCCAAAAAATTCTGGTCACC
>JANRMT010062861.1:31603093-31814101 GCA_026402145.1 Polypterus bichir lapradei
CCCCCCCATGTCCCCGGATTGGCCCAAAAAATTCTGGTCACCTTAATTTAGTCCATTACTGTGTTGTATGGAGTCGGAGAATATGCTGGCAATACTGTGATCACAGCAGTAACCAATTGTGGGTATCCCGTGGCACATTTTCAAACATATGCATAGTTGATTATAATGTAGAAATTTACAATCAGAAATCAACTTAAAAGGAACAAATGGCCAGCCACATAAATGTTTAGAGATATCAAAATGCAGTTTACTTGAAACGGCTAAATTTTAATAAAAACAGGAAAAACTGAGTTTTTGTAAAACTTTTGTAACCCGTAGTGTATGTGTAGTATATACTGTGTATATGTGTGTGTGTAATAAATATAAAAATAAGCAAAGACAACATAGCATAAAAGGTTGGGGTTGAAATGGGTAACCCTGTTTAATCGCCATAAAGAGGCTCACATTTGGCTTTTATGCAAGAGTTAGTAAAGGCACTCCTAGGATGGAGTAATTGCTCTTATGTTGACTTGCTAACAAGTAACAGTTGTCTTGTAGTGAATTCAAGTAGTTAAGGTGGAATGGGCGGAGAGGGAGGTGTAGGCAGGGATATTTTCTGTTTACAGCTCTTTAAAACTAAGGGTGTAAAATCAAACAGGTAAAATGCTGTATAATCACAAAATCCTTTCCTGGTGTATCCTTAAATTTCTGCAGTGAAAGAGACCTGCATGACCATGACAAATATTTATAATATGTACAGCACATTGGCAAAATAATTCAGAGTAAATTAAAATTTTACTTATCTGAAATAAATATTAGAGCAGAGTAGCACATTCATAATGATAGATCCTTGCAGCTCCTTGAAACTAAGTTCATTTCCAATGTTTCGTGAATTCCCTCAGTTTCTGGGTGGGATTTCTCAGGATGCTTGGGTTTTCTTCCACATCTCAAAGGTGTGCATAGCAGTAACTGATATAAGAAAGTCAGGCGATCAATATGGTATAAAGGACTTCAAAGCACAATAAACTTTACTGGGCTTCAATGATAAAGCAAAAAGCGTATAAACACTTGCACTGAATCCTGACCTTATAAGTCACCTTGGATTACGATGTCAGCCAGATATGCAGTGATAAGAGTAAAGTGTTCTGTGGTTTAGGGGTACTTTTTGCTTTGCAATGGACTCTGCCATGGCTGACTCTATCTCCCTGTTACAGTAATGGAAAAAGAGAGCTCAACAAATCTCTCTTAGCCTTAGTTTTGGTGATATAGGCTGACTTTTTCAAGCATTATTTTTTGGAGGTCCTTCAATCTCTTTTCAAAATTTAAACTCACTAATACATTTTGATCTGTTTTCTTAAACAGGTGCAGGAAAGACTTACACCATGTTAGGAATAGACTCCGAACCTGGCATCTATGTGCGCACTTTAAATGATCTCTTTAACTCTATCGAAGCCAGCAGTGATCACATGGCTTATGACGTTTCAATGTCCTACTTAGAGGTAAAAATACTTTCTTGTGAATTATACTGTATAGCAAATTACATACTGAATATGAAATGTTTATCTAATTGTAATTCTGAATATGGGTTATTATAAAGGTGACAGGCTCCAGCAGATCCCCGTGACCCTGTGTTAGGATATAGCAGGTTGGGTAATGACTGACTGATTGATAAAGGTGACATCTTATCTTAATTAGCCTTCCATTTCTCCATCCACTGTGTAGACATCCCTCCCACCCAGATTCATTTCAAGAAACTTAAAAGTTATCAAAAAGTGCTGTAATGGTGAATGTATGTGCAGATTTGGAGGGTGAAGTGGTTAGCACTGCTCCCTCATTGATCCAGTATCTGGATTTGGCTCCTGTGCCTAGATGATGTCAGCGTGGAGTTTACGTGTTCTCCTTATGCCTGTGTGGATTTTCCTTCAGGTATCCTGACTTTCTTCCCCCTTTACCAAAGACATGCTAATTAGGTTAATTGTGGACCATAAATTGATCTTGCATGCATGTGTACCTGGGCCCTGCGGTGGACTGGTGCCCTATTTAAGGCCAATTCCTGCCTGCCCCTAAATATAGGGAGAAAAAATGTAGCAGATGGATGAACAATAAAACAAAGTAAACCCTGCAGACCATCTGGGTCTTGCTACATAGGAGTTGCCAAGACCACTGTGTTTGCCTTTTAGTTTCTCATCTTCTTAAAATGTAATGTCTGAACTCTTGTCCCAACTCTGCTCTCTTCCTTCGCAACACTGAATCTTCAGTCCACCAACCAACTCATCTCACTAACCTCTGATCCAGAGCTACTGTTAAATCTATTGGATCAAGCTGTAGAATAATGTTTATGGTGGGGTAGTTTACATTAACCATAGGATAGTGTAAATCAGGTCATAGCACCCTTTGGCACACCATATTGCCTCTGAAGTCATAATAAAGGGCAAGGTTGCCATGCCTATTCTGGGCTATCTGTCTTTGCTAGTAGGAAGGAGGGCCCAAATGATTCTTTTTTGGAGAAATGCCACAGCCATTGAATGGTATGGAGGATGCATCAAGGCCTGGCTTGATGTCCCTAATATTCACTGCATTTGAGAAGTTTGATCAATTCCCCTGATATAGCCATATTAGTCCAAATAGTTCAACATGGTGTCCACCCCCTTATGATCCTCTAGGTTACTCACTGTGTTATCCAGATCTCTCTGTCTCCCTCTTACCGGGGTAATGTTCCTTTCTTCTCCCGGCCAGCTGTCAGGTTTGGACATTAGCTTTTGTCTGGATCACCTCTTGACAGTTATACTTGAAAATCCAATCAATATGTGTTTAATAAATCAAGGAGAACATCTCTTAATATTGTACCTTGTATCCTTTTTTTAAGATTTATAATGAAGTAATTCGTGACTTACTGAACCCTGCATCTGGTTTCCTGGATTTAAGAGAAGATGCTAAAGGTGGAATCCAAATAGCAGGAATCACAGAAGTCTCTACAAATAATGCTGAAGAGGTAAAATTAAATGTATTGTATGTAGGGCTGTCAGGAGATTATATTTTTTAATCACAATTAATCACACTTTGGTCATGAAATTAATTATGTTTAATCACACATTACAAACGTATTTCACAAGGTTCATTATTATATCATTTGAACTACATCATCAGATCAACTGTACAGTAAATACTGTATAATAATGTCAGTAGCATGATGTACTTGAAATAATTCTCTGAGGATATCAGAAATTCTGTTTATTGTCAAAATTATCAAGAACAAAAAACAATATTTTGGACATGTCTGTAACATTGCTTAAGGCCACTGTCATCATTATTTTTCCTTCTTAACATTCAACCAGTTGCTAAGGCACACAAGTTTGTTCACATTTTCAGATGCCAGAGTAGATCTCTTTCTGTGCATAATATGAAAAAGGAAAAAGGCAGCTGCACAATGCAGCATGGAACAAGAACATGACAGACTGATTTTGAAATTTTTGCATGAATAACAAACCACCTGAATCACAACACCCCAAGTCTATTGTCAGGTTGTATGAAAATAAGTTTGGTTGTTTTTTTATTTTTAAAATTTAGTTTCTATTTTATGAAATAAATAACATTGCTTTACACAACCTTGAAATGCCTCTGTGATTACTCGTCATAGGTATTTTGAATGATTATCGTTCCAGGAGCTCTAGAATGCCTAGAAAAGGAAGGACCTTTGTTGTTGAGGCAACTGTTGTTATATTTCAGGTTTAGGCAGCACAGCGTTCTCAACCTTTTTAATGCATGGCTTGGAGAAGTGATCAGTTACATCAAATAACCCTAAAAACAGCATTAAAAACACATGAATTAAAATCTCAGAAACTGATCTCCTTGCAAATAATACACACACAAAGACCTGCCCTTTCAGTATTCATAGTTAGCTTAATAATGTGACACTTTATCATCACTACAATAATTGCAAAACAACAATGCTATGATGCATTAGCAGAGATTTGGAAGCTCAGGATATTTATCGAACTCTGCAGAGGTTGGCATGGCTAGCGGTTCATTGCAGTGAGTGCATAATGCTTTGGTTTTACAAAGACAGCCACCTGACACATTTGTTTTAAAAATGAAAGTTTCTGCCGAGAAGTGACAGGTATCTCTGCTATTGTTACATTAACAACTCAATCCTGCACAAATTGAGTAGGGATGCAGATTGCATCAGATACGATTAGGTGAGGTCAGAACAGGAGAGCAGATGAGAAAGGGGTGACCCAGAGAAAGATCGAGACTGTAAATTCTGGAATCTTGCAATTATTTTGCTTTATGTTATTTTAATGTATCAAGGCTTTTAAATTAATCTTAAGGGTTGACACATTAATGTATATCTAAAACAAAAGAAAAAAAGGGTGAGTTTTGTTTTTAGTGGCAGTTTTTTTATGGATAAGGTACCAATCTGCACATAAACCTTGGAGATGGTATCATTTTGCACCTTGAGGGCGATATCTGCAGAATGAATATTATTGTGTATTACATGTACTTGCCCCATCTAACTGAAGTTTCATTTGTCCCTTTGAGAAGGATTGGTCAGGATAACAATCTGCACCTCTAAGTAACTAATTCCAACTCTAATTGCAGCTTAATAAAATGAGCTCTTTCCCTGTCCATCTTGGCAGTGATCTCATCAGACCTGCCTCTACTGCAAAGAATCTTGGTGTCATTTTTGATTCCTCCCTCTCTTATTCCGCCCATATAAATCACATTAAGAAACTTTCTTACTTTCACCTCCTTAACATATCCCGTGTTCGCTCCTTCCTCTCCTTTTCTAATGCTGAGAAACTTATCCATGCTTTTATCACGTCCCGCATCGATTATTGTAACTCGCTGTTGGCAGGTGTCCCTTCTAATCTTATATCACAGCTCCAGCTTATTCAAAACTCAGCTGCAAGAGCCCTTACTCGAACCAGCAGCAGCGAGCACATAACACCCATCCTGCTCTGTCTTCACTGGCTCCCTGTGTCTTACAGAATCAAATATAAAATCCTACACATAGTCTACAAAGCCTTAAATAACCTTGCGCCAAACTACATCAGTGACCTTCTCCATCACTATGTGCCTGCCCACCCACTAAGGTCCTCTGATTCTGGCAATCTTGTTGTGCCCTACACTAATCTACACTCCATGGTTGACAGGGCCTTCAGCTGTATAGCGCCCAAACTCTGGAATGACCTACTGAAATTAATCAGATCAGCTGACTCCATGAATTCTTTTAAAAAAACAACTCAAAACTCATCTGTTCAGGAAGGCTTTTAGCTCTACTTGACTTTATTACCCTTCTCTCAGTTTACCTCTCTATCAAGATGCTCATGTAACCTGTGTGTGTGTGTGTGTGTGCTAGACCATCAATTATGTTGTCTGTTAAGCTTTTTTTCTCGGAATTCACTGTCGTAATCTTCTTTATTTATTTATTTGGTTTGTACAATGCTATATACTGTATAACCTGCTGTTCTTTCATATATTCTGTATGTGCCTTGAGCATGGGAAAGGCGCTATATAAATAAAATGTATTATTATTATTAATTCAGATACCTCTCACAAATAAGCATTGGTTGTTCTTTTCAGATATGGGCCTACCACTACCCCTTGTTAGAGGGCTGTTGGACTGAAGCTGATGCTTCAGTTTATCATTCACTGTACTGGATTAGTTTATCATGTCCAGTCTTCACTTATTGGCTGTGACCAAAGGGGTATGATAGTTGGGTGCAAATTTCAGATTGATGTTGCTCCATAAGCTTACAAGTGGAGAAGCTTGATAGTCCACGAGGTCCTCCAAGTACAACCACTGCCATTTTGTATCAGAATAGGCTGGCTGAGGTGGTCTGAATATGCATGCCTGTTGGAATGATTCGACACTCAATCCCCTTAAAAGAGACCTAGGCAGAACCCTGTGTAGCACGTTGCACCATGCAACATAGCACTCTAGAAAATGGACAGATAAATTAAGCTATAAATACATAAATATTAAAAATGTACAGTGTTTTTATTCCTGGTTAAATAATTTCAGACAAAAATATATTAACTAATGCAATGATAAAACAGGTAGAAAAGTGGTATGTGAATGTCATTGTCTACCTACTTCAGAGTTACTATACATGGTCTGTGGGTAAAGACATCTTCATTATGAGAGACACTTCTCCTAACAAAGAAAGAATTGGAAGAGCATAAGATAAAGAAGATCACAAAAATATCACTTAGTGGTGTTTTTCACTGATAGTGCTGAAGTGCATTCAGGCCATTCTAGAAAAATGCAAAAAAAACTCAGAACTGAACTTTTAGAAATCTTCTTTTACTTATTCTTATTAGTAAATTATTGTTACTTATTCTTTAACATAATTGCGTAATCTCAATTGTTTTTCTTGTCTTGTAATTTTTTCTTTGTCATTGTTGAATGAAAATGTGCTATATAAATAAATGTTGTTGTTATTCACCATTGCAGCCCAGTACTCACAATAGTTCAGTTTCTTAAGGGGTGGCATTACCTTGTCATGAAAGAAGATCAACCCATATCATACATTTCTGCTGTTCTGAAGGTTATCATCTGTACTCTGTACACCACTTAATGCACAAATGCGAATTAGCCAGAAGTGCAGATTGGTATTATATCATTCATTCATTTTTGGTGGCGTCAATATCTAAATATTTAGAAAGGCTTAGGAGTCAACTATCAACTAAAATCTCAAAATTAATCATTTTAATCTGACAACACAGAGGGTCTGATTTTGAAAACCCAGTTAAACATTCTTCATCCAAGGAGTTGTGCTTTCTGTCATTTTCTTTGTGAAGTTTCTATGTTCTCCCTGTGTGTGTGAGTTTTTTCCTCTGGGTAGTTTGGTTTACTCTCCACAGCCCCCATAAATGTGCACTTCAACCTAATTAGTGATTCCAAACTGGCTGAATGTGGGTGTGTGTTTATGTGTGAGTAGACTTGGCAGCCTGGCAAACTGTCAAGGGCTGTTTTCTGCCTGGTGCCCAGTGCTGTCAAGGCTCCGATGCCTTATATTTCTTAAATGGATTAAGCAGTTTTGAGAATGAGATGAGCTATTGAACATTATTATAATAAGGATAGAGCAATACAGAGAAAATATATCTGTTTAGAGGTCACCAGTCATTGCAATATGAATGCAGGGGTTAAGGAATAATGGAAAATGCATAGTACCAACATACAGTCCCCATCCATGAATTGCCTCAGCACAGAATTCTGCTGAGTAAATTTCTTGGCCACATGACATACGACAGTTGCTGCTGTATCTGCCCCACCCAGCCCTCCTCACATTAGTAATCGCTGCCCAGCATGTGTCAGTATGCTGTTGTGCTGTAAAGGAACACATTTATCAGATTTACATATGGTATAGAATTATCTCCTGAGCCATTTTTTTTTAACTTACATGCAAAATTACTTACCCTAGAGTCACACCTTCACAAATTGAATGCTACAATAAGAGCTGTTGGCTGTTCTAGAGCTGTATTACAGGTTCAAAACTCTCAGTTGAAATCCTGGATTGGGCAATTCTTGTAGAGTTTAACATTCTCCCTGCCTGTAGATGGGCTTCTTCACTCATCTGATTGATTTGAATGCCATGTTAAGTTAATTGGTAACTCTAAACTGGCCCAGTGTGGGCGAGCAGGTGAGTGTGCCCAATGTTGAATCTGGCATCCCATCCAGGTTAGAAAATAGATAGACGTATGAATGGAAGAATTTATACATATAGTTTAAATTTGCATCATTATTCTCAAATGCTGTATTAGTTTTTCATTATGTAAGGATATGCTTTAGGTTGCTACTAAATTAAGAAAATGCATTTTGCCATGAGGGTAAATATCCCAGGTTAATTCCTAGGTTTCTTTAAAATCAGCCTTCAAAAAGATTTAAAAATATTTAGAAAATGAGTAATATCCACAAAAAAAAATCAGACCCAATTTGCCTGAAAACATACCCCGAAGATCAGCATGTTCAAGTATGCAAATGTTTATCTTTCCACATTATCAACCATTTGGGACTCAACACGAATAAGCCATAACAGGTAAATGCTAGTCTGTGGTGACATCAAGGTGCTTGTAATGCAGCTGCAGTGGTAAACCCCAGTGACCATCTGTTACCCCAGGTTCTACCAGTGTATATTTAATTAGTGATTGTAATGAGATATCAGGTGCCTTTCCATGACAAATAGTGCCAGTGCCTCTAGGGTTTTCCTTGCTTACCAACATTTTCATTTGATGTTTAAATGTGGTATGTAGTATCCTGTCTTTTGTTGTTCACTACCATCTATTCATTGATTCATTGATGCTCTTCACGTTCACTCCTGGCTTTTCTCAATGGTCGGCTTCCAGTCTGAAATACATTCTGACATTGTGCATCAAGAAGATGATGATATTAGGTTTATATAACAAAGCTCAGCGATTAAAGATAAATATTACACTTCATTTGCTTTGGATTCTGTGATTATATTGGGTTATTCAGTTTATTTCTTGGATTTGCATTAAAGAGGTGAAGACGTTTGTGGCGCTTCTTCAGTAAGATTATGATTTTGCTGTTACCAGTATAAGTTACCTGTTATTCTGACAGGTTAAATACAGATCTGACTTTAGCAGCCAGGAGCAATTTATAGTTGTAGATGGATTTTCAGCTCAGTTTCATCATCACAATTTTTCTCTAGCATCTACCTTTAGGGCTGGTAAAAATATATAATTGACCCAGTATCCCCCATTACCATAAATAACACCTATGTATAAAACTGCCTGGATACAATGTATTAACATGATCCTTCACCTTTTTATTTGTGGGCACTGATGGTTATTAAAAATCTTTTTCTTTCAGATTATGGAACTGTTGACCAAAGGAAACAGGGAACGGACGCAGGAGCCAACTGCTGCTAATAAAACGTCATCTCGCTCCCATGCTGTGTTGCAAGTCACTGTAAAGCAGAAGAGTCGGATAAAAAATATTAATGAAGAAGTGCGGATAGGCAGACTCTTCATGATTGACCTGGCAGGAACTGAAAGAGCGTCTCAGGTTAGAAAAGTTATTCATTAGTGATGCTTGCAGCATGCTGACTTGAACTATTACTCTGTGTAATATGGTTAGTAAAGATGTCTGGATAAATCTAGCGTGGAATGCTATGAAGTAACATTGCAAAAATGAGCAAAGACGATACTTAAAGGCCTTTGTTTTTTATTGCTAGCTTTAAGTATTTCCATCCACAACATTCTGTTTATAACACTATCCCATTCTACTATGAGGCAAAATCTTAACAAACCCTTTATTTGATCTTAACGAGACTTAGAGAGCAACAACAAAGTGGTTATTCATCTTTTTCTGCAGTGCTTCTAATTAATTCACAGTGAACTGAAATTAGGCTTCTTTTCAGAATACTGGCTACAGAAAGTATGCTGTTGTCCTTGTAACTTTCAACAGCTTACTTGTTATGCATTTCTTGGGCACAAATCTTCATTTATAGTTGAATTAATTGTGATTCATTCTTAATAGCAAGAATTCAGTTTACTGTGACTGATATGAAACAGTTTAGAAGACTGAAACATATGCTAAGAAAGACTGATTAAATTTTTCTTCATAATCTATATATCCTTTTCTAATAGTGGATACAGATAAATAACCCTAAACATCCATGTACGTGTTACAGTCAAGTAATGAACAAACACATACTATAGTAGGCCATTTATTTACTCAGCTTCATTTTTAAATGGTCAAATGTGGCATAAGTGGGCACAGTATGCCTCTCAATGGTCCCTATTTCAGCATAATGTCTGTAAATCCTTAAATAATACGATATATAGTAAGGCCAGATTAACGCCTTGCATTACTGTGCTGGCATATAAAGAGATGACTGTATTGGATATATTATAATGCTACTCATGATCTGGGGTCTAATTCAGCCCTTCCAGCTTTTACAAAGGGTGTCCTAGTTTCAGGCAGGTCTAAAACAATTATCTTGTTAGATTCTCTTATAATGTGAGGTGCGTAGTGATTAATCTTTGCTCACAAGCCAGTCATAGCTGCCATAATTAAAAATTGTGAATACTGAAGATGTTAAATATTTATGACTCCAAATCTTGCAGTATGAACAATTAATTTTTTATTTGCAATATACTGTATGATATCATGTGTAAAAAAAACTAATAACCAATGAGAGAGAAATGGAAGAAGTTAGGTAAAGGAGGTAAAGAAGTGAGCTTCTTTCTCCTGAACAAGGTGGACTATTGATTTTTGCTTTTGCTTTCTCACTCAGATACACAGACTGGCAATTTTAATGTGCCTGTGGTCCAGGGTGCTTGTTTTGAAGTCATGTTTTTACTCTTGAGAAATTTTTTGTGGAACCATATTTGGAGAATAAGGGCTTTCCAAAATGAGACTGTGAATCAGTTAATGTGTTATACATGTATTCTTTGTGGACATGCTTTAATCCTTTATAGCGTGTGTTTTCTGCTAACTGAAGACAGATGGGAAAAAATATGGTCAATTGTTTTGCCACGTGCAAATTATACATGCAGTAAAATATGCAGTAAAATGCTTAGTGAAATCTGTCATTATGTGTGAGGTCTTTCAGATATTCAATGTTAGTATGATTTAAAACAAAATCTTCTGAACTGTGCCAGGTCTAATAAGAGAAATAAAATCTTTGGTCAGGTATTTACATAACAGTCTATGGCTAATGGATGCATTTTAGGCTTCTGTCTCAAACTCGGGTCCTGGAGGGCCGCTGTGACTTTTCTATGCATTTACTTGTATTATTTGAAGCCACTTCTTGCTGTTAATCAGGTGTTTCTAATACTATTTCGTTTTGTTTTCTAAAAACATCATTTAAATATTTTTCTACTCTCCACATAGAGCATCCCAGTATTCATTCATTGCAGCTGGTTAAAGAAAAAATAAATACCGTATACTCGCGTTCAAGTTCTCCCACAGATAAGTCGGGACTTTATTTTACTGTATAATTTCTGGTATTTTATAATGTCAGTTGTATAAGTTGAATGTGGAAAGCTCACGCTATTGGTCCAGGAGATTATGATATGCTAACACCCGCCTGAGAGAGTAACCACAGAGCACACGACATTTTCTTTTCTATGTGTTGTGCCTACAAGACCACACGGTAATACCCAAACTATTCCGAAGCGATGTTTGCACTGTTTTGTGTTTTTTGTATGTCACACCCTCATACACTTTTATCGTAAGAGCATCCCTTGTCTACGATGGAGCATTCGATCAGCAGAAAATATGAAGAGGGTTTTAAATTAAAAGTCATTGAAGTGGCGAAAGAAATTGGTAACTGCACTGCTGCAACAAAATTCGATGTGTCTGAGAAACTGGTGCGAGATTGGTGTATAAGTCGGGGTCTGATTTTATGATTTTTCAGGTTTCAAGACCCGACTTATGCACAAGTATATACGGTAATTGGAGGTTTGGCATGTTAAAAACAATTCAATTTAAACCAATTAAACAAAGTATGTTCCAATAGCAGCACTAGCTGGCTACTAATTAAGAAAGTGGCTGGAATGAAAACTTTCAGTGCTTCAGGAGCTGAGTTTGAGACCCCAGCTCTGGGAAGTTGCTGTTTTTGCTATATATTAAAGCAATTTTTAAAAATTGATTTGTGCTAATTAAAGCAGTTTTAGTTCTTTATAAAAGAGATAACTCAAAATAACTTTTAAATTATTCCCTTAAAAAAAAAGATATGCTGCAGTGACTTGTTTGGAGTGAAGTTCAAATAGAAAGTATAGCCTTAGCCTGTGTTTTCAGCAAGGAGAGTAGCAGAGAAACTGTGTTTTCAGAATGTGTAAAATTCTAAGAAACAGCATAAGCTATCTCACCTTGTTGGATAGTTGTTTGCTTAATGCATAGCACTGTCAGTCAAATAACTTGAATTTTTCGCAATCCCGCTAAAATCAAGTTGTGTGATTTGCTGCTATTGATTTCCAGTTCTACAGTTTTCTCCTTAATAACGTAGAGTGACGTAATGATGAAGGCATGAGACTGCAGAACAGGATGCTGGTTTAGTCTGAACTGCTGACATACCATGTGAACCTTGAACAAGATAGTTAACCTGAGCCCCAGTACATGAAGTACAATTAGAAGTGAGATTGTGAGGTATAAACTGGTTCAGAAAAAAAAATTCTTCTAATTCAACAAATGTAACATAAACATATTGTAATATGTACATTCTTTCTTCATGGATGCCATTGTGACATCATAATCTGTTCTGCTTATCAACCACTTATTTTATTAAGGTTGTTTTTAAGGTCATTTTTTTATTCAAACTGTTACTTTCATTATTATTCTGTGTTAGCAGTGATCACACCTAACAGTGTGATCTTGGCACTCTTCATTTATAGACTCAAAATCGAGGAAAAAGGATGAAGGAAGGTGCACACATCAATCGTTCACTGCTTGCTTTGGGGAATTGTATCAATGCTCTTAGTGAGAAAGGAAGTAACCGAGTACACTACGTAAACTACAGAGACAGCAAGCTTACTCGACTACTCAAGGTAAATCATTTTTTATTCTCATGTGTGCAGATTCTGCTACAAATTTAACTTTCACTGGCCAGCAGGTACACTGATCATTACTTGTATCTGAAGGTGAATACTATTATTAAGTGTCATGTCAAGCACCAGCCTGGTTTGATACCTGACAGTACGTGCTCCTGTATTTTTTGTCTGGTTCATTAATATAAAGGAGCAGTCCTCATAGTTTTCACTTATAAGGAGACTGAGTCATACATTTAACTGTTATAATAAACAACCTTTTCCTTCGAGCACAGTAAATATTGTTAAATTGTTCTTTCATTAAATGTGTAGATGTATCAACACAGCATAGCTTGCCAGATGTTTTCCAAGCAATGTTAAATATTATCTACTCCAGGTTATTATTTGAACAGATCAATTCTATCATTTATAAACTTTTATCCTTTACATAAACTGCTTATACCCTTCAAAGAAGCCTGAGCTGATTCCAACAGTTACAAGTACAAGCACAATAGGTTCTGAATGGCAGTTCACAGCAGAGGGCATAAGGTGGGAGGACAAATAACAAAAAGACCTCATGCGAAAGGGGCTTTCTTTGAAGTAACCGAGTCCCTATTCCAAATGCAGCTGCCAAGATAAGTGTTATTAGGTTGATTTCCAATTAGCTATATATGTTAGCCATTAAAGGGAACTGTCAATTAGTAGCTTGATATGTAAGTGTTCAAAGCAACACAAGGTGAACAACAGAGTCCTAAAGAGTGTAACTAGTCAGTACAAAAAACTATAGGTGTCACAAAAACTGCAAAATTAATTTAAGGGGAACAGTCAAAAAATAAAAGACTGCATGTGCCAATGTGGGCAAAGTCCATCAACGAAGGGAAACATTGTTTGCAAGAAGAAGCTTACTGATAGGCATGTCACAGGATGGTAGATAAATTCCACAAAAGTAAACCCTCAGAACTTACAAAAGAATGAAATATGTGGCCCTGTAATCCAGTCTCAACAAAATCAGAAACTTCACAAAGCTGGAATTTATGGCAGGGCATGTGTCCAGGGCTATGCCACAATTTATAACCTGGTTTAAGAATAACAAAACCCCTGGACCCAGAGCAGTGGGACAAATAATGTGTGTCATTTCTTGTCTGTTTCCATACATTCAGATGGGGTTTGTTTGGTGAAATGATCTTCAACTCACAATGCCTATTGCCAACAGTTAAACATGGTGCAGGACCCATAATGTTATGGGCATCCATTGAACTTATTAGGTCTGATGATTGTTCTGCATGGTCATGTAAATGTGTAACCTGTCATCTTGTTCTTCTTCTTCTTCTTCTTCTTCTTCTTCTTCTTCATCATCTCTTCACACTTCTAGATATTGTCTATGTGCCTGATCAGCAATCTCTATCAGCAAGCTCGGTCCTGCATCTCCTCAGCAGCCACACCCTGTTGCCTCCAGTTGTACCTCTTTTAGAACCGGCACGATTATAATATGTGCTGCCCTCCTAGAGCGGCAGCAAAAGAAAAAGAAAAAAAACAATCCGGGACGCGAGTTACCAACACTACTTTCCTACTATACCACCCCAAGTATAGAGACACACCAGTTAAAACAGGGTTTAGTAAAAAATTATTATTGGAAGACGATACACATACTTACTATAGCAAAAAAACCCTATATACATAATATCACGCTGCATCGCTTTCCACCCAACACAAATCATGGCACAAAACACTTAAACACATACACTACTAATACAGATATTTGAGCAAGAGAAAAAAAATAAGGTATTCGTAGTTCTTTAAATATAATCTGTACGGAATGTCTAGCTCAGTCTGCGGTGGGGAATGAGGCACCGACCATACCTCCATTTCCGGCAAACGTATAGATTAACAGTTCCTGTGCTGATCTATCAGGTCCTCTCCTGAATACCTTTCACCAGAAAGTAAAAATAATTCATCTTGAAATGAACCAGGGTTCACCTGACGTTTCCATGCGGTGTCAATCCTTTCCCTCTTGCCTTTTCCTGTGATGGCGTCCACTCCTCACTTGACTCTGTGCTTCCGTTCTCCTTTTTTCCGCCACCCATTTACATACTCTTGGCTCCTCCCCATACAGTCTGTTGGCCCTCCGAGTCAGGTGCTCCCCTCCCCCTGTACAATTGGCCGACCTTACAAATTAAACCATTCCACTAATTACAGGAGTAGGGAAAGGTACAAACTCACAGTGATGCACACATATTCCAGACGACTGTTACACAGTCTTCTTTTACTTTATTCATCCACCTCTGCTTTCACAACCTATCATCTACCTGTCCTCTTATTCCATATTGATAATACCCCCCAATCTTACATCTAAAATTATTCAAGAGCGGTTTCATTGAATACCAGGGTGTACTCAAACGCCTTCCTAGTCACCAGATTATTGAACCTTTATGTTAAGTTTGCTAGCATAGATTGTGAAGTAGATTTACACCTCCTTCATTCACTGAAGGACCTGGAGGCTTTTCATCTCGAGGAATGGTAAAATATCTTACTAGTCAGATCGCAGGACTTGTATGAAAGAAGTCTAAGATGAAATTTAGCTTTACTGAACACAAAGAGGGACCTTACTCCGTATTAGGTACTTGACTGTAATATATGGATAAGTGTTTGTTATTTTGTCTATCATCTGTACGTATGAGTAGCCTATACTCTCAAATGGCAACTTTTCTGACACCTGATATTCAAACTTTAGAAGTCTACTGAGAAAGGTCTAAGAAGTGCCTGTAGTAACTTGCCAAGAGGCGATGTGCAAATTATTATGATCTAATGTTAAGAACATTTTTTTATATGCCTTGTAATAACTTTTCTTACTTTTAAAGACACATATACAAAGCACTTATATATTGTGGTAGATAGGGGGCGCTCTCGTTCCCTTGAACCCCTGTCCACGACTCCAGACACCAGGTAAAAGTCCTCAAGTTGACTTTATTTTCTTGCCACAGTGCACAAAGCACACTCTCCACCACAATACTCATATACTAATCACAATAATCACAAATACAATCCTCCAGCTCCCAGACGCGTTGCCACCCTTCCACCCAGCTCAGCTCGCCGTCTGGGAGCTCCCACAGTCCTTTTATATTCCCTGACCCGGAAGTGTTCCCAATCCTCAGTCCATGTGATTCTCAATCACTTCTGGGTCAGGTAAAAGTTCTTTTCTTCACCCCGGAAGCCCGTCGCTCTTCTTATGACGAACTTCCGGGTCATAGGGCATAAATGAGTCCTCGGTCCTCCCTTGCAGCCCCTGAGGTATCCAGCAGGGCTGAGGATAAAAACTACAGTATCCATGATTCCCTGCTGGTCTTCGGGGCACCTCCATACTGCAGGGAGGGCTCCATCTGGCGGCCTGGGGGTATTGGCCGGGATGATAAGCCGGCCAAATATCACAATATCAAAGTTATATAAAAATCAAGGGAAGGTGATAAAAAAGAAAGAATAATAGCAACTGTTAATTTTCTAAAATTTTCATTATGAAAGAAGTTGTATAGTATAAACATTGAATGTCTGGCTTATATTATGCATTTTCTATTTGCTCTGTAGGATTCTTTAGGTGGGAACAGCAGAACTGTCATGATTGCCCATATAAGCCCTGCTAGTTCATATTTTGAAGAATCTAGAACTACCCTTATCTATGCAGATCGTGCAAAAAACATCAAAACAAGGGTAAGCAAAAGCTGGTTTTGTTTCTAATGATTCATTAATTTTACATTGTGGCAAATTTTGACCACTAAAGGAAGAATGGCTATATTTGTTTATAGTTTCTTTTCATAATTCATTGCACTTTCTCTAACGCAGTAATGATGTGTATAAATACATGCAAATAATAGCATTGCTGTGTCATGGATCCAGCGCCCTGGGTTCAAATCTTGTTCTTTTCTGTATTGAGTTTGCAAGTTGTTCCTGTGTTTGTGCTGATTTTCCTCCCATAATTTCTAAGACATATAGTATGTGTTTGGTTAACCTGGCGATGTCAAATTGGCCCAATGTGGCTGTACACATGATTGGGCGCTGCAGTGGTCCATGCCTTGAGTGTAATATTCCTGAGCTACGCTGCAGCTCCCCACATCCCTAGTTTAGGTTAAGTGGCTTTGAGAATATTGAGTTATGCAAATGGAAATTTCATTCTTACTATACTGTACAGTATGTCTTCTCATATAGTATGTCCATGCCAGTATTGCATTTTACATTAACATTTTGCAATTACAGTAATAACATACACATAAAATGACATTTTAAATGAGACTGAATGATTTCTACAAAACATATAACTAAATTGTATATAATTAAATTTGTGTAATCCAATTTAGGGTCACAGGGCACCGATGCCAGTTCTGGCAGCAATAGGCACAAGAGAGGAATCAGCCTTTAAAAAAGTATTAGTTCATTACAGAATCCCTTACATTCACCACACAACATCATGGAGTCAAATTACAGCTGCCAGTTAACCTAACCTGTGTTGCTAAATAGAGAGGAAAACTGGAGTATCCACAGGAAAACCCGCACAGACATGGAAGAATGTGTAAACTCCACACAAGCAGAAACAAGAAACAGAATCTGAACCCTGAATAATGGATCAGTGAGACAGCAGCACTAATCACTGCGCCTTCATATCATCTAATGCAACTTGATGTAAAATAACTTGGGTTAACACATTTTTGCTTCAGATTTCCCTTTTGTTTATGTTTTTATAACAGGTGAAACGCAATTTGTTAAATGTCTCTTACCACATTGCCCAGTATACCAGCATCATTGCAGACCTTCGAAAAGAGATTGAGAGACTAAAAGCCAAGATTGATGAGCAGGGACAGAACCAGATGAAAAAAGGGGAAAAGGCAAATATTAGAGATATACAAGGTGCATCCTGTGAATTTGTATTTTTCAAGTACATATGATTAATAGGTACTGAGTTCAAGCAAATACCAAGTGCAAACAAATGTTTTAAAATCAACAAGAAATTATTACATACTTTCAAATTATGTAATTGTGTTCAGGGGTAGCTGTCATTATTGACAGAACTTTCATATGGCTGTATTCAGTAAGGCCTGAGTAGCAGATGTGATCCCTGGAGAGCTGCAATTTCAGTAATTATGCGGTGAATCCAGGAGATTCATTAAAAATAGTTTCTGGAAGCCACAGAATTACATTAATCATGTCCAATGAGAGCTTACAAAAGTTTAAGCAATTAACTTTAGAAGAAACTGAAATGAAATATTTAATTAAACAAATAATTAGTGCAGTTAATTCAAATCTTACTTTTAAATGCAAGCAAGCATTCCATTTAATATGGAACTCTGAACCAGGTTATGTATCTATCGGTAAAGCATAACACCAGTTCTTTCCTTCTTGGCTCTCAGAACAATAGTCAGGTTGGGGAGCATGCACTGGTACAGCACATTGCAGCACCCACCACATGACGAAACAGCTTGGGATCCCGGTTGGCAGACTCCAGGCAGACATTTGGTCCAGTCCCACCACTCGTAAAATACCATCTCTGTGTTATGTGGGCATCCCCTTGGCCCTGTCCAGTCACTTGGGTCCTCAATATTGAGGATCCTGTGAGCCGGATCACCCTCAAGGAGTCATGCCACATGGCCGTAGTGCTGTAACTGACGCTCCTTCACAATGCAGGTGAGGTGCCTCATTCGGGACTCCATGAGCAACCGCTCGAGCAACACAGAGTGAAACCAGTGGTACTCAAGGATTCTCTGATGAGACACAATACTGAAGGAGTCCAGTCTTCGTCTCAGGTCATTGGATAGCGTCCATGTCTCACAACCATATAGCAAAACAGGGAGCACCAGGACTGTAAAGACTTGGACCTTTGTCCTTTTGCAGAGATATTGGGAGTGTCACACACTGCTTTCCTGCGACTTCATGATCCCCCATGCTCTCCCAATCCATCTACTGACTTCATAGGAAAAGTCAACAGAGACGTGAATTGTTAATGCCAAGGTCGATACTCTCTCCGCAGACAGACACACTGCTGATGGCTGTACCTAAGAGGTCATTAAAGGCCTGGATCTTGGTTTTTATCCAGGACACTCTCAAGCCCAGACACTCAGACTTCTCACTCAGTCTCTCGAGATTCCCCGATCAGAGCCTCCATTGACTCCGCAAAGATCACAGCATCATCGGCAAAGTCAAGATCAGTGAATCTTTCTTCACCAACAGGTGCCCCATAGCTGCTGGACCCCAGAACCCTGCCCAACACCCAGTTCATGCAAGCACTGAAGAGAGTAGGAGCAGAACACACCCTTGACGAACCCCAGAATCAACTGGGAAAAATGCAGAGGTTCCGTCTCCACTCTGCACAGAACTCACAGTATCATTGTACAGGCTGGCAATGATATCCAGCGACTTTGGGGGATCCCACGAAGTCTCAGGATGTCCCACAGGGCAGCTCACTTAACTGAATCGAAAGCTTTAAGAAAATCGACAAAAGTCTGCAGAGAAACTATACTGATATTTGCATTTGCACTAGATGAGAATCTTCAGTACCAGAATGTGGTCAATGGTAGACTTCTTAGGCATAAAACAAGACAGCTCCACTCGCTGGTAGGCGAGGAAGTCATCATGGATCCTATTGAGGATGACCCTAGCAAGGACCTTACCAGGCAACAAGAACAGTGTTATACCCCTGCAGTTTCCTCAATCAGAACAGTAATAATAATAATAATAAAAGTATTCCAGTGCTAGAGGATCTAAGATTACAAATAGAAATGTTTGAAGACAAACTCTCCAAAATATAAGAAGGAGAAAATTGTTCAGAGCATTAAAAACAAATTGGGGTACTGTGCATTTTGCACCTACTGGAGTTGATAAATATCTGGCAGTAAAACAACACCAGAGGGGGACATGCTACTTGTTTTTAACAAGAACTGCAGAAGTAATTTCTCCATGCACAGTGAAACAAGAGAAAGTTCGTGGAGAATGGACAGAAGGGTAGTAGAGATTCCTCAAACATTCAGGCAGTAGCTAGGAGTTTACATGTGGAATGGTTGGGGTTCCGTAGAATTTTTTAGATATTAGGCAAGGTTAATGCCACAAGAACACCTGGCCCTTTATTCATAAACTGGAGCTCAGATACTAATGCCAGTATCTGTTAGAAAAAGCTCAAGAAGGACAGTTGTAAGGATTTTCAGAGATGCTTCTGACCCTCGGTTTGATTCCATGATTTTGCTGCCTATGTGACGTTAAGGTGATATTTAGAGGTAAGCCTTGCTGGTGTTCCATTGTCTTTGGAGTTGGTGAAATGGAGCAAAGGCTCAAGTTGCTGTGATGTAATACAGTAGACCTGGGGAAGAATAGGAGGTCAGTTTTATCAGTCTTTAGTACTTAGGGTACTTAGGCTTAAATGGCAGGCAAGTGGGCAAACTGTCCCAACTTATATATTGAGACAGGTAGGGTTGGTTTTGTCTTGTGCTTCTTTTGATAACATATATTCTTCCTTTGACTATTCCTCCCTTGTATGTCTCACAAGACTGCATTTCTTTTATAACAACATGGATTTTAACACATTTCATTCAGGATCATTAGGTACCTATCTCAGCCTTTGGATAACCAATAAGAGACTTACTGTATAGTATAGAGAGTAGACTCAGTAAAGCACTTTACAGTGTAAACACAAACACAGAAATGTTATTTGACAAAGCATTGAGTATCTAAGATCCTTACAAGGTACAAATTTACAAAGTATAATATTTTATATAAGCAGTAATTACAGCTCATATCATACCATTTTGATTCATAGGAAGGCCTCAGCCTATTCTGGCAACATTGGGCACAAGGCAGGAAGCAGCCCTGGACAAGGTGCCAGTGTGTTTCAAGGCCCATTCATACAAACACCCACACATCGTCATTTTACAATTACCAATTTAAGTGACCTGGATACAGGGGAAAAACTGACAAACCTGCAGTATAGCCCACCCAGACATTATACACAGACAATGATCAGGTGGTTTGAACCCAGGATTTCAGTTCTGTGAGTCAGCATCACTAACTATCATGACTGCTTTGCATAATTCGTTCCGGAAATGTGCTCGCAATCCAAAGCACTTGTATGTCAAAGCGAATTTACCCAAAAGAAATAATGGAAACTCAGATGATTCATTCCACAACCCAAAACTATTCATATAAAAATGATTAATACAAAATATAAAGTAAAAATACATAAAACAAATTAACCTGCACTTTACCTTTGAAAAGAATCATGGCTGGTGTGAGTGAGTTTCTAAACTCTTTTGGGATTCCACCCAACGGGACAACAGGCGGAAGAGCATCCTGAAGCAACTGCAGGCTCCAAGCATTGTAGCAGTTTGCAATAAAAGCGAATCCGAAAACATCGCAGACATGCTTAGGTGTCTGCCGTTGATGGGTAATACAGAAACATTATAAATGCACAGGGCACAGTATTACTCGGCCCCCGACCCTGCCTAACTGCTGTGTCTGTGTATAGTTAGTGGTAGATCCCACTACAATAAATAACCATGCTGTTCCTGTTTCAAGCTGAATAAAGCTGGTGTCGCTAAAGTACTGAGACTCAGCTTCGTGTTTTGGGGTGCAAGACAGGGACTCACACATAACAACACACACATGTGGTCAGCATGCTATAATAAACAGTATACAGTACGCTCGTACGGATGTTGACTATATGAGTGAGGCACACCAACTCAGACAGAGAATGGGAGACGATTACCCACAATCCCGCAGCGAGAGAAAGAAGAACCATCAGCTCAGTTGTGATCATGTGTCGCTTGGCAGACAATGCGTATATGTACAACTCGTATTGCAAGACATCGCTCGTTTATCAAGTCAAAATTTATTACAAATTTTAGCTCATCTTGCAAATCACTGGCAAACCAAGTTACTTGCAATCCAAGGTTCCACTGTACAAGAAATGGCTTTCTTATTTCCATTAACAGAATGTTTTTCTTATAGCTGAAGTGCAGCAGGACTCAGACCAGTACAGCCGTAAGGAGATGGGTCGAGTAAAGGAACAACTGATAAATGCGTTCAGAGAGCAGATGGAAATTCGACGCAGTCTCATGGAGTTGGAGAACTCAAACATGCAGCTACACATTGACACATCTAGGCACCTTTTAACAATTGCAGAGTAAGTGGATGTTAAAAGCTTTTTTGGAATCCATTGTTGGCATGTTTTTTTTGTAGACAAACGTTCAGGAACAGCTAGAGGCTACCCCTGCTACACTGAGGGAAAGGTAGGAGCTTATACTCGCTCACAATGGGTCAATTGAAACTTGCCACTTAATCTAAATATATTTTGAGGCAGTGACTGCAATACCTTTGAAAAACCCTATGCAGACCTGGGAGAACATGTATCTACATAAAGTCAGTGAATGAGGTAGAAATCAAAATTCTGTCATAGAAACTGTGAAACACAGCCATCTATCTGAGAATATGATGAAAAGAACTGCTTTAATCTATAGACTTTTAAAATATTTAACACTAAAATTCCTGAAGCCTATGAAAAAACTTGTAATCTCGGCCCACCTTAAATCCCTTTGCAACTCTCCATCAGAGTCTTTTGTTTTGTAAATGTGTCGATCAGCACAAGCAGCAAGCAGCTTGCTGTCCAATCCCCCCCTTGACAAACCTCAACTCTCCCAGCTCAAGCCAAGGCTCCTTATCTGCGTCTGGGGTGCCTGGAGTTGTATATGGTAAATAATACAGTATATCGTTATTTGGAATACATGCATTTCATGTGTATTCCATGTCTACAAAGATCTGGGTAATTGTAGGATTAAAGGAAATGCCTAACAAGAAATGCTGAACACATAACTAAAGCAGAAACTTTTTCCATGTTATACTAATAATGATGTGAAGTGTATATTGTGTGAAGACTTTAGTCCAAATATCAGATAAACACGTGCGCTTTTATTCAAGAATATAATCAAAGAAAAAAAGACATTTGATTTACATATGACTGTCAATGAGTTAAAATCCCAAGCTCAAATGTCAATCGACAGGGAGTTTACACGTATTCTTGAATGCTGCAGAGGTAAGAACTGCTGCCTTATAACCTAAAGGTCCTGGGTTCGAGACTGGGCACTCTGTGTTTTGAGTAGTGAGCTGCTGCTATTATTATTATTATTATTATTATTATTATTATTATTATCTATACTAATAAAAGGCAAAGCCCTCACTGACTGACTGACTCACTCACTCACTCACTGACTCATCACTAATTCTCCAACTTCCCATGTAGGTAGAAGGCTGAAATTTGGCAGGCTCATTCCTTACAGCTTACTTACAAAAGTTAAGTAGGTTTCATTTTGAAATTCTGTGCGTAACGGTCATAACTGGAACCTACTTACATACATATATACGGCCATAGCCTGCAGCTCGGTCGCCGTGTGACGTGGAGTTGCGTCCCGCATCATCACGCCTCCCACGTAATTGAGTGCCTGCCCATATAAGGCTGTCCGTCAGCAGCAATCCAATAGACACGCTGCCGCTAAATATTCGCGGGTGAAGGACTGTGCTTATGCAAACGAAGATGAGATGGTCAGGGATAGACTAGTGTTTGGCACAAACTCAGCGAAAGTGCGAGAGAAACTTGTAAATGCCGGGTCTTAGCTAACATTAAATAAAGCCGTGGACATCGCAAGATCGCACGAGATAGCACAAGCACAGCTGAGAACCTTTAATGCATGTACTCCAAACGGCACAAGTGAACTGACTGTGAACGCAGTACGCAGAGAACAAGCAAGAGCTCCAAAGAGCGCTGAACAAAAAACGTATTACACAATTGAGAAGGCAGCAAAAGATAATGAAGCGAGTGACACATATAAGCATATTCATAAGTGCAGCTACTGCGGAAACAAAGCACACGGTGGAAAAAGTCAATGTCCAGCTAAAGGAAGACAGTGTAAAAAATGTGGTAAATTGAACCACTTCACTAAAGTTTGCAGGACTGGGAAAGGTAAACCCGTGCATGCAGTGTGTCATGTCTCAGATAAAGAGGAAGACGAGCTGTTTATTGATGCAGTAAGAAAGGAACAACCCTCTGAAGCTGAACAAGCCTTTGTAGACATATCAATAGGAAAGCAAGGTGTAAAGCTTAAGTTTAAATTACGTTCATAGACACGCTGCCGCTAAATATTCGCAGGCAAATCCGCAACTTAATACCAGGAATGCCTGTTAAACATCTTAGATTCACGAGTACCGATTTGGGTAGTGATCACTTCGATGAGTGAAACCTGTTATCTTTACAACGGTTGACAACGAAGATGAGATGGTCAGAGATATTACGTTATTTTTAAAATGTTTCCTTTTCTTTTTCATAACTTCTTTAACATACTACTTATCCGCTGCGAAGCGCGGGTATTTTGCTAGTTACTATAGTATAATAAAAACATACATTTGATTTGAGTCTGTAACACTTGGTGTAAATTTTAGCTACAGTGGAACCTCGGTTTGCAAGCATAATTCGTTCCGGAAATGTGTTCGCAATCCAAAGCACTCGTATATCAAAGCGAATTTCCCCATAAGAAATAATGGAAACTCGGATGATTCGTTCCACAACCCAAAACTATTCATATAAAAATGATTAATACAAAATATAAAGTAAAAATACATAAAACAAATTAACCTGCACTTTACATTTGAAAAGAATCATGGCTGGTGTGAGTGAGTTTCTAAACTCTTTTGGGATTCCACCCAATGGGTACGACAGGTGGAAGAGCGTCCTGAAGCAACCGCAGGCTCCAATTGCTGTAGCAGTTCGCCATAAAAGCAAATCCAAAAAGATCGCGGACATGCTATAAGCACCTGCCGTTGATGGGTAACACAGGAACATTATTTATGTGCAGGGCACAGTATTACTTAGCCCCGACCCTCCCTGAATGTGGTGTCTGTGTATAGTTAGTGGCAGATCCCACTATAATAAATAACCGTGCTGTTCCTGTTTCAAGCTGAATAAAGCTGGTGTCGCTAAAGTACCGAGACTCAGTTCGTGTTTTGGGGTGCAAGACAGGAACTCGCACGTTACAACACACACACGTGGTCGCCGTGCTATAATAAACAGTATACTCTACTACAGATGTTGACTATAAGAGTGAGGCATGCCGACTCAGATGGAGAATGGGAGACGATTACCCACAATCCTGCAGCAAGAGAAAAACCATCAGCTCAGTTGTGATCACGTGGCGCTTGGCAGACAAAGCGTATATGTACTACTCGTATTGCAAGACATTGTTCGTTTATCAAGTCAAAATTTATAAAAAATTTTAGCTTGTCTTGCAAAACACTTGCAAACCAAGTTACTCGCAATCCAAGGTTTCACTGTACTTGTAAAAGGTAGTGCTTGTTCTTTTATTATTCAGTTTTATTCTCTCAGTGACATTCATGTGGTACAACGAACTTGTCTCTCCCTCTCTGAGTTGAAGGCATTTATTTCCATTCTTTTCACAAGAGCAGGGGCCTCATGTATAAACGGTGCATACGCACAGAAATGTTGCATAAGAACGTTTCCACGTTCAAATCGCGATGTATAAAACCTAAACTTGGCATAAAGCCACGCACATTTCCACGGTACCTCATACACTGACGTACACAAGTTCTCCGCTCAGTTTTGCAGACTGGCGCCACCCAGCGTCAAAGTAGTGCTACTGTTCCTGTGTGGTTACCCTTTCTTTTTCAGATCCACATTCCTGACACGGCTTTATAAATACACTGAAATTAACCGCATATTGTTTATTAGTTTAATGCATCTGATTGTAATTAACCTGTAACAATATAAAGGCCCAGGGAATAGCCATAGTATTCTAAATACCATAACTGCTTTAGTGTTGTTACTCTCACTGCACCTCCTTTTTCTTCTTTCAGCTGCTCCCGTTAAGGGTTGCCACAGCGGATCATCTTTTTCCATATTATTCTCACTGCACCACTCGGAGTATTTATATCACTGTATCTGAGTGGGGGATCACAGCAGCAGCTAATCAGAAAGGGAATTATCGGTATACAGCATCAAGCACACACTGCCTCAGCCACGGCAAAATGTTTTAAAGCCTTTCCTGTACGGACCTCGTGGTTCAGAAACAGTTTCATCCCAAGAACTATAAAGGCACTCAATCAATTGCTCCTTGTAGAACTGTTTGTACTTATAAGTACAATTACCTCACTGTAAACTTGCACTACAGTTATAATGTTGCACAACCTGTGCCACTTTATAAAGCACGTATTTACATATGATGACGATATCATTTTTAAGATGAAATGCAGCAAAATATGTTGATTATATTATACAGATAAAACTTTAACTTCATTTAAATAATCTGTATTGTTAATAATTAAACATGTGAGGACACAGTGCCGCAGCGCTAGCAAGTTCACGTATTGTTCCTGCCTCACGCTGTTTATTTGCTGAGGCTGGCGCAACACTGGAAGGATAGACAGCTAGAATAATTAAACACATACTATGAAGATATTTCAATGTTCCTTAAAAGTTTTGAAGAATCGTTGTTGTAAGCTTAGAGATGGCTTAACGTCTATTACAGAGCTGATTGTGTGGCGATTGTGTATTTGGAGAAAGAAAAGTAAGGACAGGAACTGGAGGTTAGTACATTTGAAAGAGACAGTACTGCTACAATAAATTATTTCATCGAAGGTCGCGCATGGCGCAGCAGCATCTTGTGTGAGACATGAACAATCACTGCGCCATCGTGTTCCCGTGTTTAATAACATGCTTTCATTCCAATCATCATGAAAATGATATCACATATACATCTCAGTATTTTTATTATTCAGAGAGCTGTAATATCACGAATGTAATGGATTCTGTGTCTTGTCGGAGAAAGAGAAAGAAAGGAAGCACGTAGTGATTCATACACATAGAGCACATAGAAGATCAAATACAAAACAAAGCATTTAACGTGCTACTTCAGTTACGATGGGATTTGAGAAACTAGTAAATTAAACGATTTTAAGATGAAGTTTATGATGTTCTGCTTTAAAGACAAAATAAACTATGTGATTAAAGTGGAAATTTCGAGATTAAAGTTGACATTTTGTGCTTTTTTTCCCCACTGTGTGCCTTTTTTTTTTTTTTTTTTTTTTGGTCTGTACCCTAATAAGCTTTCATATGACACTCAGACTGTGGGCTACAACTCGCCTTTTCACAGCGACTTTGATATGTGACTTCTTTTTTGTTTCGGGCACTGTGCGACTTTGTGAACTTGAGCTTTCAAGTTTGTCCAACACGCTATGTCACTCGATCAACTTCCTTTTGTTGATTATACCACGGTTTATATGAACAAATAGTATGTTTTTCCTTTGCCTCCACGTGGTATTCGCTGAGTTCTTATATTTTCCCCCATGCTTTTGCCATTGTCTTTTCACAGAACGCTGAGCTTAAGGGCTATTTATATTGATTTGCATATTCAAAGAGGCATAATTCTGGGAGGAGTTGGGGCTGGACAGCACGCGCGTGCACGAGCGTTACTTTTCATGCTGACCGGGATTTATGTAGCAGAAGAACATGGATGTTGGTGAATGCACAGATTCCTGCCTCCGGATTTTTCTATACGTAAGCACATTTCGGCTTTTGTGCTTACGTCATATTATAGTGCGAATTCTACACACGGCGTTATGCATGAGGCCTCAGTGCTGTGGCTGATGCCTGCTCAGAACTATTTGTTGTACCGGCAATTAAAGATACGATGTCCAGTGACCGCTATCAAAATGAACAAAGGCAGGGCCGTAACAACAGACAGCCTCTTCACAGCGCTTTTGCTATTATCCGGTATGAGTATACAGTATGTATGAATGACCTCTCTGTCCAAGGCTGTTTAATGTCTCACAGTACATTATTATTATTGTGACAAAATAACAAAAATGCTTCTCTTTAAAAGGACAGGCCAATGAACTAGGGGAATTCAAAGTTGCAAGATAAAAAAGAACAGCATAGAAAACCTGCCAAAATTCATGCCAAAAATGTCCAAACTCAAAATCTAAGGCAAAAACAAAAAGTTAGAATCTGTTATGATTCTGGGATTTTTTTATAATTTCAATTTGTCTTTAGAAATTTTTCTTCCTTGTAATAATTTGTTTCCCTTATTCTGTTTGTTTTAAGTTATCTTGTTATTTTTTGTATTATTTTGTTATTTCTCTTGTTATTTAATTGAATCATTTGTTTATATTTTTCCTGTGACACCATTTTGAGTTTCAACAGTTAAGATGTGAGTACTCATCAGTAGATTCACAGTAGAACTCATGGTATATGTCATCATCATCAACATCCAAGATTGTGGATAATCAAACAAGCCTTTTCATGTGTGTGCTTAGTGACTTAGTTTTCTCATTCTTGTTCTTTAGCTTCTGACTTTCAATAATTTAATGTTTTGGCTTTGGCATGCCATTCCATTGATTTCCTCATTTAGACAATTGGCTTATTTCATGGCTACATCTTCCTATCCTGACCCCTTATTGTTTAATCCTGCCATGTTGCATGCGCCTCAGTTCTCACTATGACAGACATATGTGTGCGTGTTTGTGTATGGAGCAGTCTGCTCTGCTCATGTTCAACCACAGCCATGGGAGTTGGTGTGGTATGGAAATTCTAGAAGCTTATACAAGTTTGACTTGCACTTGGTGAGATGGCATATGCATGCACTTTTAATTTTTTCTGCGATTGCATGCACCTCATTTTTCATTCAATCCAAGTAGACAAACTCAGCTTTGTGGTACATGCACGTTGTACGTTCACATGAGCTACCATACGTTTGCCTGAGACAGCTTCCAGCCTGCCCCGCTCAATTTTTGCCGCAGCTACACTCAACTGCACATCCATCTCAGACAAGATAGACCTGTCCCGGCCCACTTAGCTGATGCCTGCGCAAGTTCACCAAGGTAGTAAAACTGACAGGGGGTCTTCAGGTTGTTTTTGTGCCAAAGACCACACACAGCTAGTTTTATAATATTTATAAACAGTATGGCTGTGGCCATGGAAAACAACCACAAAAGGGTGGCCATAGTAAGAAGAAGTGGTAAACAAAATGGTGTCAATTGAGATAACATTATTAATAATTCAGAATCATAAAGGTAAAAATGTTGAAAACAAACTTCTGAATCAACAAAATGATCATTATAAATCTTGAGAAACAATGTCTAGAAACAAAACAGTACAACCAGAAGATGAAACTGAATAGGTTCAAGGTAATTAAGTATTCTAGGGTCAAGTCAGATTACCAAGAAAAACAGACTGAAAGCAAATGGCGAAGTCAGAAACAGGAAGTGATGACAGCTTAGACAAAAGGCCCTTATACTACCTTGAATTAATTAAATATCACCAACTAGTTGTCTTTTATAGATACTGAATAATAACACATCCTAGTGCTGTTGGCAAAAACAATATGACCACAAGAATGAAAGCAAAATGGTGGTGCTTGTGGAAAAGGTGTTCCCAAAGTGACGTCAAAATAATACGTTTAAAATAACTGAAGACCAGAAATCTGGAAATGAAAAATGATGAAAACCAGAGGGTTAAAACAAAAAACACATGACTACAGTTGTGCAGTGTATGCTTTTCTGCCCAGTCCTGTTACTTTAGGAAACTTTTCCAAGGGTGGCTATTTTTCAAAACTTATGTTAATGCTATATAAAGTAATACCAGTTTATTTAAAATGAGGCTGTGTAAAGGCTATTTTCCCAGTAAAATACTGAGAGAGCTCCAGCAGTTCTAACATAAAGTAGTGTCCATAATCATGTTAATATGTCCCTAATCCAGCATGATTAGCAAGAGAAAGAAAAGAAAAGCTCTTCTTTTCTGAATTGTTTTAAAAGATCCTCTGAGTAGGGTTAGGGTTAGGGGTTAGGGTTATATTTTCTTCCATAATCTGTCAGTCCTGACACTTTTCATTGCCTGAATTTGTGTGCTACTAGCCCCTTACTTTTGATTGTAAGAGTTGCTGTGTCCTTGGTGGTGATAAACACCCTAAGTTATTTACGGATTGTTACATGTGCACTAGATGGCAGCGGCCACTCACTTGTGAAATGGCTGTGAGTTCATATCAGAGATAACTCAGCTAATGAACTGTGGCCATTTACATTGTTGATTATTTTAAGTCTAAGATGAAAAATCTCTTTGTAGCAAAATCAAAATGTGTGTGAAAATGATAAAATAACAACAAAATGCAAACTGCCATTTTTTTAAGAAGTAAAGCAGGAATATTTGTGAATTAACTGAAGTTTTTTTAACTGCTGACTTGTGTACTCAGTCATTGGCTTTCACTCCGATTCAGCTCTCTTGTTCCCAGATACTGTGGTTTAAAGCTGCACGCCAGACAATATATATTTGTAGGCAAGCAAATTCCTCATGGATTCAGGGCACCATAAAAAATGTTTATTTGTGGCATTAATTATTCATTTATTTTTCTAACCCTCTTGATGAAATACAGGGTCATGTGAGGCCCATCTTGGCAATATTGGGCACAAGACTGACACTAATCATGATGTGGTACAAAGCCATCACGCTCCCACACTCACTCATACTGGGCCAACTGAACAAAAGCCAGTTGAACAAACAGGGATGTTTTTGGAATGTGGGAAGAATGATGAAAACATGAATCACACAGTCTTGTAATAAAATAAGTTGAAGCCAAACTACTAAACGTTCAGAGTTTGCAACTGTTCTTTATGTTTATTTTTCTTGGCTGCTTAGTTGTGTCATAAATGAACTAATGTGGAAGGTGTTGCAAAGCAAATGTTCAGACTAATATGGCAGTGACTTATTTTCAGATGTAATTAATTTATGGCTTCAGGTGATTACCATTTGGCATCCAATGTATTTTTTCATATATTAACTGGACAAATATAAGAACTGTTTTATGACATCTCGATAAAACTCTTTTCATGATATGTTTTTGTGTCATTCACTTTCAAAAGCATGCATTACAAAAAAAGTGTTGTTAACAATTGAGGACAGATTACTTTAAACAAAGCTTAAAATTAAAGCAAAAAAGTCAGTCAAATCAGAAACCAAATCAATCCCATATGTTGCTTAATAAGTTAAGGCTTGTTAATATTAAATCACATTTAAAATCCTATCACGTAATGCCACATTATGTTTTTTGTGTACAGCTGGGAGCGAGAGAAGGCCCACAGAGCCCGGAAATGGCGGGAGGACAGAGGAAGCCAAAAGGAAGAGAAGGACAAGGAGGTTCTAGAAAACGAAGGCAAAGCTGAAAAGGAATCTGAGCAAACAGAACCACAAGAAGTAACAGCAGCGAGAGAAGAAATTGCAATGCTCCTGGCAGAGCAAAGAAAGACTACAGCATTAAAGGTAAAAAGTGGGCTCCATAACATTTAAAAAATGAACAATGTTATTACAGTTTTAACATTCAATAACACAGCTGATAACAGGGAATACTCTGATTTTCTTCTTCTTTATTGGATTACTTTGCACACTCCCAGCACACACAGTAGCCTACTAGAACACGTTATGTCGCATATACAGGACATTTCAATATAATAATGGCCTTGTAAGATGCATTACAAAAAGCATGTTTAATTTGGTTCCAAAAAACACTATGTGGACCCTGGTTTATTCATACTCTGTTTTTGACATAACATGTACTTTTCATTATCAGTATTTTTGTAGCACTTCTTTTACGTATGGTCTATAAAGCAGACATAAAAGCAACTCATCCAGCTATTAACTAACTACTATAATTTCAATGTAGCCATTTTGTACTTGTGGGGCTTATAAATATTATACCCATAAAAAGGTTCCTCATCCTGAAAAGACATTTACTGTGTGAAATATGACGGCCCGGACACACACAGGCGGACACCGTTTTAATCATCACCTACGTTTATTTACACAAAGTCAAGTGCACCACCACCAAACCCCCAGTTCCCCAAAGTCAATAAGCAGTCTCTTCACACACAAAACAATCGGGCCTCTCTTCGCCTCCTCTGCCATGACCTTGTCCTCCTCCTCACCCGACTCCAGCCTTGATTGCAGGGCGGCGGCTCCTTAAGTAGGCGGCTGATTGCCGACCACACCCAGCCACCTGTGACACTACTCCCCCACTAGCTGGGACCTCCCGGGACCAGCGGACCATTCCGTAAGGGACGAAAATGCCTCGGCATCAAGCCGACACATCGCAGCCTATGGCCCGACCCTGTAAATAAAACAGAAAAACAAGGGGCGGGGACGTTGCCCTGACGGAGCCCCTCGGCTCGTCCTCTCAGCTGGGCCAACGTTCTCCGCTCCGATCGGCCCCCTGATGCTCCCTCCTTCGGCTTCCCGGTACGGCAAGTCTGCAGTCCCCGCCACGGAACCACTAGTGGGCTCAGGCGTCGTGTCCGCCTCCCACGCTGCGGGGTTTTCCTCTGCCTCCGCAGAGGACGGCCCTTCGCGGGACGTGCGCACCCAGCGGCACGTCCTCCCATGTCGGAGGAACTGGCTTCCCCAAGTCGCTTCCTCCGCTTACTTTGGGACGCAGTGGCGGTTTGGATCTGCCCATTGTAAGAGGGCAGACCCAGCCCCGCTGGCGTCCCGAGCTTCACAGGGTCAGTCTCACTTACCTTCCCCACTGTGCCTCTCCATCCAGGAGCTCCTGCAGTGCGCCGATCCTCTCTTGCCTGCGGCTCTCGACCCGACGCCACTGCCATCCCTCCGGAGTCCAGCGTCTCTGCCCGGAGGGCACATCGCTCGGCCGGCGGCGACAGCACAAGGCGCAGTTCTTCTTACAGCTCCTGTAAAATCGGTGCCAAGGAGAGAGAAGCAGCTGGCAGTGGGCTTACCTTGTGAGTGGTTCCACCTACTGACTGCTCTCTATGGGCCTTTCCCTGCGGCCCACTCGGGTTTCCTGGGTACACGGGACGGACATTCCCTGCTCTTCCATTCGACCAATCGCCGGCGAGAGAACAGGACACGCTGTCCAATCCCATGCCTGTAACGAGGAGGAACTTCTGGTCGGCCATCACGCTCTCCTCTCTCGCCGAAAAGCGTCTCCCTGGGCAGCTCTGCTGCTGCGGCTTCCGCAGCCACAGCCTCTCCTTCTCGGTAGCCCCCTTCCTGGGCTCCGCGTCGGTGAGCCACCCTTGAACCACAAAGTCCATCAATGGACCTCCATTGGTCCATGCAACACTTTGTTGCTGCGGGGTTGGGTGCACGCCGCCCCTGCGCCACGTGGGTGGGTTCCCCTGTTGTGCTGGGCCTTTCACAGACAATTTCATGAATTCAGGTCCCCACCTCGACCCAGGTGGAGCATCCTGCCGACTACGACACTGTGAAATATGATGGCCTGGACACACACAGGCGGACACCGTTTTAATCATCACCCACGTTTATTTACACAAAGTCAAGTGCACCACCACCAAACCCCCAGTTCCCCAAAGTCAATAAGCAGTCTCTTCACACACAAAACACTCGGGCCTCTCTTCGCCTCCTCTGCCACGACCTTGTCCTCCTCCTCACCCGACTCCAGCTTTGATTGCAGGGCGGTGGCTCCTTAAGTAGGCGGCTGATTGACGACCACACCCAGCCACCTGTGACAACTGCTAGTAAGGGAGATCATCTCCCTAATACCTAACCCTTTATTGTGTTCACAGTCCGGAGTGCAGTGGCTGCGTCCACATCCCGGAGAAGGACTCTCAGGTGCTGCAGTTAATAGGATGCATTAACACTAGAATTACCAAAGACCTGCGGTGGGCTGGCGCCCTGCCCGGGGTTTGTTTCCTGCATTGCGCCCTGTGTTGGCTGAGATTGGCTCCAGCAGACCCCCGTGACCCTGTAGTTAGGATATAGCAGGTTGGATAATGGATGGATGGATGGATTATCAAAGCCTATGAAAAAACTCGTAAATCCGGCCCACCTTAAATCCCTTTGCACCTCTCCATCAGTGTTTTTTGTCTTGCAAATATGCTGATCAAGACATGCAGCAAGCAGCCTACTAATCCATACCCCCAGCACCGCAGAACGTGCACAAGGTTCTTCCAGATCCAGCCTTGATTATCTGGGACTCAAGTACCTAGAGATGTATACGGAAATATTAGATCATTGTTTGGAGTACATGCATTTCAAGTGTGTTCCGTTTCTACAATAATCTGTGTAAACACATCGTGAAAACAGAAACATTTTTTATATTTTAGTAATAAATGACAAAATATAGACATAAACTATATAAATTGTAAAGCCTGAAGTCCAAAGATCTAATAAACACTTTCACAAAAGGTTCAAGGATAACACAGTAGTTTCCGTGGCGCAGTGGTAAGAATTGCTGACTTGTAATCAATAGTCCCCTGGTTCGATACTGTCTGCCTCGAATATTTACTGTTTTGAGCAGTGAGCTGCTCTTATTGTTAATATTATACAATAAACACATAAATTTGATTTGCGTCTGTAACAGCCAGTGTAAATTTATAGTACTTGTAAAAGTTAGTGATTTTTTTTCACTTTTATTCTCTCAATCATGATCACGATACATACTACCGCCACTGACGCATTTAGTTTTTATTTGAAACTGAGAATAACTGAAGATGTGAGTGGTGTTTTGAGACAATGGAACTGGAAATTTCTGATCTGGATGGATAAAAGCTGACACACAAATGCTGGTGAATCTGCCTTCTCCCTATCTCATTGTTACTTGATTTTTTTATTCCATTTTATTGACTGTTCCTGCTTACGCTGAATTAGTATGCACTTTATGGTCCATGATGTCAAAGCCGCACTCGCATACTTCTGTCATATCACCTATGTCCATATATTCAATCTCTTTTCGCTGTTCCGTTATTTCACCAAGTAATAATTTCCTTTTGTTAGTGCTAATGTGATCTTTACTATCAGTTTTTTGAGACTTTCGAATTTTAGTACTTTCATAATCTCTAACCTGCTCTGCATGTGTATCACGCCAACGTTTTTGAACCTCTTTACGACGTTCTACTTTGTCTTCTACTCTTTGTCTTTTATTTCCGAACCTGCTTGGAGCTGGGAGTGCAGGAACTATGTCTGACAATAGCATTCACACAAATGAGAAGTGATTGGACCGTGGGCATAGTTGTAAATGTTTGAAAGGAGGGTGGGACTTTTTTGCGGGTCCTGAAATTATTTCTCACGGGAGTTGAAATCATCTCCGAGAAACTATCGTCCCAGGATTTCCTTTTATAATAGAGAGACATATTGTTTATTCTGTTACTCCTTGCTCATCTCAGATGAGATGCTTAGTAATAGTTTGCTGTTCTTATCTCAGAAGAATTTAGATTTTCTGGGTATTATCTTTGGTTTCATTGACTTTTTTTTCTTTTTGAAGTTTTGTTTTAAATTAGTTAGTTGAAATCATATTATGTTTAGTTGTGTTCATTCTTAAATTGAATTCCTATTTAAATACATAGATTCAGTTGTTTAGTATGTGTTCTTTTGGTTTGGAAGACTTTTAATGGTTTTGACATTCTAATTCTGGGAAATCATAACAGGCACAGCACATTTCAAAGTGTGGATGTCTCTGTTTATGCTCACCAACTTGTGATAGTGGAGTCCATCCTCTTTGGCTACATGGCAACTGTTTGGTTCAAGATTGTAAAGCAGTACAGAGTGTTTGGATGTCAGCCTAGAATATTACTGAATTGCAGCTTCATGACATATGTTGTATATCACATGCTGCCTTAGAAAAACAAGCTGTATTATTAAAAGCCTCAGGTATTCTGCACAGTCACTTCTCAGGGTCATTAGCATTAGCATATCAGATTCAGGACCAGTTTTTATTCACGGATTGTAAGGCTACTCAACAACTATGACAACTGCATGAGTGTTTTCACATGCTGCATATATTGTCTGATGTCTAATTTTAAGTGTGACTATGGTTGTATTTATAGAAGTGTTACTCATCTGTGTGAGAAATATTAGCAATCACATTGTACTATGTACAAATGGCAATACATTTATTATGTATTTGAATATGTGCAAATGAGTTGTGAAGTAGACAGGAAAACATAACATAGATGAGGCTGATGTACAGGTATATTCATTAAAAAGTGTTCTCGAAAACTTGGGGTTTTATTTTCTTGGTGTTGCCTTCGTGCTGCCTTTATTAAAAGCCAGCTAAACAAAACAGTGTCCCAAAGTGCAGTGCAATGTTCTAAATAAATAAATGATCTAATTAAAAGGAAGTGTCCGTAGAGGTTAAAATCCAATAAGTAGAAAATCCATTAAAACTCAGGCAGGAAACGGTCCTTAAAAGCACGTGTCCTGGTGCATTCTATTAAAACAGATATCTCCTTGTCTTAACCCAGAGTGGGTCCTTGCAACCAATGAGGCACCTAAACGGCAGTTCTGCTCACCTTCAGTGCTGCTCCTAGGCTCGGGCCAATGTAGCCATCTCTGGCTCCCCACAAGGCACCCCATCGAGCATCCAACTCACGCTGCCAGGCTTGTTTCCTTGTGGTCCAAGGCATCACCCACAGAACACCTGTCTCAGCTTCTCCTTCCTCTGCAGCCTTGCTGCCTCCCTCCGGCGAGTCACTACAGCCAAGCGGCATTTCAGCCACTCCAGCTACCCAGATCACTGAACTGGAGTAGCCATCAGGCCCCAAACACTGTCAGCAAGTTCAGAGAGACTTCCTCTTGGCTGTCTGCCTTTTTCTTCTTGTGCTCACTTGCACAGGATCTCACCCTCACTCCTGCCTTTTGTCTTTCTCCATCTTTAACCTTCCTTCTCCTATCTTGCCGATCGGCCTATTCCTCTCGATTCAGCTGGCACAGCTGTGGCAATCAGCAGCGCCTGCTGTCAGATAGGGTTGCGGGTGATCCTGCACCTGTGCATTAAGTTCAGGGCCGTCTGGTCCCTTATCGCGCATGGGATCCGCTTCCACCATACTACCATGCCCCCACCTGAAGACGCAAGTCTGGTAATTATTTATTTAAAAGAAGCTGTCACAAAAGCCACAAAGAGCCATAGCAAGGTTTGGGACAACCACCCGTATATTTGGCTTCCTGGCTGCAAATTGTAGTTTTAAATGATAGCACTGCTGTGCACAAAACCAAGTCCAAAACAGAACTTTTTAAAAAGTTAAAAGGGAAGACAGGAAGTGAGATCAAAGGGATCGGGCTCCTGAAGGTCTTCAACCATAGGTTTGAGCCCAGACGTGACATCACAGGGGCCGGAGCCGGCAAGGTCTTCTTCCATAGGCTCTAACCCGGAAGTGATGTCAAGAGGGCCAGGTGGAATCTCCCGTGAATGGTCTGCAGGAAAAGGAGAAAAAGAGTCAGTGCACTCTGCCACATCCCGGTATGATTCAGAACTGTCCTTACTCAAGCCCTTTAGCTGCCTCCCATGCGTGCGTGTGTGACAATGCCAATCAGCCACAGACCTCACTTTACCACAACAAGCTGTTTACCCATACCACGCCTTCAATAAGATGCCGAGTGTGAACTGACCTTGTTTTTGCTCTGTATTCAGGAGATAAAACTTTGCCCTTCTTTTCTTTTTTTGTTACATAATTTTTTGCCAGAGTTCTTGTTGTAGTCTTTCTCAGATTGCTGCTTCCTCTGCAAAATTAATTGGGAAAAGTATGAATCATTGTGCCACACAGCTAATGTGGAATATGGCTGTGCTGTGAGTAACTCACACCTAGGTTGAAGAGAAGATGGAGCTTCTGCTAATTGGATCAGGGTTTATTACCAGGTATAGTTCATAGTCTGTTTGATAGTTTTAGGATAAGCCAAACACCATAAAGAAAATTCACTCCTCAGCTATTCCATGCTTATGATAAATAAAGACATTTCTTATTCAAGTCACAGTTTTAAGACTTTTTTTGAGGCTAGTATGTCACACTACCCCTCTCTGGATGGGGGAAATCAAAATTTGTACTTGATCTTTTTTTTCCAAGGGTTATGTGGGACTGGTGCCTGATGTGTATGCATAAAATAACCCTTGTGTAGAGTGGAGTTCCTTTTATTTTGTCTGACTCTCCTAGTTGCCCCTTTTATCTTGCCTCTCTGTAGATCAAGTAATCGGAAGGGGTTGGTTGAGTGGTATCCACTCTTGCCCATACTTCATGTGTCTCCCTTTGGAATGGCTGGGTTATTCTGGCTTATGCTCCCTACCTGCGAAAAAAGAAAACATTTTTTTAAGATTTCAGGAGTTTCTCAACATAGTTTCTGGGTTTTCTATTTTTTTCTAATCCACACTTTTCTAGTAGGATGGCCAAACCACGACACCTACCTCATTTAACCTCATAAGTACTTGAGTGTGCCCATAAGATTAGGTAAGAGGTCGGCTTGTGATGTCCTTCTAGGTGACTCTTGGTCTGCAAAGAAAAGAGACTTCAAATTGATTAACACCAGTGCTATTCATTAGACGAGCTGAATGCAGGCCTTCAGATGTCTCAGGCTTTAGACTGACCTTAGTTCAGTTCATCCATACTCATGTCTTTTGTCCACTCAGGAATGCAGACTAGACAGAGGACTGGGATGGAGAGAAGGTCCTGGTATCTTTTGGCTAAAACAAATTCAGCGTCTTTACCAATTCTGTTGTTTTTTTTGTTTGAACACCTAACCAAAAGGGTCAAACCCAAATTAATAGTATAACACAAGGCAGCAGCCAACCCTAAAATGGGGAGTCAATCACATGGGCATATTCCAATCAACTGAGCATCTCCAAAAGAACAAAATAAACAAAAAATAGATTTCTGGCCTGAAATGAATATAACCCAAACATCCCCATTTTAAGTCAAATTTTAATTTTGAATGAAGAATTCCTTTAATTTGAAAGAAGTTGGCTCTTTGATAAAAACCTTTAGGTTAAACATGTATATGTTATTTGTACTTCATTTAATTTTACATAAATAAAAATTACATTAGAAAAATTGACATTGTGAATTAGTATGATTACTCCTTAATGCAATTTATTTTTATTAAAATTATCATCTACAGATGGATTTGGAGGAAAAACTGGCAAACACAAAACTGAAGGCCTCAAAAATGGAAGAGCTACTGCCAAGACAAATAAGCAGTGAAGAGCAGAGAGAAATTCTTACCTTGCTCTGTAAAGTTCATGAACTTGAAGTGGAAAATACTGAGATAAAGTCTTTAGTGCTGCACAAAGAAAACATCTTGGGACAAAAAGACTTTGTTATTCAGCTCTATGATCAGCACAGAGCACTATGCGATGAAATTATACAACAGCAAAAAACTCTGATTGAGGGTAAGGTGACTGAGTTTTTGATTTACACAAGTGATATGTCTAGCATCTGAGCTCTAAATCAATTACCTGCTTTCACTTAATGGTTCGTGCAAACTAAACTTTTATCTTTTGTATTTATAGAGCATCATATGGATGTGCCTCAACAACTGAAGGACCTTTATGTGTTATATTTTCGAGAAATGGATGAAAGGAATCTTGATCGAATTTTGACTCTTCATGATGTCAGATCCAGTGCCTTGAGAGTAATTTCCATTTATTTAAAATATATGTTTCATTTTACCCCTTCTAACCTACCCAGCCCCACCCATGTACGCCTTTCTTTGAGTATTGCACAGCAACTTAATTTGTATTAAATCAGTACTCTAGTAAAATCACACACTTTTCCAGTATACCCGTTGTATGACTCCACATTAGAAACTGTGAATCTAACAATCCTGAAATAGTCTGATGGCAATATTACATTGCAAGGGAGGAAACAGCCCCATACAAGACTCCAGGCCACTACACAGCATGGACATGCATAGGAGATCAGTTTCAATTCAAAAATTCACTCCTGTCTTACTACATCACTTTTCTGGTGATTTTCAGCTGTAGTCTTCAATTACAAAATCTTAGCAAGTCATGAAAAGTGTTGCCGCATGAGGTAGTGCGATATCTTTCATGACTCAGTGATAGCTCTTTGCAACAAGCCATGACAAAATAATTCCAGTTTGATTTTATCTGAAGTTGTTGGTATGGGCTCCTGTGTGTGCTGGAGCTGACAACCAACAGGCCAGAATTACAATGCATGAATGCGTCTTCAAGGTGTTTCAATCAGGATACTTGCTCTGTGGTATCGTTAGTCAAATACTGCTCTTCACTCTCAAACTGGACTCCTTTGGGTTATATTTGGGTAATATCTATCTATCTATCTATCTATCTATCTATCTATCTATCTATCTATCTTGTTTGCTCTGTCTCTCCAGTGCTCACTAGTATGTTCCCTATGTTTATCTTTATTCTCATTATTATTAGTAGTGTTATTATTTTTAAAGTAAATGCACCCTCAAACATACTCAGTTCAGTTTGGTGTCTCAGGTTTTTTGGGGGGTTGCCTATTATATTGGTACCGGTAACGTCGCACTGTGCAGTGAATACACTTGACTTGAGCATTCATTAGTTTTCATCCTCTTTTTCTGTACGTTTAGCATTCGTTTGCTCAGAGGTTGATGCACTTGCTGCTTCATGACCAGCTTTTTTTTTCTCCACCCTAGCGGCCCGTTTCTTCTCTTCATTTGTCGGCATCTTTTCGCATTAAAACTGATTAAGTCAGTGTTTGTGTTGCAGTTACTTAGTACGTTTTCCATAATTTTTCACTTAAGCTGGCACTTAAGTCTTCAATCTGCCTCAAGAATGATTTAAGATATGAAGTGGTAGGGGAAGTGATGGCGAAGGTGGTAGAGATGAGAATGGCGCCTGTACACATGCACCGCACGGCCGCCCTGCTGCACGCTGCTTGCTGATTGATGTTCTACAATACAATATAATAAAAATAAAAAGAGGAATAACCTTGGAGGTCAATCATCACCCTGAAAGTGGATAGTGGACGTCACATAGTATATGTGTACCAAATTTCAGGTCAATAGTTCAAACGGTTTGAGAGCTACAGGTGATTTAATATCCTGGACAGACAAACGAACAGCCATGGTAGCATATTATATATAAAGATATTTTGTGTATATACTGTATATACACAGACCCACACTCACTCACACTGAGATCATTTTAGAGTCACTAGTTAACCCAACTTGCATATCTGTGAGGATGTGGCAGGAAAATCAGAACACCCAGGCAGTCACAGTGGGTATCTGCTAACTCCATGCAGACAATGGAGGTTGATTTAATACTGTTGGGTTACTATTGTTCCTGGATAATCCTTAAGTTGTCATTCCAGGACCCTCATTTGCCGTCAACCATGATATAATACAGCACCTTTAATAGCAGTTTTAAAAGCCTGCTCACATTAGAAATTTAAATAATAACAAATTTTGCTCACAATTTGGTGAACAATTAACAAAAAAGTGTTTTTCTTTCACATGGGGTTTTTTGCGTATCTTTTCGTGTACTTCCTGTTTCTTGATGTTGGAGGCTGACTTTAAAGCTAATTGGTTTAAGATGAACAACAGCTGTGAAGTTGCTCCAGGAACAGCAGAAGCCTGATGGAGAGACACAAAGCTTTGGAACATTATGGTACTTTTTGGGACAGATAGAACTTGCAATACTAGGGTGTACTGGGCAGGCATATATGTGGTTTGTTATCTGTAAATTAGCACAGTCAACATTTTGCTAGTTTTAGTAGTTCATTTATATTTGATCAACTGCATAGAGGGAGTTGCAACTTTTTGTTATCATACTGCATACATTTTTTTTTCTGTCATATAACATTCTTCATGTTTTCTACCATAGATTTTTTTGATTAGTATGGTGACACGGGTTAGTGGTGCTGACTCACAGAGCAAACCTCCAGAGTTCAAATCCTTCCCCCAGTTGCAGTGTGTGTGAAATTTGCACATTCTCCTAATGTCTGTCTCCTGCATACTATAAAGATATTAGTGTTATGTTAGTTTACAACAGAGTATTTGTGTGTGTGAGTAGATCCTGGAGTGGGCCAGGCCTTGTCTTGTACCCAATCCATCCAGGATAGGCTCTAGCCCCCCAACCATGTATTAAATTAGGCAGATTTCAAAATACTGAAAATCACATTTAGAGATGATTTAACTGCACATTCTCAAATGTTTCTTTCTTTAGGATGGCTCAATTCTTAATGTGGCAAGACAATTAAATCTGACCGATTTTCTTGTGGAACTAAATAAGGAAGATTTCACACCCAGGTCAGCTGTGCATGATAACAGAAACTTGCTTCATCCACAATATAAGAGCTTTCTGCCTGCAATAACTCCTGACCAAGAAAGGTAACTACAAGAAAAGTTAGGATAGTCCATTTTGTATACTTCCATTATACCTGTATTACTTGAATATTAGCTTTTACTGTTTATTCTGACATCATTAGAATTCAGTTATATTTAAAGGTATAAATCTGGGCTCCATTTATTCGAGCCAGATAGTTTGTTTTTTTGGTTTTCTCTTACTGCAGTGAGCTGGCGCCCTGCCCGGGATTTGTTCCTGCTTTGCGCCCTGTGTTGGCTGGGATTGGCTCCAGCAGACCCTCGTGACCCTGTGTTAGGATATAGCGGGTTGGAAAATGACTGACTGACTGGTTTTCTCTTAAATAAATTACTTCATTCAAATACAGGTTTATAAGTTTTATAAGGTCATCATTCTCATGTACAGTGATATTGTGTATATGCGAATCAACAAGCAATGTCTTTCTGCTGTTTGACACAATAATTAGTGAGGGTAATAACCTTATCTTGAAGAATTCTTCCTTCCTTACTTGAAAAATCTTAGAACATAATGCAATATTGTATTATAAATTATCAAAGAGTGCTTTATAAGGCAACTTTCATCAAAAAAGATTAATATTCTTTATGAGGACCAGTATTATCATTTCACCTGTTTAAAAAGATAAACTACCTCCTTGCAAGAATGACACCCTTCAAAATACTCCAGACAGCAGGGGAAAGAAAACTCTAACTTTTGTGTTTCTAAAAGCACATATGGTTGGGTGGATTTATGGAATGACACTGAGAAGAGACCCTAAAATCTAATCAAAATAAGCAAGCACATTTTATCTTTTCCACTAGGCTTTGCTTAACATTCAGACAGGGTAGAATGGCCACAACTCAACCTCTGCTCTTTGTAATTCTTGTATAATCCTCATTTTGGTGAGCCACCTCCTGTTCTTACCCAAATAAGACTCAATTGGACTTCACTTAAAGACATGTGACACCTATGTGGTTGTGTTATTAACCACATACGTAACACTAAAGTTATTGAAGTGTGAAGCTACCAAATGACACTGGTTTATCTAATGGTTACCTCCTCGCCAGCCAGAAGCCATTTAAAGGGTTAACAGAACCACCACATTTCAGTTCAGACTTGTCCTCTGAAGATAGAAGAGGCAAATGCCATGCTTCCCCTTTGTGTTAGCACCTATTCTGAGGTGCCTTTATACATACTGTAATGCACTCTGATTACTGGAGGTCTCTCATTTCATTAGTGTGTCCCTCTCTCAAATAAGACATCTCCTGGAACTTCAGTATGTCTTCTGCACTCTTCAGGCCCTTTAGCTACAGACAGAGTCTCCTATGAGCCAAGAGTTATTAAAACTGCCTAAATTTTTATACTTCACAAGTTTAATATTAAAATATTCAAAATATAATTTATTATTTTGGGCACTATAGCAGTTCAGTGTTTAGTACTGCTGCTTTATGCATCTAGTACCTTGGATATCATGTTTGCAGTCCAATAAGCATAATATCCCTGTGTGTGCGTGTGTTTGTTTCTCCTCCCACTTCTACAAAAACATTCATGTTAGCCCCTGGTGTATGTGAAAATGTGGGCGACTGGATGACTGGGCACTGCAATGGACTGACACCTTTTTCAGGGTCATTTTCTGCCTTGTGCCTAATGTTTCCAAGATAGGCAAAGGCCCCAACAATCCTGAATTGAATTACACACAACTAAGAGATAATTTACTTTCATACAAGTATATATTTTATTTACTGAGTTTGCATGTTTTCCCAGTGTCTGCATGGGTTTACCTCTGAGTTCTCCAATTTTAATACCCCTGATGTGCAGGTTAGGCTAACTGGAAGCTCTAAATTTACCCAGTGAAGCTCTGGCACCTTGCCCAATCCTAGGTCCTGCCTTGTGTCCAGTATGCCAGGATAGGCTCTGACCACCATATGACTCTGAATTGTAGTAAAAAGATTGAAAATGTTATGGTATTCATTCTTTTTGATTTAAATATATTTTCAACTTGCTGCAATCTAAAATAGAAGTATAATTCAGTGACAGTAAAGTAATTAGGAATATTTATCAAAACAAATAATCTATATAAGAAAATCAGATGGATGTATGAGCCCTGCCATAAGCCATCAATGTATTTTTTTATTGTTAAACCATAGTAGGTTATTTATATGTTTTCTGTTAAACTTTACTTATAAATTTGATTTGTGTTACACAACTGATTTGTTTTTTTCACTCTCCAGTGACAAACTTTTTAAATCCACCTCCAAGTCACATAAAATACGACATGGACTGATTGTCACCCCTCCTTCCAAAACAATGCCAAGGGTTCCAGTATTACAGGTTGTTATTATCATTTTCTTGTTATCATTCTAGAACCTTAAGTATTATATGCGGGTGCCCCCAAAATAACTTACAAAATCAGGACACAATTGCTTACTTTTTTTTTTTAATAATTGCCATATAACTGACATAAATGACTTGCTCAGTGTTACAAAGTGAGTCAGACATGAGGACTGAACCAGCAAGCCTTGGTGTTTTAAAGTCCAGTACTCTAACCAATGTGCCACAGTGCCTGTGTATGCAACAGTACCTGCTTAGAACCATGTAATGAAGATAATAATAATATAACAACCAGGGTCCTCAACTTCTGTCCTAGAGGGATACAGTGGCTGCAGGTTTTTTCTCTCAGCCCAGTTGGTTAATTAGAAGCAAGTACCGTATATACTCATGTATAAGTCGGGTCTTGAAACCTGAAAAATCGATCATAAAATCAGACCCAGACTTATACGCCCGTTCAAAAATGTGACACTTCATTTTTTTTTCCTTTTACATCTCCAATCCTCCTCCAATCTTGCATCAGTTTCCCAGAAGCATCGAATTTTGTTGCAGCAGCGCAATTACCAATTTCTTTCGCTACTTCAACGACGTTTACTTTAAAACCAGCTTCATATTTCTTCTGATCGAATACTTCATCATAGATAAGGGATGCTCTTACGATAAAGGTGTATGAGGGTGTGAGATACAAAAAACACAAATTAGTGCAAACTTTACTCTGGAATAGTTCAGGTATTACTGTGTTGTCACGTAGGCACAATAGAGAGAGAGAGAGAGGTTAGGAGCACACGCTAATGCAGAAAAAAAAAGGCAGTGTGCTCCGTGGTTCTCTCTCAGGTGGCCGTTAGCATATCATAGTCCCTTGGACCAATAGCATGAGTTTTCTGCATTTGAATTATATGAGTGACATTATAAAATACCAGAAATTATACTGTAAAATCAAGTCCCGACTTATCCACGGGAGAACTTATCCGCGAGTATATATGGTAATTCATGATAACAAAACTTTCTTAAATTGTAGATTGTTCTAAAATTATATCATCCAAATCATTTGTGGACCAAATTTTTTTTTTCTCCTCCATTTATTTATCAATAGTTTTTTGAAACAGATGCTTCATAGTAAATACACAGTCATAAATGGGACCAGGGTAGATGGTGAGCTGCTGGTTTCTTTGCCATTAGAATCTTATTGTTAATCAAAAGCTGGTTAAGAAAAACCATAGGTAATAAAAAATGAAGAACGTAACCATTTGGCATTAAAAGAAACAATTCAGAGTTGGGAATCTTAAAACGGGTTTTAACTAAACTGTTATGTGACCCTTGACTGCTTCAGCAGAAGAAATTGGATTTAAACAAACACATGCAGGCACTGTGGTCCGATAGGAATGAATTTGTTCACCCCATGTAAAATAATAACAATATTCTGCAAAAATACTGATTTCTCAAAAACATGTACAATAAGCAGTATTTTGTTTGCTTGGTAACTTAGACTTTTTGCTTGTTAATGCTCTTGTGCTAGTGTAACCTTTCTTAAACAACAAAGTTAAAAAGTTAGGATCTTCAACAGATAAATAAATCTGTCTTTTTACATTCTAGAAAAAACATTCTTTAAACATAAAGGAGCACATTGGGAGTCGACAGCTTAAAATTCCATTGGACACAACGAATAACCAACTGGATCTCATTTTGAAAGGCCAATATATGAGTCCAGAAACAATGAAAGACATTGTCACTGACACTAAAAGCATTTCCGTTATCGCAGCAAAAAGACGATCCCTCATCCAGTCCATTGACTCAACAGTTGGAGTCCCTGTAAGGCACGGCAAAAGCCTAATATCCATGTATTCTCTAGAAGGCGTAGAGGAAGAATCCCTGGAGAGAGCCGTGTCTGAACCCAACAGAATTCCCAGCACCTCAATAAAGCCATCAGTCAGCGCTGAAAATCTTACTGTTGGGTACTCAAAGGATCTTGAGACCAGAAAAACTTTCATCCGGCCCATTGCCAGCTCACAGTCAAACATTAAGAAAGAAAGAAGGAAAGCATACAACAAGGGCGAGACTGTTGAAAGAAAGCCATGGAAAAAACGCTCAACATCTTTTGAAGTCAATGTACAAAGGGTAAATGTAATTAAAGATGTCATGAGCTTGGTCACTAAGGCAAAACATTTGTTTAGAGGACAAAACTGAACTGCCTTGTGCCTTCTTTATTAGTGACAGCACAAAGTGTAAGCTTATTTAAGACATAACATTTAGCATGTTAGTACAGAAGATTTGACTCGTATATTTCAAATTAATGCTTTCTGGCAGAGAAGAATTGTTATTAATTTATTTCAAAATGTATTTTTAATTCATCTATTAACTCCTTTTCTTTACCTGTATAGTCGAGTATAAGAGTGTGAATAGCAGAGTCTATTTTGATAACACCATACTCGCAAGTCCATCACTCTGTCTTCAGTTTCTTTGTAAAATTTATAATGGCTTGACAAGACACTGTCAGGGGGAGATTTGAATAATCTGACTGCTACTCATTGTGGTGTAGTGGATTGTACTGCTGCCTTGTGGATCCCATGCCAGGCTTTTTCTGTGCAGAGTCTGGATGCCCCCCTTTTCTCTGTGGGTTTCTCCAAGAATATCCTGGTATTTTTTCCTGTGTACCCACAGCATACATGTTAGCTTCATTGATGACTGTAAGTTGAACTCTGTACTGTACATGTGACAGTACCAACACAACTACTGAATTGACCCAATTTGAGTGATCCAAAGTGGGTCTTGTAATGGACTAGCACCTTATCTAAGATTATTTCCTAGCTTGCCCCCCACATCCCTGAATGTCCTAATATATTATGTGATAAATACAGTCTAAATTCCTGTATTAAGATGTAAATGAAGTAATATCTCAGTTTACCAGATGGATATTTTTCATGAAATTGCTTGAAAATACTTTCTTTTTATTTTTTTTAACAAGCATTTGAAATCAATTAAAGTTATGGAAAAGCATTTTTCCTTTTGTCTTAGAGTTCATGTCAGCTATTTTACATTTTATTCTTTATTTAAAACTGTATTTTTACTTTGTGGCTGACTTTTTCCTGAAAGAAATATAATACAAGCATTCTGACAATATCTGCCATTTATTTTACTGTAACAGAACATCACATTCTCAAACTCCATTAATCCAACTCAGGGTTCTAAGGTTGTGAAGCCTTCATCACACTCACACAAGGCCAGCATAGTATCACAAGCTGACATGACCTGCATTTTTTTAGGGATGTGGGACTAAAACCCACGCAGGTGTAGAAAGCAGGTATAAAGTCTACACAGACAACAACCAGGTGCAGAATTCAAGGCCAGAGCTTGGAATCCATAAAGCAGCAGTGATAACAGCTAATCTACTGGATAGTTTAATTTTGATGCTGTCCTTATACAGAGGGTTCAGAATTAGGGCAGCATATACCAGTATGCATGATGTGAACGGCAGTTGTCCAAAGGTTGTTTGACAGTATGCCTCAGCAGTGCACTATAGTGTGTTTTATTATATAAGCAATCACAAAATTGAAAGCATAAATTATTGCGAGAGAAGCATTTATGCATAATTAGTGATTGTTATTTCTAGTTGATAGAGAAAGTTAAAGTGTGTAAATTATTAATTAAAAAAAACACGTGAAATAAGGAAATTCTATTGGTAATAAAGCATGTATTTTCTTATTGCCACACCTTTAGAAACCAAAGAGGCACTCCTCTGGAACTCGCATTCAAGAGATCACTTCTAACAATAAACATCTGCAGACTTTGCAAAACAACAGTCCCTATCTGCCATCAAAACTCATTGGTGTGCCTACAGCCTCACCCAGTGGAAAGTCCAGTAATCCAAACAACCAGCATTCAGGTATGTAAGAAAATTACATGTTGTTTTGTCCAGTAGTGCCGAATACTCTTGTTACTGTCAATATATTTTGTGATATTTTTGGAGGAATGATAATGTAACATGCAATCGTTAAACTTCAACAAGGCAAACTCTCTGAGGTCATCTAGTGACCTCAGTACATTGTTACGACAGTCCATTGGGAATTTTGATAGATGTGAATTTTGAACTTACTGTTTCCCCTCCCTTGATGGTGATTTCTGCTAAAGAATTAAAATCTCTTTGTTCTCATAAATCTTGTTCTCACTTACTAAGCAGTTAACTGAATGATACTGTAATGATACACATGTAAACTTGTGGTTATTATGCTAAAGAAAAGACATAAGAACACTGGAAGCTGGACATTTAAGAGCAGTTACGGGTATGCCTGCTCTGTAAGTTGCCCTCTTTTTACATGCTAAAGGAACTGAACCTCTTTAGTCTAGAGGAGAGAGGCTACATGCAGGCCTAATCTATGTCTTCAAATTCTTGAAGGTATCAATATAGTTGATCCAACAGAAACTTTCTTACTTATTAAGTGCACTCAGCAAAAAATCAAAAAGCATGTCTTTGCACAAGATGGTGCCTTCAGAATCTGGTCAAAATACTAAAAGAAAACCCTGTAGACTTTTAAAAAATTTGTGGAAGAGACATTAAGGCAACTTAGCCATTACTTACCATATATACTCGCGTATAAGTTGGTCTTGAAACCTGAAAAATCAATCATAAAATCAGACCCCGACTTATACGCCCATTCAAAAATGCGACACTTAAATTTTTTTTCCTTTTACATCTCCAGTCCTCCTCCAATCTTGCATCAGTTTCTCAGAAGCATCGAATTTTGTTGCAGCAGCGCAATTACCAATTTCTTTCGCTACTTCAACGACGTTTAATTTAAAACCAGCTTCATATTTTCTTCTGATCAAACGCTCCATCGTAGATACGATAAAGGTGTATGAGAGTGTGAGATACAAAAAACACAAATAAGTGCAAGCTTTGCTTCAGAATACTTCAGGTACTACTGTGTGGTCACGTTGGCACAATAGAGAGAGAAGGAGAGGTTAGGAGCACATGCTGATACAGTAAAAATTGTACCTGCTACCTCCAAGTCTTTCTGAAGCTCTTTCTGAGTGGTCCTTGGCTCTTGGCTACTCTTCTGACTATCCTTCTGACTCTCTGGTCAGATTTCTTGCGAGGGGCTGCAGTGAGTGGTGGTTGATGGTGGAGTGATGTTTCTTCCACTTGCGGATAATGACCCCAATGATGCTTACCAGAAAATTCTGAAGTACAGTATGTCTGTAACCAGTTCCATTGATATGGTTTGCAACAATCAGGTTGCAAAGGTTTTGGGAGAGCTCTTTGCTTTTACCCATCAAGAGATGTTTCTTGGGTGACACCTTGGTAGCAAAACACCTTTTTATAACCCATCAATATATACTAACCCAACTGATATCAATTTGCACAGATAGGAGGTGGAATTACTTTGTAACTACTTGCAGATTTCAGCCGGTTCCTTGCCTTGGTGTACTGCTTTTCCTTAGTGTGTTCAATTCTTCTTGCCTGTGTCATTCCACTTTATTTCACATTCCTTTATTTATGGCCTTTAATGTTGTGAATTCTTTAGTCAGTCAGTCAGTCATTTCCCAACCCACTATATTCTAACACAGGGTCACGGGCGTCTGCTGGATTCTTTATATTTGTGGATTTCTTGAGTTAATACCAATGTTCACTGAAATAAAATGTTGATGCGTTCTATACTTATTTCCCCCACTGTACTTGTTTACTTTTTAACAATGTCTTGTTTGACTATGGAGTAAAGCTCTAATATAATGCTTGAATGTCTGTTAATGTATGTGTGAGACCACCTAATCCAAGAAGCATGCCGAATGCAACCAGATGTGTGGATTATGATAGTATTTTGTGTGCACTCATTCCAGTAATTGATAATTGTGTACTCACATTTAATAGAAAACTACTAAAATGTCCCATTACTATTTTTTTCAAAGTCTGTTACTAATTTCTACTTGTTTATGGCTCAAGATGAAAACAATGAATATCATAAAGACTGGTTTTAATGGAGATTTTGTGCCCATCCGGACAGCATTATGTTAAAGGTAGGGAACAAGCCCAAGTAAAGGTAATCAGCTTCATGAAGTTTAGACTTGGCTGTGTTTTTCCTTTGGAATAATTCTGTGAAATACCATTCAGCCCTTATTTCATTTTTTAGGAATGTGATTTTATGGGAAACAGGTGGATAGAAAAAAGGCTATGGCAGTAAACATCCTGGCAGGCAGACTCTATCCCAACTTGGTTGCCGCACAGGCAGGTGTTTGACTCTGGGTAAGCCCTAGAGATGTTGTATTCTTCATGACCACTACTGGGAAGAAACATTTCCCTGCTACACAGGCTTAGTAGAAGTTCATCATTTGCCTCAGTCTCTGTGGAAAGGATTGTGACTCTGAAGTCTTCTCTGTGCCAGAGGTACTCCAAGGCATAACTTAAGAGGGCCTCCAACTCTAAAGTCAGACAGAGTTGGAGTTGGTAATGTAGTGGAGGAGGAGAAATGATAGTATTGATTATATTCTCTAAAAGCAATGTTAAAAGTAGACGAGAAGGCCCCCCAACGGGCATAAGTTTATTTTCTACTTTATTCGTTGGTGTTTTTTTTTTCTCTCCCTTGTATTTTGTCTGCTATTTCATTATTCTTCCTAATCTTGATTTGGCCACAATGTTGGCAGTCCCAAATGCTGGATTAACTTGATATATATCCAGCATTTATAACATAACATGACAATGGTTTAGTTGTTCATCATTGTCACATGTATAGAATACAGTTAAGTTTTTACTTACATGTGCTAATAAACATGCAACATGTTGCCACTCTCTGGTACTTTGAAATGTCTGTCCGTCTTATCTGAAAAATGTCAGAACACAGTTTACAACGGCATCTCCATAGCATAGCCTAACATTCACAAACAGAGCTTACCACAGCCTAGTATAATACAGTATGGCCTAACATAGCATAATATAGCCTATTACTGCCTAATGTAACCTAGCATTCTCAATTCTGCCAAATTCAGTTGACCTGGGCAGCAATTGTGTACAAGGCAGGAAACAAGAAACTTGATTATAATAGAATGTTAAATGCATAACAGTATTCAGCAGTATAAAACAGCAAAGAATGTTCCTGACATTCCATAGCATAAAATGTTAGCAGATCCAAAATTAAGGTGACCTACTTTCCCATAACAGCTTCTGATTGCCTCTGCTAATGGAGCCTCTGTCTTTATATGTTAATCTGAGCACATTATAAGTAGGTCAATATGACCTACTTTTCCAGTACAGACACATTGATTGGTTTTTGCAGAAATTGCTTTCTTTTGTTCACAGTTGATGACTAAAATGCAACATCTGCTTATTAGCCAACTGTCAATACCCATAAGTCATGATTGGCTATTACTGATCTTTGTACCAGATGTCATGAGATTTCATGAGTCTAAAAGCTGATTTTTTTCTTGCCAATATAATGCACAGTTTCAATACAAATAAACTTTATGCTGTATCGCTCATTTCTATAATACATACAGTATAATTCACAGGTACAAGTACATAGTTATAGCATAATTCTTTATATGCTGTTTCTAAAAATAGAGCAAAGGCAAGAACACTGAATCATTTAGAGTCACACATTAACTTGGAAGTAGAAAATGAACTGGCAACCATGAAGTTTAGATCTCACTACTGAGCACTCAACTTATTTAAAGATGCTTACGGATAATCTGAAACTTTGATCTTACCTCTCTGTAGAAACAAAACAAAACAAAAAAAGATTTAGAATTCAGTCCTAAATCCAAAAAAGAAATGTATGATTGTGTAATTTAACTTTTGTTGCAGAACACCAAGTAAGAAAATAAAAATAAATATTGTTTTTCTTTCTCTGTGAATATGCTCCTTTGTCAAGATCAGACCCACAAATTACAATGTGTTCATTTTTGATAAAATGTCTGCAAAAATAGAAGATGCTTTATCACTTCCTGTGCTTGTTGCCTAGATTTATGTGAACTGGCATGCTAAGGCTTTGCTATTTTGTAATGTACTTGTGCCATCCATTGTTTCTTTAAAAGTCACAACAAATTCTCCAACAATCCATCCCTTTTTTAATCCAGTTCAGGTTCACTTGAATAGAAATTACAGGTCACTTTCACATGTTTGTACCTGGTCATACAAGGCGGTGCAGAGTTCTGATATTTCAGTTTGGCTCAATTTACTGTGACCTAGTGATCTGTACTGAAAACTGGCTTAGATCATCCACATAGATATAAAACAGAAAGGAGAAATGAACAGTAATATTGAGATAAATTACATTCTACTATTTACAGTGAGGCAATAATTAAAAAATATGTAAGAAATGTAGGAAAAATTACCATAACAGAAAATTAATCAAATTAATCTTTGGTCAATTAAAAAAGTTAATGTTTTTGGAAAAAATAAACCTCAGTGGGAGCTGAAGTCCTTTAGTTTACCATATATACTCACATATAAGTCGGGTCTTGAAACCTGAAAAATTGATTATAAATTCCGACCCCGACTTATACACCCGTTCAATGCAACACTTGAATTTTTTTTTTTTTTTTTACATCTTCTTGCCTCCTCCAATCTCGCATCAGTTTCTCAGACACATTGAATTGTGTTGCAGCAGCGCAGTTACCAATTTCTTTCGCTACTTCAACAACTTTTAATTTAAAACCAACTTCATATTTTCTTCTGATCGAACACCCCATCGTAGATAAGGGATTATCTTACGATAAAGGTGTATGAGGGTGTGAGATACAAAAAACACAAATCAGTGCAAATGTTGCTTCAGAATAGTTCGGGTATTACCTTGTGGTCACGTAGGCATTGCTGCACCGACATAGAAAAAAAAAGGCAGTGTGCTCCGTGGTTATTCTCTCAGGTGGGCGTTAGCATATCATAATCCTTTGTACCAATAACGTGCGTTTTCCGCATTCGACTTATATGACTGACATTATACAATACCAGAAAGTATACGATAAATCAAGTCCCCACTTATCTGCAGGAGAACTTATCTGCAAGCACGTATATACGGTATTTAGAGTCAAAAGTTTAGCTGCCCTCCCCCGCAGGGTTACTACTGTAGCACATGAGGCATGTCGATTCTGTGACTGAAATATAATAATACATAATATGTAGTAGTAATATGACTTGAAAGATAAATGGGCAGTATAGTATCACTGATTTTGTTTGTCATAATAAACCATACGAAAATACTGTGTAAATACAAAGACAGTAAAAATGCTATTAAAGTAAATTGTAATTGAAGTCTGGTAGTATCGTAGGACCATTGCACATCCATAATCAATTAAACAATTTTAAATCATATACTTGAGTGCCACTCACAGTGAGCACCATTAAAAGGTGTTATAAAAATTAAGAAAAAAAACACAATGTAAGTAACACTTTGTAATAAAATTATAAGACTCTTGAATCAGAATATAATACATAATCCTAGTGTTTATAGGAATTAATTGATTTGTAGAACTAGCAGACAACATCATGGCTTCAGTATCTGTAGAGTAGAAATAGCAGAGTGTCAGAGATGGCTGGGGTGGCGACCCAGCCGGGACGCCCAGAAGGATCGGAGGAGGGCTTATGCCTTCCCCAGACCATGTAAGGGCGACCACCCTGGTACCTTTGGGGGCCACGGGTACAGAGCTTTGAAGCTCCACCCTGTAGGGGCCCGTGGTCACCGCCAGGGGGCGCCCCAAAGCCTTGGAGACCCTGGACCTCAGCACCTCCGCCACACCCGGAAGTGCTGGGCAGAAGAGGAGCAGGGACACCTGGAGTGCTTCCGGGGATACAGCCGACACTTCCCCCACACTGGGGCTTGTCGGTGGGAGATTGCCGGGAAGCACCTGGAGCACATCCGGGTGTGTATAAAAGGGGCCGCCTCCCTTCATTCAGAGCTGGAGTCGGGTGAGGAGAAGGACAGAGCTTGGTGGAGGAGGCAAGGAGGCGGCCTGAAGAAAGTAAGGCAGTGTGAAGAGGCCAGGACTTTGGGGACTTGTGGGGTTTGTGTGGCACTGGACTTTGTACATAGAATGTATAATAAACGTACGTGTGGTGAAACCAAAGTGTGTTATGTACTGTAAATGCTGTTGTAAATGATCACATTAATGGACCATGGCTGGTTCTTGCCTTGTGTTTAATGACACCCAGATAGCATATGACTGGTCCTGACCATTTATTTTTTAAACCTATAAAATGCGATTATTAAAAAGTATATTTTGATAGATTACAAGTCTGAAGAAATGCCATTCTAAGTGCCTTGGGGAGGTAAAGGAATAGATTGTCACCCAGCTGCATAGGCTGCTCAGTCTTTTTTGCTGTTTTATTCAGCTGCTTTAAAAAAAAAAAAAAAAACCTCACACCTCAACTTCCCCAATGTTTGGATTTCTCAACAGATTTTAATATAGGACAGCTAATACTACTTTCACTGGATCTGCATGTGTTTGAATATTTCAAGTCATTTAAGGGCCTAGAAGTCAGTATTACAATTTTCTGATCAATCACAAATTTATTGGAAACCAGTATTAATTATTCCAAGTCTGTAATAATTAACTGTATAGAAATTAGATCAACTTCCAGACATAGTGCTTTGGATATTGAACTTTAACCGACCATGTTGTCTATATGACAACAACATTTGTGTATTTAGTACATGTTGATACAAAACTTTAGCTCAAAGTGTTTTACAATAAGTAGAAGAGTTACATTCATAAAGAAAGTAAAACTGAATAGTATATTAACTCTCCTTAATTTAGATATAATAAAGACATAAACATTGTAAACGTCGTCCATGCTGCTTTAGTGGTCAAGTTGGGCAGATACTCTTGAAAATTGTGAGAATTTAGCAGTAGATGAACATCGAGGCTTAATTTGGAATTGGCTACTCAATTTCTGCATTAATGAAACCCCTCAAGTGTCGTGCTGTGCTATGAATCACTGAGTTACCACTGGGATAAATGCCAGTTATCTGAAAAATGATTACCTCAGATAAATCAATTTTTGCAGATTGTAGTTGAACAAAGTACTATACTATTCTTACTGAACAATATATAGTCATCATATTTTTGATTTACTTTGTTAATCCCCAAGGGGAAATTGTCTTTTCGCATGACCTTTGTGGATCAGTGATATGTGCCTACTTAGGTATTATTTGATAATATTTCTCCTTAATTGCCTTTTACTTATATAATATATATATAAAGTCAAGAACTATGGGAAACGTTTGACCTCTGTAATTGCAAACAAAGGCTTCTGTACCAAATAGTAACACTGATTTTCTCAGGTGTTCAAATACTTGTGTGCAGCAGTGCAATACAAATAAATTCTGAACAAATCATACAATGTGTCTCTCACAGTGGAAATGCACCTACAATGTGAATTTCAGACCCCTCCATGATTTCTAAGTGGGAGTACTTTCAAAATCGCAGGGTGTTCAAATACTTATGTTCCTCACTATATATATATATATATATATATATATATATATAGTGTGGACCCTGGCCCGGGCACAGACAGGCGGACACCAATAGTTCACCCAACACACGTCTGTTATACATTATTATTATTTACAAAGTGACACACAACCCCAATACTCCCCCAAAGTCCGGGCCCTCCTCTTCTCCCAGACTCTGTCTCTCTTCCTCCCAACTCCAGCCATCGAATGGAGGGAAGCGGCCCCTTTTATCCCCACGCGGATGTGCTCCAGGTGCCTCCCAATGAGTGACTGCTGGCACTCCCCGGTGTGGCGGAAGTGCCGGCTGTGCACCCGGAAGCACTCTAGTTGTCCCTGGCCGTCTTCCCCCCAGCACTTCCGGGTGTGGCGGAAGTGCTGAGGACCAGGGCTCTTCAGGCATCGGGGTGCCTCCTGGCAGTGACCACAGACCTCTATAGGGTTAAGCTTCCATGCTCTGTTCCCGTGGTCCCCAAAGCCACCAGGGCGGTCGCCCCCTCGTGGTCTGGAGGAGGAGTAAACCCTCCTCCGGTCCTTCTGGGCATCCCGGCTGGGTACCACCCCCAGCCACGCCACAATATTTTTTTAATGCCCATTATGAAAGTATATTTTTAATATCCACCCATCCATTCACCCCCTGCTGAAGCCACCACCACCATGTCAGGGCTATTTTAAACTTAATGGGACCCAAAGTTTTTTCTAGCAGTGCAATTTGTTGCTGTGGCTGAGATGCCAGTCCCTCACAGGGCACACCCACGCTTGCTATTCACAGTAGATGAGCTAAATGACTTGTTAAAAATCTCTTTGGAATGTGGAAAGAATGGTAGCCCTTCAAGTTACACTATTTAAACAGCCTGGGGCACAAGTATGGTGAAACAGCCAAATCATCGCCCTGCTGGAGTGCTTAAATGAATTATTGTGAGTAAGCTGTTTTGTTTTTTGTTTTTTTTTTAGGTGAATCTCATTTGCAGATCCTTCAAGTCACAGATACGCCTCCATCCAATATCTATCAGAATAATGCGGAAGGAAAAAAGGGACACATTGTCCAAAAGCGATTCAGAGGTATTAACAAAGGTGTGTATTTTATTATTTCCAAAATACTTTGCCTGGCTTCTGAATCTTTTACATTTGAAACTCCAATCTTTTCTATTTTAGAATAATTGTTGTTTTATTAAGCTTGATTCATAATTTGAAAATGATGCCAGAAATATTTTTTCTTAAATATTATGTCATCTAACATAACTCTAACTACCCTAGGTTTACTTTAGATTAATTATGAGCTGTTATATTGTATAATGAAAGTACGTTTGTATATTGCAGGATGGAAGTGAAATATAAGGGACTTGAGCTGAGTTTCCAGCTCTGCTGCTGTCTGTATGGAGTTTGAATCTTAGTTTGTATTTTATTATTTATGCAATGCTACTTGTACAAAACCTTCAATTTTTGAAAGTGTGCCATGTGATTCTAAGGATTTCAGGACTATAGCGTAGGGCATTCTTCCTTATGATGGTATTAGGGTGCTCCCGGCCTGCTGTTTTTACTCTTCCCCACAGATACCCCAAGTATATGTAGCTTATTGATGGTGTCAGGACTTTAATAAACTTACACAGTTTAGGTATCCTTGAACAGAGTTTGACTGTCTTCTTAGTGAAATCTGTCTTTGTGTCGGGATAGAGGTCTGTGGAAACCATAATTCAATAACACCTCACCTCAGTTATTAGCATTGGAAAATGATAAAGTTTGATTTTGAGCAAATGTATTCCAGAGATTTTGCTCTACAGAGTGGATGATTTTGTGTTTATTGTGCACATTTCTGGCCTATTTTTTGCCTAGTTGGGGAACGGGAACTTACATCTTTGAATCAAGATATGATTCTTCATTTTCTGCATGTGGGTGACACATGAAAGAGAAGCCCTGTGTGTGGTAAGGAGCCCCACCCTGGTTTTAGCTAGCGGGACTCTGCTGATGTTTCAACATTCCGTGTTTATTTTGCACATACCAAGTATTTTTTTTATAATAGGTTTGGAATTATTTTATAGTGTGCTGGCCTCATAAGAGGAAATACCCTCAATGAGAGTAAGTTGAATTGAAATTAATTAAAATTTAATCTGCAACATTTTACTACTAATATTGCATCTTTGTTTTTGGAAAAATAAGTGCTTGGCACACATCAGACTGCTTCTGTTAATTTTGTTGTAAGATTTCTGCATTTAAGACAAACTATTAAATTAGATGGCTTGTTACTACTTACAGTCTATCAATTTAAACACATCTTCAAATATTAACCAGTGTTCCTTCTGTGATATACAGTATACGTGACATACTGCAATTGATTATTAGCTGAGAGTTTGCTGTAATTGTTCTCCAGATATTTTTGAAGTCATCAGCACACTGTTCCCTAACTGTGACAAAATGATTCAAAGCAGTAATATGAAAGGTGTCTGTACTCAAACAGGGTAACACTGCTAGTTCAAATATCCACGTTTTAGTGGCAAGTGCTGTTCCACCAATCAAACCAAAACCACATCTTTTGGACCCCACAAATGCCACACTGTATTCTCTTTACATTTTATTTTGGCTTTTAGTGATTCATTTGTGTGAACAGTACACATCTTCAACTGAGAATTGTGCAGTGCAACCTCTTTAGCGAAGTGTTATTTTAAAGGTCTTATCTGCTATTTCCAAGACCATCTATGAGATACAGAGATAAAATGCTAAGGAGAAAATAACTGCACAATAATGAATTAAACTACCATGCAGACTTATGCTGGTCGTGCCTGTGTTACTATTTATTTAATTGTTCTTAATATTGATTAGGACCCACAGAAGCCTACAACACAAACCATCTGTTGCCAAACCCTGGAAATTCAAAAAGACCACACAACGAACTGAAGAGAAACCGCAGAGCAGGACCTGAACACAACAGTAAACTTCACACCAAGAACAAGAAGTGAGCTGTCCCAACTGCACACACACAGCGTAATTAAAGGAGTGACCTTTTTGTAAATTTATTTTGAAAGGTTTAACTCCTGCATCTTATAAACTAATGCTGTACATGGGGTGTTTCAGGCGTAGGGCAGTTAGTCATGTAATCAGTAATCATTATGCAGTTCTTGTCATTTCTTATTACTAGTGTTACATTCACTTGTCACTACAATTTTTATTTGCCAAAATTAGATACAAACCTTTGTTTAAAATGCTGTCCATTCACTTCAGCACATTATTTAACTCTTCTCTTCTACAGAGTAGTTGCACACATACTGATTCAAGTCCATAGTACTGCAGTCATTTAAGAATTCAAATTTTAAAAATGCAACACCACTGCTCTATTATTTAAAAGACACCCTTTATGAAAATGTAACTGAAAAGAACTATTAATGATTCTTGGTTTTATATTTTTAATAATAGGGGGTATAATGCCTCAGTTCAGTATAGAAAGCATGTGTATGCAGCTAATTTACAATATTTTATAAAGATACTGTATATAAATATAGGAATGGATCTGTTATTCAGCCTGCACTATTCTATAGAAACTGTAATGTACTGTATTTTATTATTGGTTTTCTATTACAATGCATCTTTTTCTATGTCTGTACATTTTTAATATATATATTTTAAGATTTGTATAATATGTATAAATAACACTCATAAAATGTAAAAAAAGAAACATGCACTTACTGAATAAACCCAATAAAATACTCCATGTTCACTGTCATAATTTTAATACTAGAAAGACAGATAGATATGAAAGGCACTATAGAAAGATAGGTGGATAGATTTATATAAACTTAATTTCTTTGTTTCCATTGATCCTGACATTTTACTGGGAAGTACGGCAGTGCCATGCTTGTGTTACTCTTTTAGCTAACATCACTAAATAAAAAATAAAGTGAAATATTCAAAAGTATATATTATGTTTTGCAATTAGTAATCCCTGAGAGCTCCCTGGGAAAAGATCTTACATTTGTGGGAAACGACATGGTGTCATGGATCCAATGCCCTCGGTTCAAGTCCAATGCTTGGTTGTTATCTGTGTTGTATTTTTGTGTTCTCTCCATGTCTGCATGGGATTTTGGCATTATGTTCTGAAATATGTGTGTGTGTGTGTTGGGTTAGTTGGTGATTCTAGATGGCCTTAGTTGGCTGTGGAGGCTTAATGCACATACAGTACACACATTTACAAATATGAAAGTACAAATTCTGCACTTTTGGAAATGAAATAACAAACTAAATTGCGGCAGCTATTGAAACATTATAAATATGTGAATAGCCAGAACCGTGAATACAGGGGATAATTTGAATAAATGGAATTCACTGGATTGAATTCTTTCTTCTATAATAATAATAATAATAGTCATGTAATATGCTGTATAAATCTGAATGTATTTGTCCGGTATGAAAATCCGCAACTGAACCTACAGTTATTCTCCACCAAATGTTAAGCAGATCCCTAATTTGTACAGTAGACGTCTGTAGGCTAGCTTTTGTTCAGATCATTTTCCTTTTGGTAACTTTATTTAGTGACCATACCCTCACTTTATTCCACTTTTGGTACATGGCTAGTACTGAATAACTTTGAATTCAGCGCACATCAAAAGTTTAGAAGTGCTTATTGAAATTTTAGATTTTGTTGATTTAAAGCTCAAGTCAGGTTTTTATTTTTTTTACTTTTAATAAGATCTTGTAACCAATGGTATTGCACACTTATACAATCCATATATTAAAACTTTAATTAAAGATGCTACATTGCTTATTTTAACATGGTTTCCATTATAAAGGGGTTGCTGCTGTTTTTTCTTGTTAATTCTTTTTTTTTCATTTTTTCAGGATTAAATCTTGCACAATGGGCTGTTGTGTTGTGTAACCACTGGGTGACGCTCTGGTAGCGCTGCTGCCTCGCAGTAAGGAGACCTGGGTTCACTTCCCAGGTCCTCCCTGCGTGGTGTTTGCATGTTCTCCCCGTGTCTGTGTGGGTTTCCTCTCACAGTCCAAAGACATGCAGGTTAGGTGCATTGGCGATCCTAAATTATCCCTAGTGTGTGTGTGTGTGTGTGTGCCCTGCAGTGGGCTGGTGCCCTGCCCGGGGATTTGTTCCTGCCTTGCACCCTGTGTTGGCTGGGATTGTGTCCAGCAGACCCCTGTGACCCTGTAGTTAGGATATAGCGGGTTGGATAATGGATGGATGGATAAATCTTACACAATATCATGGGTGTGTTTTCTGGTACTTATATTCTCAGCATTTCAGATGTGAGAAGAAGGATATGGCAGAAAGGCTTGTGAGATTTATCTTAGGGTCGGGATAATGGGCTTGATTTTGGTCCATTGGGTAAGAAGGTCCTGATTTCAGACAGGTCTAAATCCATCATCTTCCCAGGTTATCCTGTAATGTGAGATATTTAGTAATTAATCTTAATCTTAATCTCCCCTTTTACTTACAAGCCAGCTGGAGCCACCCACTTGTAAAATCATACAGTTTATACATGTTTAATATTCGAATTATTTGTAACTCTGAATTCCACAATATTGGGTGGAGCATAAAGTTTTTTATATGTGAATGTATATTTGATGTCACATATGAAGGAATGACATTCTGTTGCAGACAAGCATCTGTCTGTAAGTCCCAAAGATATCAAAAGCACTTCCAATAATGTCCACTACTGGGAGAAAACACCAAGATCCCCAGCTAGATTCAAATGGGCCTCAAAGAATCTTTATAAAATAAAAGATTTATTCTTCACAAAATGCTCTTCAATACAATGAAGCTCCGCAGAGCCCAAGGAGCAAAGGAATTGCCCAGAAATACTAAGGCAGCCCAATGCATACAAAGTTCCACTACAGTGATAGAGAAACATACTCAAAAACTGAGCAAGAAGGTCAAAATCCCAATAAAATACCAAAATATGGAAATTGCATAAGAACTTGCTAAAATTCCCAGAGTGCATTCACAATGAACCGCTAGGAACTATGGTAGAACCTCTGGATGTATAGCGTGCAGGGCAGTTCCTTGTGGTTATTGGGAGACCATCCACAAAACACATGGATCATAACAGGCATCTTACGTACATAAACAAAATGAAAAACAAAAATAATGCACATAAATTAAAGAATCAAAAATGCACAAAAGAAACCTCAAACATGATGCTGAACTGCTGGCTGAAACATGACTCAGACAAACACAATCAAAAACCAAAAATACAAAGAATACACTATCAAAGAAGACTGAGACCTGAAAAGGGGAACAACAAAGATTGGAGCCCCCTCGACTGAACACCACCAGAGAAATGCAAGATCAGAGTTTTTCTCTTGAGTGCTAGAGAAGAACAGGAGGCGTCAAAAGTGAGAATGACAAACTCATAGTTAAGAAGTTGAAAAATCCAGCAATGCCCCTTCACATGGGGTCGCACTTTTGAATTGAAGACAGGAATTTTGACCATTGGTTGAGGGGGAGAGTCGGGCCTTCAGTTCAATGAAATGACATCTTGGGCCACTTATGTCACAACACATACAAAAGACAAAGAACTTGACCTTAAGATCATCCAGATTTGTGGATAAACTTTAAACAGTTTCAAACCTATTCCCTTGTGATTTAAATCTACTGTATTTTTTTTTTGGTTCTGACTTTGCTTTGTTTTCTGACTTTCTCCTCTGGCTCTGTTTTGGGTTTGACAATAGATTTTTTTGACTCCCTGGCAAGGACCTTAGGCAACATTTGATACCCCTTTGTTCTCCAGATCGGCATGATTAAATTCTTAGCTTTTTTCTGGTTTTATGTACAGTAATATGAAGCACCTGTTAAATTCCCAGATTAAGGTAGTGTTACGGGAAATGCTAAATAAAGAAGAGTCTTGAACTATCATTATATGTGAAATTCAAACATGGCTGTCCTTTATTTGCATCTATTGGTTGTGCCCCCTTATACCTTCTTCAAAGTGTCATGGCAGGCTTAAGACTTAACAGAAAAGCTTCCTTTAATTAGTTAGGTTAATTTACATAACATATTTGAATATATTTTAATTTTCACCAATCAGCTTAAGATAAATGGGTTACTCCAGAAGCACACCTCCAAATTAAGTATTATGTAAAGTCCCAAACCTGTTAAATATATTAAAAGTCCTATGTATAAGAAACAAAACCTCTCATATTATAACCTGTTTTTATAGAACACAAACCAAAGTTATATATGATCTCGTTTTCAAATCTAAAATATGCTGGTACAAATGAAGCCAGGGTGTCACAGTTTCTTTCTCTTCTCTTACAGTGGAAATTCCATCGCAAACCAAGTGATATTGTGAGTGTAAGAAAGCATTTTACTTAGCAAGAAATCTGACATTCCAAGCTCTGACATTTCCAGGTTTGGCTTTTTATTTTTAGCATCTACAGATATGCTGCTTTAGTGATGAGTAATTTGCTCTGAACCTTAATTTCTAAAACCATAACTTTTGGCTCCATAACTGTACTGACACTTCTGTATTAAGGCCTCGTTCTGACTACCGTGTGGTCTGGAGAGTTTGAAACAAAAGCAGAAGTGGCTGAGTTATCTAAACATACTGAGATGAGCCAATTTCCTGTTTGTAAAATGGCTGTTAGGTTCCTAATGCTGTTCTCCGGTGTGTATATTTTTCCCCACTGGGTCTGCATTAAATAAATGCTTTGAACAAGTTAAGCTGTTCATAGATTGCATGTACCGATACAACAAACAAACAAACCCGTAGTACTGAGAAACGTTTAATAATGAGCCATTTATATATTCAGTAGGGTGACGACACTGCTATCGTGGGCTGCATCAGGAGTGGGCAGGAGGAGGAGTATAGGAACCTAATCAAGGACTTAAATGGTGCGACTCAAACCACCCACAACTGAACACCAGTAAAACCAAGGAGCTGGTGGTGGATTTTAGGAGGCCCAGGCCCCTCATGGACCCCGTGATCATCAGAGGAGACTGTGTGCAGAGGGTACAGACCTATAAACCCTGGGAGTGCAGCTGGATGATAAATTGGACTGGACTGCCAATACTGATGCTCTGTGTAAGAAAGGACAGAGCCGACTATACTTCCTTAGAAGGTTGGCATCCTTCAACATCTGCAATAAGATGCTGCAGATGTTCTACCAGACAGTTGTGGCGAGTGCCCTCTTCTACGCGGTGGTGTGCTGGGGAGGCAGCATAAAGAAGAAGGATGCCTCACGCCTGGACAAACTTGTGAGGAAGGCAGGCTCTAATATAGACATAGAGCTGGACAGTTTGACATCCGTGGCAGAGCGACAGGCGCTGAGCAGGCTCCTGTCAATCATGGAGAATCCACTGCATCCACTGAACAGGATCATCACCAGACAGAGGAGCAGCTTCAGTGACAGACTGCTGTCACCGTCCTGCTCCACTGACAGACTGAGGAGATCGTTCCTCCTCCACTCTATGCGACTCTTCAATTCCACCCGGGGGTAAACGTTAACATTATTCACAGTTATTGTCTGTTTTTACTTGCATTTTTATCACTCTTTAATTTAATATTGTTTTTTGTATCAGTATGCTGCTGCTGGATTATGTAAATTTCCCCTTTTAATTAATAAAGTATCTATCTATCTATCTATCTATCTATCTATCTATCTATCTATCTATCTATCTATCTATCGCCTTACAGTGCTATCTATCTATCTATCTATCTATCTATCTATCTATCTATCTATCTGAGCAAAGATAAAGTAGAACTCTAAATACCAGTAAACAGTCAGCCTATATGTTATATGTGTGTTTGTGTAGTCCGTCTGCATCCAGTCTTATATGTCAACATATACTGTATATGCAGTTATTATATTTCTAAGCTTTTTATGTTTATCAATAAATTGTATTTTTCTGTTTCTTAAAAACAAGTGTGCTTCAGTTACCTTGATATAAGTCTGAAGGCCATAGACCCACCTCCTACAACAAAGAAAGGTAAGGTAAATAAAGTAGGAGCCTTGATGAATTATTGGATCAATCCCACATTATTATGGTATCCTCCTGGGTGGCCGTCTTATTGATTATTAATGAAACAAAATTCCTATACTGTGATGCCACAGACTGAACACCTGCATCGCTACATAAAGGGGCTGCTACCAGAAAGAGCTTGGAGGAGATGCCGAGCAGCTGCGACTCTTGCTGGGCTGTGGTTAAAGTCAGTCTGATGAGGACTGACAGCAGGAGCACACAGTTATCCTCGCACTCTCTCAGCCAGCTACTCACTCAGTCATCTGGCTTTGACCTTTCTTTTGCTTTCAGGGGCTGCTTTCATGTTTGTTCACTTTCTGTCAAGAAAGAACTAGATATGTGTTGAAAGTTTTTGTAGCATTAATGAAAAACACAGAACTATGGTCCTAAAATAAAGTGCAAATGTTAATCAAGTTTTCTAAATTGTCCCTAGTGTGTGCATGGTGTGTGGGTGTGTGAGTGTGTGTGCCGTGCGGTGGGCTGGAGACCTGCCCGGGGCTTGTTTCCTGCCTTGCACCCTGTGTTGGCTGGGATTGGCTCCAGCAGACCCCCGTGACCCTGTAGTTAGAATATAGCAGGTTGGATAATGGATGGATGGATGTTAATCAAGTGAAAGATAAGGGGCTGTCGATACTGTGTATGCTTCCTAAATAACTTTTTTCATTTCCTCAAAAAGTCCTAATGTATTTTATTTTGTTACATCTGATGACTTATCTAGAGCAAGTGGAACATTCCTGTTTTGGAAACACATTCTTTTGTTTTCTACTTTAAAAAATAAACCTTGATATTGATCACATGGCTGATGTAACTTAGGCAAGTAGAGGCCTTCAAAGAAACACTGACACACGAATATAAAAGTAATGCTTTGATACAGACGGAGGGTTTGACTATTCAATGATATTCAATTATTCTCGATTGTCACCGTGCATTTCTGTCTCTTCTTGCATTCTGTATGCTGTATTTTGTTTTGCATGCCTATGCGCCTAGTGGTGGATGATGTGAAACAATTCATTCTTTTTGAATGACTCTTTTCATTGAATCATATGAACCTCATTGAATGGAGCGCAACGGAAGTGCTAAAGAGCACGTGTGTCCTGCAGGATGTCTTTAGAGTCTTTGGTTTAGCTGGTAAATGTTTAAAGTGCATACGCAAGAATCGCCTGAATCATGAGTCTCGACTCGTTTGATTCACAAATGAATTACTACCCGAGAACCAGTCTGACGATTCTCATTCATTTGATTTAAATGTTAGTGAATCATTACAATTTCTCATCTATTTGTGGTATTGTAAAGAAATACCTTATTTTAATTATAAATCTTAAATGTGTTATTGTGTTTTGTGTTCAGAAACAATACAATGGCATAATATTATATTAAATATATAAATTTATATGTTTGTGACGCAATCATGGAGAAAATCCCGCATCCCAACTTTCCATATACTCCTGACTCTAAATGAATCAAATGAATCAATAGAATTGATTCACCTAAATGGTGAAAATTAGTAAAGTGAATTGAAATGTCCGTCACTATGTGAGCCATCATGTTTGCCTGCTGCTGAACTGCTCTATATTCACAATTACTTTTTACTTGTCAATGTAGATCAGCATCTGGTATTCTTAGTTGTTCTCATTCTTCATCACTTACTTGGCACTGTCCTTTTTTCTTTCTGCCATTATCGTGGTTATCACTTGGCTTTGGAATCATAAACACACAACCATAGATCACTTTGCAATCCTTTATTTGCGCTTAATAAAGTTCAATGTTCAATCATCAATAAAAACAATGTTTACACTTGATTATGAATTCTGAACTCATACTTGCAGTTACTGTGTTTTTATTACAATAAAGTTTTCTGGCCGCCAGTAAAGTGGCTATCAGGTTGCTGTGACGTAATTTTTTGGAATTTGCAGAACATATCAGGCTACATTAAGGATTACTTTTTGCTTGTCTATGTGTATCTTGCTGCTTAATTTTTCTCATTCTTCATCACTTAATTGCTATCTGTGATGTGTTAGATGCTGAGCAGATGTCGTTGCTCTTCTGTTTTTGCTGCCATTACAGTAGTTACCACTTGGTTTTTCGATCATGTCAGCGTAAACACATGACCAGAAGTCACTTTCCCCCCCTTTATGGCCACCAGGTTGCCGTTACTTAAAATGTTATATTCAGGGTTACTTCTTGTTTGTCTATGTATTTCTGCATCTTGTCTTCTTATACTTTCTCATTTTTCATCACTTAAGTGCCTTCTACATTGCTTAGCAATTTAATATCTACTCTCTATATATAAAATGCTAAGCCTGAAAGTGCATCGATTTCATGTAACGTTTTTATGTCACGCTTTAAATCAGTCTTATTTTAAAGCCTACATATATATGTTTGGTATAATTCTTTTCAGAATTTATAGAACTTTAATGTGATGTTGTTAGATTTTCAGATTCTTATTCCTTTTTTTAAATTCTAAACTAAAATATCAAGAACTCGCGTCTTGCGAAACAAGACTTTGTGCCGCAGTTTTAACCATGCCTGGGGCTGGAAATAAAAGACAAAGAGTAGATGACAAAGACAGCTGCTGTACAGACTTTTAAATGTTCAAAGTGCTGCGCAAGATGCAGATCACGGGGCACGGCCGCAGCAGCAATCCAGCAGCTGATCGAGCAAAGATGAGGTAAAAAAAAACTATTTATTTCCCATTGTGTCATCTTTCAAGAGGGGGTTTTGGAGGAGCGACTATGTCTCTTCAGCCCCCCACTTCACAACACGAGCGGCAGAGACGCAAAGTGGCTGGTGCCTAGCACAGGCCAGGGGGCTTGGCGAGCGAAGCGAGCAGGGGTTAAGCCCCCTAGTACAGTATATAGAGATGATCAGTTTTACGCACTAGTTCACACACTTTTTATATCACAAAAAATCAGTCAAACAATGGGATGCTGGTGTCTGGTTTGTCTGAATTATCATCAGCACATTGTAATATATACGACATTACATGACATTGTCATCATCTCACAAAATACAGTTGTATAGATTCAAACGCTAAATGAGCTGAGAGCCTCACAACCACCCACTTCTCAGGAAAATCTACTCACTTTGAACTCCTCAAACTGAAATTGCAACATCTCAAGCTTAGAATTGAAGAGAATAAGCCAAAATAAAATTGAATGAATATGCAGACTACACACACTGGAAAATTTGGTAGCAGTGCTAACTACTGTGCAGCCAGGCCAACAAACCATTAAAAATATGATTTTTTTACATTCATCCCTGCTATTTCCGTACCAGGAATCTGTGGCTGTTTGAAACAGGAGCATCATGCTGCTGGCTTCTTTTCCACTAAGTGGAAAGAGCACACAAAGGCTTCCTTTTCAGATTTATTGTGGGCTTACTTAGTGGCAGGTAGAAATCAGGATGCAGCTTAATGTCTTGTGTATGATGCATTCCTTCTTCATTTAGTTCAAGTTATTTTGGCTATCTTTAAGGAAACAAATGGTGTTGGATTTTTCGTACCTTTTCCCTGGCTTGTGCTGCATGGTCTTGACTTGGAAAATCTCAAACCAGAAAGTGCAAATGCGCAATTAAAAACAAAAATCAAACAATACTTTGTCTTTGTTTTATTACAGGCAGTGACCCTCAAGCCTCATCACCATATTGGAAAATTCAAGTTGGACATGCGCATACACATCTGCAGGGCAAACTTCTCCAGCCAGCCCCTCAGCCTTGCCTTGCATCTGTCATAAAGACAATTTCACATACTACAAGAAGGAATACTTTTCTAGATAAATAATTACATTGAGCATATAATACAAAAATGGGAAAAATGTTTAAGAAGATAAGGCTGAGGGATGTTATAAACATTTTCGTAATAAGTTAGATTACCAAGGGATGTTTTTGCACAACATCTGGTAGGACTGTGCCTACTGGACCTTAATGCAGAAATGTCACTGCCCTCTTCACACTAATCATCCATTGCATCTTTTATTCTGAAGTCACTTTATCCATTGCAAGGTTAAGGACACGGCTAAGCCCAGTAGCCTTATAAGTTGCTAGAGGTCACACTCACTCATAAAATCGTGGGCCAATTGTAGGTCACCAATTAACCTACCTTGGATATCTTTGAGATCTGAAAGGAAGCTGTGGTATCCAGGAAAGTGAAGGGGTTAGCTGTATAATTTCGCAAAATGTTCCAAGTTCTATTAAAGAATGACACAGCTGATAAAACATGCAAAATAACATCACCACCTCCCAGTCCCTATTCATTCAGTTCAGCCATCATAACACCATCCCGCTTAGGGCAGTCCGCCAGACACTGACTACATAAGTATATGTTCCAGCCTGTACACATCATCCTCTTTCCAGCCTAGAAATTTATGATCACAATAGCATGTTTCAAAGAAGATGGCTTTTAAGGTTAGTGGTTAAAATTTGTAACAACCAGCTTTCATCCATAATGACACATTAAAGCAGACAATGCCTATTATGCATTTTGAAAAGTAGCTAACTTACAAAGTAAGACATTGACAACTAAGAAATGTGTCAGAAGAGCCCTCCTAGCTACACATCATATATATATATATATATAGTAACAAAAGGCGCTATATAGGCGCCTGACCCAACACAGAAGCACGTATAAAACCAACAAGATTTTATTTTTATTCACCCGTGGGCGCACGTCTTCCCCGTGACCCACAGGCAATACACAGTCCCAAGCACTATTCCACCACACAGCAACAACCTTTCCTTTAACCACCACACCTCCACAAGCATAGTCCTCCTCCTCCCGACTCTGGCTTCTTGAGTGGTGGTGGCTGCCCCTTTTTATAACCCACCCGGAAGTGTTCCAGGTGCTTGACCACCTGGTTCTAATTGCACCTCCAGGTGGGGCTGAAGATTCATCCAGCTAAGGCTGCTGAGTTCATGCAGCTCCCCCTAGCGGCAATCTGAGCCCCCAACCAGTCTGTGGAGGACTCCATCTTCCATGGAGCCCTGTGGGTGGTTGGGGAATCACGTCCCGGGGGAGGTACTGGACTGCCCATGGTGGCTCCCCTGAAACATAAGCAGCAGGGGCGTCCCTGCTGGGCATGGGACCTGGCTATCCTTCACTATATATATATATATATATATATATACACACACTCACTGGCCTCTTTATTAGGTACACCTTGCTAATACCGGGGTGGACCCTCTTTTGCCTTCAGAACTGCTGCAATTCTTCATGGCATTGATTCAACAAGGTGGTGGAAACATTCACCAATGATTTTTGTCCATATCGACATGATAGCATCACATAGTTTCTGCAAGCTGCATATACACAATGCTAATCTCCTGTTCCACATCATCCCAAATGTGCTCTATTGGATTGAGATCTGGTGACTGTGCAGGCCATTTGTGTGCAGTGAACTCATTGTTATGTTCAAGAAACCAGTTTAAGATGATTTGATCTTTGTTACATGGCGCATTATCCTGCTGGAAGTAGCCATCAGAAGATGGGCACACTGCGGTCATAAAGGAATGAACATTGTCAGTCATAATTCTCAGGTAGGCGTTGGAATTTAAACAGTGCTCAATTGGTCCTAAGGGGCCCAAAGTGTGCCAAGAAAGTATCCCCCACACCATTACACCACCAGCACTAGCCTGAACTGTTGATACAAGGCAGGATGGATCCATGTTTTCTTGTTGTTGATGCCAAATTCTGACCCTACCATTTGAATGTTACAGCAGAAATGTATTTATTTATTTTATTTATTTATAAAGCACTTTAAAAACAACATAAAGGCTGACCAAAGTGCTGTACAATAAAAACCCAACATATCAGACAAACAATAACCAAAGGGTAAAAGATACAGAAACACATAAGAGTTGAAAAGATTCATAATAAAAAGTACACAGATAGTCAACATATTATACTGGGTCAAAGGGCAGGGAGTAAAAGTGCGTTTTTAAATAAGATTTAAAGACAGCTAGCGGAGGAGCCTGCCTAACGTGCAACGGCAAATCGTTCCAGAGTTTTGGAGCTGCAACTGAAAAAGCCCGTGCCTTAGGAACACGTAAAAGCATCTGCTCTGCTGACCTGAGAGAGCGAGACGGTACATAAGGGTGCAGCATTTCCGACAAATGAAATGGGGTACAACCATTAAAGGATTTAAAAACAAATACAAGGATCTTAAAATGGATTCGAAAACGAACTGGAAGCCAGTGATGGGAAGCCAAAATCGAGGTAACAAGCTCATGCTTTCTTGTGCCTGTTAAAAATCGAGCAGTGGCATTTTGCACCAGCTGTAGGTGAGCAATGGAGGCCTGGATAATTCCAAAAAGAAGCGCATTGCAGTAATCTAGACGAGAGGTTATAAAAGCATGTATCACTGTTTCAAGGTTACTTTTAGACAAAACAGGCTTGATTTTTGACAGCCGCCTCAATTGGGAAAAGCGAGATTTTACCACTGCATTCACATGGCTATCAAGTTGTATATACTTTCCCTAGGCATTGTATGTAATACCCAGGCATTATATAGAATGACAAATGCTATTTAGGCAAAGTATTAAAAGAGAGTCATGAAAAGGCTTTTATTGAAAAGACGTACAGTATATGAAAAAGAAAGAAATACAAAATAAAGTATAGGACTTTCTTATTGAGGAAAACAAGAGAAAATAAAATATGAACCTACTTGTTGCAACAAGGAAGGAAAAAAAAATGTTTTTTAAATTACATTTAATTATCATAAAGAGTAAAATTCTGTTCTTGTATTTGGGTGAAAGTTCTTTCAACATTCTGTCACGTCCTCCGTAGCCATCGGCTAAATGAGCGTTATGAAATACGTTAAATAACTCAGAGTCTGTGATGTAGAACTGGATAGCACTAATGCCTTCTTTAACAGGATAAATCAGTTTACTTTTGTTTTCCACTAACATCACATCATATCGATTCAGCAGCCAATAGTCCCGTGGTTCCATCTTAGTAGTCATCTTGGCCTTTATCACATCGCTCATGAACTTCTGGTAAGTAGTTTCGGTTAGGAAAACACTGTTTTTGCAGTATTGGCTCGCACTTTAGACAGTTCATCGTAGAATCGTCGTTGCATGTCAACATGCCATAATTCCTTCTCGGACACTATACCTTGCTCTTACATTTTTATACAGCACAGTATGGGCTGAAGTCTTTGCTGAACAAATTCAAAGTAGCGTATTTAGTCATTTCCGAACAAAGACTGAAAGGCAAATGGGGAATTCTCCGTCTGAGGCGAGCATCGAAAGTCACGTGACAACAACAACAACATTTATCTCTATAGCACATTTTCATACAAATAATGTAACTCAAAGTGCTTTACATGATGAAGAAAAAAGAAAAAAAAGACAAAGTAAGAATTAAAATAAGACAACACTAATTAACATAGAATAAGAGTAAGGTCCGATGGTCAGGGAGGACAGAAAAAACAAAAAAGAGCTCCAGACGGCTGGAGAGAAAAAATAAAATCTGCAGGGGTTCCAGGCCATGGGACCGTCCAGCCCCCTCTAGGCATTCTACCTAACATAAATGAAACAGGCCTCTTTGTATTTAGGGTTCTCATGGAAGGACTTGCTGATGATGGTCATTGTGTTAGTGAAACAACAGACATTAGAAACGTCATTAGCGGGAATATTTTATGCTTTGCCGGTTTGTCTTTTGGCATTGCATAGAATGCCTAGGAAATGTGTGAAATATTAATTGTTTCATACTTTGACGTCCAATTTTCGGCATTCTTGTTTACGTTGGTCACTTAAGTGCAGTATTGTACATGTTTTTTGTCAGTTGTATGTGGTCTTCGTATAAAGTCTGTAAATGTGAATGTATATCCAAAGCACTGCTTGAAGTAGATATACATAAGTGCAGGTACACTGATGTATAAACATAAGGACCAAAGAACAAATACTGTAGCAGTAACTTTGAGATTTGTGACACAACCTCTGTGGCTTCCCCATTAGAAATTCAAGCACAGCTAAGACCAACGCTGTGGTAATTTAAGCGTCACTATCACGAGTGTGTGTGTGTGTGTGTGTGTTTCTGTCCCCTGTAGTTTCCAACGCTGTGATCAAGTATGCATCTAAGAGTGACGGTAGTAAAAAAAAAATATCAAATAGTGCTTGCTAACCATTGAGGTTTGCATCTTCCTTGAGCTTTGCTGAACTTTCTCTTTCCAGTTCACAAAGTGATTACATGTTGTTTTTTCCTGTCCATGACACCACCCTGTCTTCAGTCATCTGTATATATTTTAATCTAAGTATTTTGAAAACATACATTTCAAATCAAGAAAGCGTTCAGTTTGCAAAAACAATTTCAACCTACTTGCTGAGTCAGAATGTCAGTTTTCTTCGTGGCATTTGTTGGAACAAACTGAAGCAAAGCTAAAGCACATCTGCCTTATGCTGCACTGTCATTTTGAAATGGGTAAAGCTGATGTCAGTAACTCATAACTTTCTACTCAGCAATCCATGTTACTAACCATTTATGTAATCTATTTTAAAGTTCATTCAGCAAAAGTATGACCACTGGAAGTTTCATATGAGAAAATCAAAAATGTTAGTGTTATATGAAGAGAAATAGGCATTATGCAATCAGTGTTGAATAACTGAGTCAAAAAAAAACCAAAATACCATATAAAATTTAAAGAGCAGAATGAATAACGGAGACAAATTCTGTCTGAAAATAATTACATGGAAAGTAAAAACTAATTCCAATGTGTTTTTTATTTGTTCTGCCAAAAACCTGACTTTGCAAGACGTGAAATCTGCCCTGCTTAGTTTGTACCAATAATAAATAGTAGGTGGTAACCTTACATCATTATACAGTACAACGAGCATTGCTTCATGCCAAAGAGGCCTTTAAAGCATTAACAACTGCTGACAATGTGGTAGATGGGAATATGATGTCATTAAAGAGAAGATTTTCTCAAAAACAAATAAAAATGCAGTATACAAAAAATAAAACATGCCATAGGATTGAGACACTACACTGCACTGAGAAGCAGTTACAGTTGTAAATATTAACCATAAAACACCCTCAACGTAAATCATTGTTTATTTCTTTATTCATTTACTAATGCTGTGGCTAGCGCGGATTTGAAAATTATAATACTGCAAAGTGATTCCCATTGATCTTTACTTCTAACTACCTAACGGGCTCTTCTGGTAACACGGGGTGAAAGAAACTGGATTTAAGTCTTGGGCTCAGTCACTGTTGATGTGGGTTTGTATTTTTCCTCTGTGTCACTGTGGGTTTCCAGTGCATTTCAAAGATTTGGGCGTTTAGTTTAATTGGTGAGCCTAATGTGGCCCTGTATGTGTGACATTTGGTAGGGAGCATACGCTGATAGCACATTGCCACACCCACCACATGGCGAACCACCTGGATTGGCACCCAAGTGCCGTGAGTGACACCTCAGCATCACATTGAAACAGTGTGTAGTTTTTTTTTTTTTTTACAATGGCTGGAGTGCCAATCCTGCCATCAACCCCCAAGTTTTCCCTGTAAGTTGGAGGACAGCGAATGTGTACAAATATTACAGAACATGATTTGCTGTGGGTGGCGCAGTGGTAGCGCTGCTGCCTCGCAGTTAGGAGACCCGGGTTCGCTTCCCAGGTCCTCCCTGCGTGGAGTTTGCATGTTCTCCCCGTGTCTGCGTGGGTTTCCTCCGGGTGCTCCGGTTTCCTCCCACAGTCCAAAGACGTGCAGGTTAGGTGGATTGGCGATTCTAAATTGGCCCTAGTGTGTGCTGGGTGTGTTTGTGTGTGTCCTGCGATGGGTTGGCACCCTGCCCAGGATTGGTTCCTGCCTTGTGCCCTGTGTTGGCTGGGATTGGCTCCAGCAGACCCCCGTGACCCTGTAGTTAGGATATAGTGGGTTGGAAAATGGATGGATGGATGGACGTACTGTATAACCCCATATAGTATAGCTCCAATGTAGTTCAACACAGCAATTACAGACATATTAACTATTATTATCCATCAAACATTACAATATTATTATCCATCCAGCCATAATTATATTATTCTCTCAATTATCCATTTAGTCATTTTAGGCAGACTTAATCTAGCACAGGGGTTTGCTGAATATCTTGGCAGCGTGAGGAAGAAGTTAAGAACCTAAGCTGGATGAGCCAGTCCTTCACAGAGCACACTCAGACACACATATCGTCTCATTCAATCATTGTCAATTGCTGCTGCTGGAATTTATGAGCAGAGTGGTGGCTCTGAGGCTAAGGATCTGCGCCGGTATCCCGAAGGGTGTCAGTTTGAATCCCCGTCACTGCCAAAAGAGATCCTACTCTGCTGGGCCCTTGAGCAAGGCCCTTAACCTGCAGTTGCTCCAGGGGAGCTGTACAATGGCTTACTCTGCGCTCTGACCCCAAGGGGTATGCAAAAACTAACAAATTCCTAATACAAGAAATTGTATAAGGCGAAAATAAAGAACAAAAAAAAACAAAAGGTGAAGGGTCTAAATAGTTGTGTCAATTTGATTATTTCACTCTTTTATTTTTAATTAATTAGCAACATTTTTTAAAATTCTGTTTACCCTTTGTCATTCTTGGGTAATGATGTAGAGAAAAATGAATTAAAATGATTTTAGCACAAGGCTGCAACATAGCAAAATGTGAAAAAAGTAAAGGTGTCTAAATGCTTTCTGAATCCACTATAGATAGAAACACATGGAAGGTTTTAAACTCCATGTTTATTGTTTGTGTGTATATAAAGTCATTTGGGCCAGCTTGTTCTATTATGTTATCCACACTTCGTGATATAAACTGTAGTATCAACATCATCTTTTTTCCTATAGCTTAGCCAAAGTTTTAGAAGAAGTCCAGGGGAAAACAATAACGGTTAAACTCTGGGTGATGCTTTATATAACTGGAATAATCACTTTGTATGTGTTAAATGCAATGGATGAACACATAATGTTTATTTTTGTAGCATAATAATTAATCATATTTATATAGTGCTTTTCTCACCACACAGTGAGTGGGAGGCCACTTCAACCACCACTAATGTGCAGCATCCACCTGGATGATGCGAAGGCAGCCATTTCTGCACCAGCACACTGACCACACAATTAACTGTTAAGTGGTGAAAGGGTGAAGGATAGTTAGGTAAGTAGAAACAGGGGAAGATCAGGGGACCAGAAAGACTAGGCTAAGTTGGGTAATTTAGCCAGGACATTAGGTTACACCCTATTGTTTACGAAGGACCCCGGTTTTACGTCTCATCTGAAGAATGGTGCCATTTTTACCCTGCACTGAGGCATTCGGAACCACATTCAGACCCCAGGGTAAGCGCCCCGTGCTGACTTCATCAACGCTTCTTCTAGCAACAATCCAAGCTTTTCCTGATTGGTTTCCCATTCAAGTCTGACCATAGATTACCTTTTCTGAAGTGCATGTGATATGGCTGCTGGGTATGATCATGCACATCACTGAGACCTGATAAAAGTGACAAATAAACAGTGGATTCAGAAAGTATTTAAATCTCTCTAGCTTCTGTACACTTTATTGTGTTGTGGATACTGTATAATTTTAAATGGGTAAATGTGACATTTGTGCCCAGCAGTCTACACTCAGATAACAACTTTGTAGCAGACAGACACAAAAAACCTAATTGTGAAAAGAAAGGTGCATTCCGGACAAAAGCTTAGATTTTTTGAATTGAAGACCCCCTTGTCCTATTCATTCATTGGTCAAGAATCCTGTCTCCAATACAAAACGTGACTCCCACAAAGCTTTAGTTTCCTGTTTATGATGTGCGTGAGTCACTCAGTAAGCATCTACTTAACAATATTTTAGCAAAAGGGCACACATTTTACATGTTTTCATCATTTGACTGGATGTGGATTTCGCAACACAAGTAATGTGAGGTTTTTTTTTTCTTTTTCCAAGGATATTTTTCAGATGATTTGTCATTGTACAGCATTGGCTACTATTGGTTTCTACTGTATCCTAAACTTTGTTGTCTCCATTCTGCATGAAAACATAAGATTACAATTTATTCTTGGCCACCACTGCAAAGTACATAGGGTAACATGTACATAAAATATTATTTTGTGTGGAGTATTCCTTTAATTGTTTGCCAGATTATATTAGTATACAAAACACAAAAATATTATTTTAAGAATATTAAAACTAGGCATAGAGTTAGGAAATGCTAAATGTATTAATCTTCAGGCATAATGTTAACCACTTCATTCTGCTATAAGTAACAAAAAAGGGGGCGCGAAGATATGAAAAAAGAAAACAAGAATCGAAAATATGAAAAATACATCTATTGAAACCAAAACAAATAAACTTAAACTACATTCTGATACTAGAAAAATAAATATAGAGTCAGATAAATGTCGATAAAAGTTAAGTAGGTATAATAAAACTTGTAGCGGTGTATCGGCAGCAAAAAATATAGGAATAAATTTTATTAGGGTTTCAAAAAAACGTTACGGGGGCGAAATTAAAACTGTTATGAAAACTCGAGTCACAAATACTTAAGGGTTGAGAAACGCTGAATTAAGCACTAAAACAATAATGCAGTAAAATTGTTTAAAAATGTACACAATCTGAAACTTCTGCAAAGAACCAAGCAACATAATAGTTGAGGGTTCCATACTAGTAACTGGGGTGGAGTTGAGGGTTCAAGTTTATGTTTCCTGTGAGGAACAACAGTATACGATGTTGAAGAGGTTGCAGATTGAAATGCCTTCCAGCAAGGAGCAAAATCTTAGGTTCTGACAAGGCTACATAATCAAAAGATTTCTTTCAATATGCATTATAAATATTTGAATATTCTGAATGTATATTTTGGGTATTTGAATTTACCTGTTTTAGGCACTTTAGTTGGGATTGAAACCAGAAGTGACTGTTTAAAAGTGAACTGCAAAAACTGGAAAATGAAGAATGAAAGAAGGGAGACTGAATAAGAAAAAGTGCCATAGTCACATATGAATAAATGAATCCAGGGCAAGATCTAGTCTGTGAACGATGTCACAGAGCAGCAATGTCACTAGGTCACATGTCTTGGGAATGTCCTACGCTCAGACCATTATGGGCAAGCATTTTTGCAAAGCTCATGCATAGTATTTAATTTAACTTCCCTGCCAATGCCTTATCAGCAATATGTGGAGTAACACCAGATGGGAAAAATCTGTTGTAATATCCTTTACTGCACTTCTTGCACAAAGATTAATTTTGCTCAACTGTCAGAATCCTAATCAGTCTTTCTTATATCATCTCAAACTAGAAAAAAAATCACATTTTGTTTACAATGAACAGTTCAGAAATTTTTCAGAATTTGTTAATATAAATGTAAATAATCACATCAGGCCTGTGCTGACCCTGTTTAATTTTTTTGCTGTTTAATTCCATGTGAAGAATCACTTTAGATGGGGGCCTTTTATTGCATAGCTTTCTGGGATGTGTGAAGGGTAAATTCTGTGTTCTGTTTTATGGATTGTTTTCAGAACATTCAATAGCACTTGCTATGTTTTTTCTGTTTGGGTTGTGTTTTGTCATCTATTTTGTTCTTTAAAAAGAAAGAAAAGAGAAGGAACAATAGTGTGTCAGCAGTCATACATAAACACTCCACCAAAACAGTACATTCCGCAAACATTTTCACAGATGTGATGGACATTGAGGTTATTGGTCTAAACAACATGTGGGGAATGTTAATATTTTCTTCTATCTAGATTTCTTGCCACATTTCAAGCCTTACAAGTTAGTTTAATTAGCAACTACAAATGGGCCCAGTGTGAGTGGGTGTAGATGTGAATGTATCCTCCAAAGGACTGGTGTTTACTACTGTTAATCAGCATGATAAATCATTCTACGCTGTTGCTTTCTCTTTCTCCCTTATTGAGATCTAACATCTTCTGTGGCACCTACATCTACCGTAGAAGTCCTTCCTGTAGTGTGTACAGGCCTTTTGGGATTCCCACATCAATGCTGTTTGTCCTAATGTGTAGCTACTAAAGTCTAAATGTGGCACCCATCCATTTGTCCATTGTCATTTGTGTTCTCATGGGAGACAGCTTAAAGGCTTTGGTGATAGTAATTGCCTGATCAGGTGTTGGCGCTATGTTCTACTGCTTTCTCTTCTCCTCCCTCTACAGAAAGAAATATTGACAGCCACTTCATCCTTGACATCACATCTACCTGTACCAGGCTCTTCCACCATACAACCATTTAACCTGGAAACTGGCTACCTTGTTTCCAGTTTATGATTGAACTTGCATCTGAAAAACATTTCCGCACTTGTTGCATGCTTTTGTTACTTTTCAAATCGTTCAATTATACAGACTCTCCAAGGCTGTGCCCCAACTGTTTATCTTTGTTGATCTGATCTTTTACACCGTATTAATTGTTGCAGGTGACAATTAAAGTGTATATATCTTTTCTGGGGCACCTCCAGCTCTGGTGGAAAAGTATTATAATAAGCACTGAGATGGGAGAGGATCAGTCAGATATCATGCATGGTACTTTGAGCCCTCAAAACACATGGTGGTGTTTATTTCATGCCCAAATGATCTTGAAGATATAGCTGCTACTTACTTTACATTTTTCCATTGAACTACTTTTCTTTGTCTCTTTCTCATCTTGTAGCTGTTTTGAACATGTTTCTTCTAAGTTTCTTGTTGCTCTGTATTTCTTCTTTACTGAGATCTGCCATCTAGTAGTTAGTCTGCAGTGATGCATTTCATCTACCATTTAGGAGTCCTTCCTGTAGTGTGTATCAACACAGATAACATTCTGGCCCTTTAGGAGTTCCACATCCATGTCGATTACCTTCTTCCGTTCTGACTTGGAATAATCTTATGCTCCATTTCTCTAATCAACCCAGTCAAATTACTCACTTTCTGTCTTACTCATGCTGCCAGACAGATCAGCTTATTTCTCGAGGAACTGTCCTTGCTGACATCTCCTCTGCAGACCTTACAAACCAAAACCATATTACATATTTTTTTTCTGTGCTACCTCACTTTTCCCATTTCTCCCTTTCTTGTACTACAATTTCCGACCATCCAATGAAAGTCCTTTGTGCCACCACATAAATTCCAACTTGATATCCTCCTTTTTTCTCTCTCCTACTCTTTACTGTGTTCTGCAGAGGAAGCTGTACAACTGTACATCTCCACTTTGACACGTCTGACTGTTGGCAGCAACAGTCAAAGTTAGGCTAGTTGCTCACATCCTCAATGAAGTGAGGAATTACCTGCATAATAACTCCAAGACTTTAGCCAAAGACTGTAAAGTACGCTGTAATACTCTGGTCTTTCTGTTAATAAAACAAACTGAACTTCCCATACTCAACACTACAAATAAATTATTTCAATAGCATGGGTAAAATAATTATCTCGGGCGATCAATGAGAAGGAAAGATTAATCCCAGTGATTTATCCACAATTGACCAGATCTTCTGCTTTTGTAAAAATGGGGATTTCTCATCCCATTTCACTTTCCATGATTTTACCACCTTTTTTAATGTAAGATTTAGATGCTCTTGGTGACACTACCTTCACAGTATGGAGGTGCTGTTATCACAATCTGCTATTCAGAAGACATAAATAGGATCATTATGAAGGCTGCACAGCCAAATATAAACTGAACATCAAAAAAAAAGGAGTACAGCAATGAGCCAGCTTAATTCTGGAACTAAATCTTATGGACAGATGTGAAAGAGAAGCCAGTATCAAAGTGACTACAAGGTGAAAATGAGTTAAAACAAACATAGACAGTCTTAAGTACACCACTTCATAGTTAGAATTTATGATATTGAGTAAGCACATACTAGCATCCTCTGGACCTGCCTCACTCATTGTTTGATGGTGTAAAAATGACTGTACCAGCAAGATGATCTACTGCTAGCCAATCAAAAGCAAGTTTCTCTCAATTATGTAATTAAGTAAACTCCTGTGATGTAACAGAGAAGAAAAATAAGTAAATGTAATTTACTTTTAACATTTCCTGACACTTTCTGGTATTGAGGTACAGCCCAGCAAAACAAATTAAGCTTTCTTGCTTAATCAGACTACTCCACTATGTTATTACTGTATTCAGTAGGAAAACCACATGCTGCTGCATGTGGTGGTGGTTTGGCCGTTATATTTCTTAAGAAGGTTCTAATTAAGGAAATTCCCGGTTATGCTGTTACCTCATCTGAATATCTGGCTTTTAAACTTTGTGGACCACCTCCTGTTATTTTGTTGTACTTTACTGTAATACTAAGTGCTACTCCTTGTTAACCGAACTATCTGAGCTACTTGCAAGCCTTTGTCTTACGATGCCTTCAGAGATTTTAATGTTCATAAATAAAATTGTGAGTTATACTTATTTAACACCTATGTGAGATAATTAAAAGACAATCTTAAAAATCTAATAACATTTTGTTAAAAACATCAACCTTGGCTGCAATAAACTCCAAGCACAGCATGGCTGTACTGCCTTGATGCCCCATATATATATATATTGGGGGCACTGTTCTAGAATGGTTTAGATTGTTTTTATCAGTTACTTTATAAAGATTTTTCATTTTCTCTTTTAATAGAAGCCAAGCGTAGATGGTTATCCTACCTTTTGTGTGCCTTTTCTTTTATTTTGGTATAGTTGTTTTTGCTAGCTCTCCATTTTTCAGCCTGCTCAGACTAAAGGCCTGGCTGAAGTTAAGGTTGCTTCTGCTGGGCAGACCAGGTAGGATTCTGGCTCACTCCCTAGCTTGCTGTGTAGGCCTTTCTTTATTTTGCTTTGGAGGAAGCACCCAATTAATGACAATGCTCCATTAGAAAATGTTCAGGGAATCTTTGTTGCCATTCCAGTGTAAATAAGCCATCACTGTTAAGGAACAGCAACATTCATAATTATGGTTGGAGCCGCAGAACAAGGTACTACAGAGACAATTATATAATTAAAAGAGGTGGAGGTAGAGGTTTATGGAATAGTAGCACCCCAGGATGACAAAGTACAACAGGAAGGCTCATCACAGTATGTGTGGCTCCTCACTATTTTTATGGTAGCCTGACTACTTTGAGATCGCCCAGTTCTTTGAGCAGAAGATGGGATTCAGGATGGTAGAGACAACAGGGACCACTGAAGGGAACTCTATAAAGATTGTTTCAGATGTTCTGGAAGGTATTCCCTGACCCCCTTCCAATGATTTTTTAATATGGTATAGAGTTGGGATGTGTTAGGAGGACAAGTGCTTAGCTGAAATAAGAAACTGGCCAAGTGTCAGTAAGGAGTACTCAAGATAAAAGGAGCTATATAGTGTGGTACATTGGATGGGCAAGCATGCTACGAACACCAGGAAATTTCGTAAGACAATGGTCCTCAGTTATAGTGCTGTTAGGTTATCAGGTGTATCAGAAGTACTATGTAACTGACTAAGCACTTTTCTGTATGCAATATTTCTAGTTTTCAAGAACAAAAAGTTTCAGCTATCACTACAAACTACTATTGGGTAATTAAAAAATTGGGCTCTGGGCATTAAAATGTACTTTTATGTAAGGGATACACAGTGGCACGGTGGTTAGCACTGCTGTCTCACAGTTCAGGTCACATTTTGGCTACAATAATTGGCCCAGCATAGTAGGTACAGTGACTTCAGACACCTGAAGGACTCTGAGATGGTGAGAAATAAGATTCTCTGGTCTGATGAGACCAAGATAGAACTTTTTGGCCTTAATTCTAAGCGGTGTGTGTGGAGACAACCAGGCACTGCTCGTCACTTGTCTAATACAGTCCCCACAGTGAGGCATGGCGGTGGCAGCATCATGTTGTGGGGGTGTTTTTCAGCTGCAGGGACAGGACGACTGGTTGCAATCGAGGGAAAGATGAATGCGGCCAAGTACAGGGATATCCTGGACAAAAACCTTCTCCAGAGTGCTAAAGACCTCAGACTGGGCCGAAGGTTTACCTTCCAACAAGACAATGACCCTAAGCACACAGCTAAAATAACGAAGGAGTGGCTTCACAACAACTCTGTGACTGTTCTTGAATGGCCCAGCCAGAGCCCTGACTTAAACCCAATTGAGCATCTCTGGAGAGACCTAAAAATGGCTGTTCACCAACGTTTACCATCCAACCTGACAGAACTGGAGAGGATCTGCAAGGAGGAATGGCAGAGTATCCCCAAATCCAGGTGTGAAAAACTTGTTGCATCTTTCCCAAGAAGACTCATGGCTGTATTAGCTCAAAAGGGTGCTTCTACTAAATACTGAGCAAAGGGTCTGAATACTTAGGACCATGTGATATTTCAGTTTTTCTTTTTTAATAAATCTGCAACAATTTCAAAAATTCTTTTTTTTGTCTGTCAATATGGGGTGCTGTGTGTACATTAATGATGGAAAAAATTAATTTAAATGATTTTAGCAAATGGCTGCAATATAACAAAGAGTGAAAAATTGAAGGGGGTCTGAATACTTTTCGTACCCACTGTATGTATATCCACTTCTAGCACTGCTTTGCATATACATTTTCATCTGTGGACTTTAAAGGGGGACCACATAAAACTGACAAATAACATGAAAAGAAACACTTGAATGAATGGCATAAATAAATTAAAATCATAACCATCTAATAATTATAGTAATATACACTTACATTTTTCATTATTCCTACTGATTTGGTATTTCAATTCAAAAGAATACTTTTTCTGTAATATTGTTTTTTGCAATGGCCATCAACAAAAAGTCACTAGGAAAGTAGAAGAAAGCAGGAATTGGTCTAATGTAGGAATGTTTTAGTCATGGACAATTGTATATAGCATGTTCAAAAGTAATTAGCTCAACTGACCTAATAATATTATTATTATTACTACTTACCTTATGCCTTTATCCAAGGCAGCTTACAATATTTGAGATGCAATTGGTTACATTTCTGTTTCCAATGGAGCACAGGCAGGGTAAGTGACTTGTTTGTGGCGAGTAGCAGGATTTGAACCAAAGTCCAAATCCTACACCATAACAGCACACTGCCTGCCAATAATATTACCCCTTGGTATATAAAAAGAAAACTAGAAATATTGCATACAGAAAAGTGCTTAGTCAGTTACATAGTACTTCTGATACACCCAATAAACTAACAGCACTATAACTGAGGACCATTGTCTTACGAAATTTCCTGGTGTTCGTAGCATGCTTGCCTATCCAATGTACCACACTATATAGCTCCTTTTATCTTGAGTACTCCTTACTGACACTTGGCCAGTTTCCTCTTTCAGCTAAGCACTTGTCCTCCTAACACATCCCAAGTCTATACCATATTAAAAAATCATTGGAAGGAGGTCAGAGAATACCTTCCAGAACATCTGAAACAATCTTTATAGAGTTCCCTTCAGTGGTCCCTGTTGTCTCTGCCATCCTGAATCCCATCTTCTGCTCAAAGAACTGGGCAATCCCAAAGTAGTCAGGCTACCATAAAAATAGTGAGGAGCCACACATACTGTGATGAGCCTTCCTGTTGTACTTTGTCATCCTAGGGTGCTACTATTCCATAAACCTCTACCTCCACCTCTTTTAATTATATAATTGTCTCCGAAGTACCTTGTTCTGTGGCTCCTACCATAATTATGAATGTTGCTGTTCCTTAACAGTGATAGCTTATTTACACTGGAATGGCAACAAAGATTCCCTGAACATTTTCTAATGGAGCATTCTCATTAATTGGGTGCTTCCTCCAAAGCAAAATAAAGTAAGGCCTACACAGCAAGCTAGGGAGTGAGCCAGAATCCTACCTGGTCTGCCCAGCAGAAGCAACCTTAACTTCAGCCAGGCCTTTAGTCTGAGCAGGCTGAAAAATGGAGAGCTAGCAAAAACAACTATACCAAAATAAAAGAAAAGGCACACAAAAGGTAGGATAACCATCTACTCTTGGCTTCTATTAAAAGGGAAAATAAAAAATCTTTATAAAGTAACTGTTTATTTATAAAAAATATCAAAATACAAAGAAATGCTCAAAAAGGCAAAAAGTGTCAGAAATTAGTTATCTAAATGACAGTCCTAAGTAAATGAGTCCCAGTACCTCAACCAAAAATCAGAACCAAAAGTGATCCAGAAAGCCAGAAGAATCATAACATAAAACACAATGTGCACTATAACTCCACAATAAACTCCTGAGCCTTCTCAGTCAGTTTAAATAGCCAGAGTGAGAACCTAGGAACGGTGACGTAAAGGGGTAGTCCCACCTCTTGGGTCTCTACTACAAAGAACATAGAATGCAAGTTTATTTAACAGTACACTATTACAAAGCCACATATGAAATCAACAGAAATAATATAAAGACTCAAAAAATTATCATTGAAAATTAACAAAACAACAATAAACTATACAATATACATAACATCCACCTGATATACTGTATGACAATAATGTGCTCTTGTCTCCTGTAAGTGTTAAGGGAAACTGCCTACAGTCTCAGCCCTGATCGCATCTTCTGTCATATGCTATTTCAGCTTATTAAAGCAATTGATTAATTATATAACTGTAGAATCACTGCATTATTTATAAATATGCGTTATGGTTTAACCAGGGGTCTATCCCTAGCCTCTTTTCAGTTTATTTCTTCTTTTTGATGGATTTTGTATAGATCAGGTTATTATGAATATTATTTTAGTTATTTGTGTATTTTTTTTATGATTGTATTATGTTCAGTAGTCTTATAAATTATGCTCCCTGTATTCTTTATATTGCGCCAAGAGGGCTGGGGCCCCCTGAAATTACAGCTAAGGAGACATTTCCAGTGTTATTTACAAGCAAGCTGCACAGGAAGTGGCTGCTTCAGCATTGTGATTTTCTCCTGTTCTTTTATTTTTACTTTTGTTTTTTGTAATTGGATTTCCTGGCTTTTTGATTTCAGGTTTTCCTTAAATGGTTTTGTAGTTGAATTTGTTCGCTAAAAGGCAAACCTTTTTTGTTTCTCTTTTTTTCCTCCTGCCTGTTTTCTCCAGTTTTCTGCTTATTTTTCTTGACTTATGAAAAAATCTCTAAATATTAAAGGAATATTTTTTATTTTCATTGACCAAATGTTTTTATGGTATTTCCTTTCTTCCTTTGTGGATATTCTGACTTTTAGGCATGTTCCCACTACTGAGCACAGCCTACAACTTGTATTAGAAGTGAGGATGCTTTGGAGTGGTGAGGTCTTCACTTTCCTCCTGAAAGTTGTGGAAATGTTGGTCTGAGTTTCATTCCTGAGGTCTTTCACCCATTTGAGATTTATTAAACAGGCAGAATCATAACAATATTGGGTTACCAGCATACATATTAAAATTAGTGTTTTTAAATTACATTCCCTAATAGCAACAAACAGTACAAATTGAAAAAGGATCCTCCCCAGTTCTGAGTCTGGAAGATCTGGAAGTGAAAGGGATGTGTCCCTAAATCTAACCTGGAATCATGAATCCAATTGTCAAATCCTAAAGATATTCAAGGTTGAAAACACCTGACCTATATGAAATTGATCTACAAAACTATTCCATCTTACCATAATCTTAAACAAGGGAAATATTAACAAACCACCAGTGCCTAAAATATGGAATGTGTGATGAATAAATGTGCAGAAGGAGTTGCCCGTAGTACTAAATCTCCACGGTTATTAGGGTTACAATTGCCTTTAACAGTTAAAATGTGTAGATTTTCCTAGCAAAATATAATCCTAGTTTCATCTTGTTTCTATACCTTTTGAAATTAAAACTCATCTTTCCAGCAACTTAATATGTCTGATTATCAGTTACAGAAGTAAAAATGTCAATCTAAGTTTTTTTTAACTTTGTGTATTTCATAAAATACTTCTTTTTCTCTTTAGGTCTTTATTTCTTCTACTACTTTTAAAGCCTAACAAAGTACTAGCATTTACTAAATATAATAGACTGTAGTCATGGCTTAATACACTTTATTTTTTTCTAAACATTTTTTCATTTTTCATTTTGATTGCATATTTCAGTGGTAACACCCTACCTCCAGCAATATCTGGGGAATTCCCAGATACTTCCAGGCAAGCTGAGAGATAACATCACTACAGCTTGTCTTGGAGCTGCCCCAGATCTCCTCCTGTACACATCCTGTGAGAGGCACAAAAGGAGAATTCTAACTAAACACCAAAACCACCACAATTGGCTCCTTTCAATTTGGAGGAGCAACAGTTTATTTAAATATCCTTCTGTAATGTTGAGCACTTCATTATCTAACAGAGAATAGAACTTTTCCTTGCTATCTCATTCTTTTAGTCACTGACAAGGTCTTGTGACCACAGGTAAGGATGTAGATGTAGACTGACAATAAATCAAAAGGTTTGTCCCAAAACTTGCATTACCATTCAAATGTTTGGACACACTCAGATATTTCCATGTTATTGACAGAAATTGGTAGGTTTTTTTTATCAAGACACATTAAATTGTTTTCAAAACACAGCCAAGATATTACTACTACTGCTAATGGCTTTTACTCCTGAAAATGACTGATTTTTAATATTATTCACACATAACTACAAATGATGACATTCCTGCATTTGTCCTAAAGGTTAACTCCCTTAGCTAATCCTTAATTAGTCATTATAAAATGTTAATGGGTTATTAGAGAAACCTTTGTAATTTCATTAGCACCACTTAAACCCGTTATTCTGTTCAGGTGAATTGTAAGGTACTGGTATTCTTAAAGTTCAATTCTGGGTTCAAAAATGGCCAAAATGAAACAGCTTTCACAAAAAACCTGTCAGTCTATTGTTTTGTTTTGCAGAATGAAGGTTATTCCAAGTGAACGATTGCCAATAAACTCAAGATTTCCTATTAATGTATAATTTCCTGTCTTGAGAGAAGAGGGCAAACAGGATCTAATCAGGATAGAAAAAGAAGGGGAAAGCCCAGATGAACAGCTGCATAAGAAGATAAGATCCTCAGGGTTTGTAGTTTAAGAAACAAACGCCTTACAGGTTCTCAGTTAATTTCTTCTTTAAACACACTCTAAATACCAGGGTCATCTACAACATAGAAAAGACAACTCTGGGATGCTGACCATGACACACTTTTCGAGTCATCCTGCTTCCAATATCTTTATACTTTTATCCATTTTAATTATTTCTTTAAATTTGCCAGTTCCAGATGTGGCTTTTCTTCAAAACTCTGCCTGTAAGGTCATCATCACAGAATCTGGTTTTTGCTTTTGCAGATGACACTGGTATTTGGTGTGCATTTAAGGATGATAACAACTGAAGACCTGCAAGGTGTTTGTTTTTCAAACTACAGACTCTGAAGTCTTTATCCTGTTATGCTTAATAGGATTTAATTGCACTTATTAACTGCACTTTGAATGCAAGGGACAAGTTAAGTCCTATCTTATTGAGCATGTCAATGTGTGACGTACGATATAACTCATATGTCAGTATACAGCCATTATAGACACAGCTAGCTTGTCAAGGAGCTTTGCTGTTGCATCTCATTATTATAGTGCTGCCATCTATTGGATAACCATAGACTTTTTTTTTTTAGATGACACAGCTTGCAGAAAATAGGGTTAAAAATAGACAGTCGGTGGTTATATCATTGCAAAAAAGGTATAAAGCTGCTGATGTTTTGAAACAACTATATTTATTGCAATATGAATATTTTGATGATAGTGACAGTGATCAAGATAATGACAATCAATTGGATGAAGTGGAACCTGTAGGCTCTGACACTGATGCAAATAACTGCCCCAAACGTGTTTCTTTGTCATATGGCATCTGATTTGTCATGACTGTTAGGAGAGAACTACATGGACATTCTTCCGCCCACTGAGCGCATCAAGTACCAAATATATTGTGTGCAACAAGCATGGACAGTGCAAAGAAACGTGTTACTGTATATTTACAACACATATGCTTCTAAGCCTGCACTCTGCGTGGTGGCATCCTTCATGGATTGTCATTCAATTGCAGACGTTTAGTGGTTTTGCTAGTCAAAATAAAATAATTAACAGTTCTTTACATTTTTGACTTTTGATAATAAAACTGTTGCTTTTTAATAAATTTCTTTGTTTTTTAATGATTTTTGATAGAGTTCATTATGTACCATATAAGTGTAGACCTAAACTACAGCATCCTGGTAATAAATGGCCAAGCAGTCAATGTGTTAATATATTATTCAGTGCAGTAGAAGCTCACACAGAATAAAAATAAAAATAAAAATCAAAGGAAACATATGAATTAAAACTTAAGAATGACTACTTTTCAGCATAGCCTACTATGACTACATGCAGCTAATAGAGTTTCAGCTTAATATTTAGCTATCACAACAATTCATTGTAGATAAAGTAAACTGCACCAAGGCTGGTGTGTAATATACAAAGATATTTCACAAACTACTGAACTCACCATCAGAAGAGTTGTGTTTGATGAATCTCGGAACTTAATTTTTGCATCAGTTACAATATGTGATCAACAATGTAGTGCATAACTGTCCAGGATAATACAATAAGAACAATCTTATTCTTAAGAAGCAGAAATTTGTATATTCATCACATGTTGTTCTGGGGAATGAGAACTCACCTAGTCAGCCAGACAATAATCTTAAATTTGAAATATTAACACAAAAAAATATCCATTTTTAATGTTATTGGTGCTTATTTCTCCTGTGTAAACTCAGACTGTTTAAAGTGGACAAAGACCTCATGTTGTCCTTTTATTGCACTTTGATTTAGTCTGTCATCACGTTTAGCTTCATTGCCTGGTTTAGTAGTCTGACAAATCAAAATGTAAAAAGCTCCAGCAGGTTACCAAACATGGAACCAAAATTATTGGAACTAATGTAGTTGGTTTGTTAAATGTGTGTCAGAAGGCAATCCTGAAGAAACTGAAAATCATCTCAGCTGATAACAGATACATATTGCATGCAGAACTTAATTAACTTTATTTAATCAGGGAGAGTAGTTGCTTTAAAGACCAACAAATATCACTCCAGAAATCCTCTTTTTCCTAGTGCAATGTAGCTTTTTAATTAGAAATATCAAAGATAATAAAACTTATGGGAATGTAGGTTTTGTAGGTTTAGGTATGTCATGTAACTGTTTTAGATAAAACTTACTAGGTGTTTGAAGTAGTTAACAGATTAATTTTTTTTTTTCAAATTAACTAAATATTTCAGAACTTTTGTGTTACTTCTTCAGCTGCCAAAAAAAGGGGAGATACTGTTGTGCTTTCTTTGCCTTTTAGGTGGCATTAATTTAATTGACCAAGTAAGGTCAGCTTCCAGGTGCACACCAAGGAATTTTGTGCTCTCGACCAATTCTACTGCAAAGTCCTCAGTGTGCAGTTGGCTGTGGACAGTATGGGCCTTACTTACATCAACAAGCATCTCTTTTGTTTTGTTCACATTAAGAGACAAATTGTTGCACTTGAACCAGTCTGTCAAACATCATATCTCCATTCTGTAAGATGACTCATCCCGATTGCTGATAAGACCCATTACTGCTATGTGACTCGCAAACGTAATAATAGTGTTACAGCTGTATGCAGCAGAGTTAACAGAAATGGGATGAGTAAACAGCCCTGGGGGGCTCCAGTGCTCAGTGTGATGGTACTGAAGATGGTGCTGGTTTCTGACGCAGACTGTTTGGGAAGTCTCAGTCAGGAAGTCCAGGATCCAGTTGCACAGGGCAGGGGTGTATCTTAACAGACTTAGCTTTCCCTATGACCTCAAGCAGGGCATGCAGTGGCTGTCATTTCAGCACAACCTTCATTGTAATAAATGATCATCTATCAAAAAATTATTTAAATCAAAAGGTAGCTATGTGCTCTGACAAACCAAGATTGACAGAGTTATCCTTTCAGTTTTTCTATGTAATCTTAGTGCTGTGGAATAGCTTTAACAGCTTTTCTTATAAGTGAAACAGCAGAAATCTTTTGGATTTAAGTTCAAGCGTTCTTATGTTCTAACACATATACTACAAGCCACCATTACTTTCAAAAGCTGGCAAATGGTACAATTCAAATGTTAATTTTTCCTATATCCAATGGACATGTAGAGATAGATTTCTCACTAATAAATTATTATAGATTTGATAACAGGAACCAAATGGCAATTAGGCTACTTTCCAGTGACCATTCACTTAGAACTAAGGAAATGTGGACTGACCTATGCAACATTCCAGCCTCAACTTGACTTGCTGGCCAGGTTTGAGAGTACAATGAACAAATAGCTAGAAAATAATAGCTTAGAAACTGTACACTACTCTACAGATAAAACAAGCAACATAATTGGTGAGTTATCTTATTTGAATTTAACATTTAAAACAAAACAACAAAATATTAAATAACTTGTTGACTTTGTTAGTATATTTGATAATAAAAAGTGGGTTTGTGTGTGTAAAATATGGACTTTATTTCACCTAATTGTTTGTGTTGTACAGTTGTTCTGATGAAAAAGTTGAAAGAAAAGTGAAAAATACATAACCAAATAAGCTTATATACTTTGTGATTTAGATTTAGTGGGATAATAATTAGTGAAACCTTTATTTATTGCCAGAGAAGTCTTCTCTTGTTGCATTACCAGTAAAGATATACTGTTAAATGATGGATTTTTTTTATGTAAACATTTTAAGTTGTAAGCATTAAACTGCTATCCCTATGGGTGGAAAATTCTCCATCCCGCTACAGTTTTCCACCAGTAGTTCATAAAAAAGTTGAGCTGAGCATCCATAGCCACAAATATTCTTATGTCCAAATAGCTAATTTTACTTTCACATTCTACTTTCTCTTCCATTCATTGTATGTATGTATGTATGTATGTATGTATGTATTTAACGAAATCCATTTAAAGGCTCTGTAGGTTGTACCTTCCTTCTTTAGTAACTCAGCCATTGAAAAAGTACCCTCCAAATTGAACTGCCTAGCTCCACCTCCTCGAGCAAATTAATAACCAATTGACCAATCCGTGCAATGGCGATCTTTCGCTCGTTCCGCAGATCTGCATAATTTGATTGGATTTCCAATGGAGCGGAGCTGCGGAAGTTTGCTGCTAGGCTTTGCAGGGAGGGGCGGGTGTGGTAAAGCGCGTTTGCTTGAAATGGGATAACCTATAGTGGGTTACAGTTTGTACGATTGGGCGGGACTTTAACTATGATTGGTTTTCAAAGTGCTTGTCAAGTATAGCAACCACGACTACCGAGGTTTTTCGGCGTCATTATCTTTGCAGTTTGCAGTCGTAGATGAAGCCGGAGGAATGGACGTTGGATGTTTAGTATGAGGTGAGTTAAAGCCGGAATGTTGACATTTTGGCAAGAAGCCTCATCTACTTTTACAGTGACCTTATTGATCTGTTAAAATGCTGATTTGTTCAGCACCCACCGTAAGCAATTCTAACGGCTGGAGAAGAAACGTTATCTTTACACGAAATGTCTTGCGTATGCGTGCGCGTGAGCTGGACAGTCGCATGGAAAAAGTGAATCCGAGAAGACGTTTCCATTGGAGTTCAGCTTAAATAACCGATAGACAAAGGGGAAACTACGGAAAATTGAAGAGGGCAGAGCTTTGTTGGACCCGAGGCGTAGCATCTATTTCCAGTGATGTTGCTAAATAGAGAGAGAGAGCCAGAAAGCAGGCACGAAGAGAGCCGCAGGGAGGTAAGTGGCGCTGGATGCGGTAGGCTGAAGTAGCTACAGCAGTGGAATGAAAGAAAGGTATTGTACCGAGAAGCAGACGAAGGAAGGAAAGAGTGAGTGAAGCGGCAGAAGGAAAGAAAGCAAGCAGATTAACCAGTAAGTTTGTCTTGAGCCGCTGGAAAACTGGAAAGTGACAGTGAAAGCCATAGCATTTATCACTTTGAGAACGGAGCGACGACCATGGATGGTAACATTCTAGGAGGAGTTGTATTGGGTTGTGCCGAAACTAATACTCGGGAGCTCTCTTTTGTATACTGTTCAATAATTATGTCCGCCTTGGTTCTGTCGGACGTTGTCAGTGTCAATATAAAAAGGTTATCGACAATACCCCTTACTCTGATTTAAGGTGCTTTTTTTCAGGTCGATTATCTCCTATTTCAACCAACGTTTATTAGGTGAGAGGTTTATGGTTGCTGATCCCAAATAAAAGTTAAGTGGAACATCCTAGACATTTCTTCTTCTTCTTTACTGCAAACACCCGTTTGTTCCATTCTTTTTAAATAAAATATTTCCACGATACTTTTAATTAAAAAGTATCTAGGATGATAAAATATTGTTACCCTTTCATTTCTGAAGTCGAGTTAAAGTCGAGTCTAAACCACATTCTGCATTTCTTTATTAAAAAAGTGGTTTTTAAATGAGTAACATTAGTTTGTGCATTGTGCAATGTCTTCTGCAATTAATTTAGTTTGAAGTTAAAGTCTTCTGCATTTGTCTGTTTTTCCAGTTTTAGTGGCAAGTCCAGCTAGAAATATTATGAATGTACAAGCAGAATGGTCAAACTAGAGTAAGAACAGTCAACATACCACTTTTATGGGAACATTCAAGTTCCTAGTTAATTACTACACTTATGGATAATGGCCAGTAAAAAACATGTTATGTTGTAAAGTCAATATCTCAATACAGTATGTGTCTTGTGATTACAACTCCCAATTATTAGTTTTCTTATTACTATTCTTGATATTCATGTTGACTAAACTGTTTCTGGAAATGCTTTCAGAAAGTTGGACATTTGGAATATAATACAAGCTTTCCTAATTGTTTTTTAATCTGTTCTGAACTGAGTGCAAGTTTATTTAAAGAATATCGCACTAAACATTAAATGCCATACAAAACCTTCCAAGCTTACTAGAGAACATTATTTCTAGTAATTCTTTAATCAATTGGCAGATTTTTATCACTAAAGACTATCGGTGATCAATAAATTGGCTGATCACAAAAATCTTTTTTGAACACTTACTTCCTGAGCATTACGGTAATTTAGTTGTGCTTATTAAGTGTCCCCCCTTTTGTTCTGTAGACAGAGAGCAGTAAGGCAGACTTTACCAGAGAGAGAGGGAAGTTTGGAATACTAGCCTTTACACTAAAGAAAGTGGAGTAATAAACTGAGAAAAAGGAATCGGAGGGGTTGACCTGTGCAATTATGCAAGTAGCAAAAAAAGCTGCGTTAATTTAGACCTGTTTATTTTGTCTACTAATTAAAATGAGCACTGCCCGTCTGAGTTTAGATAGTGAATGAACTTGTATTAAGTACATCAGTTCACATTTTCAATTAGAAAAAGAAGTAAAGAAGAATGTGAAATTGCCGCTTAGTATTTTGCGTGTAAACCTATTAAGCATTTTTTCCTTACATTTCCTTAACATCTTACGAGCATTTGATAGTTTTGTTGCTTTTTTTGTTTCTATTGTGTTTATTATTTGTGTATGTCTTACAGTACTGTGATGGTAAGAAACAAGTATTGCATAATCAAAATGCTAATCTGTATTTGAAGAATTAGGAATGTTCAGCTGTTGTACTGGAAAGAAAAACAATTTTTTTTTTTTTCACACGTGTGGACTATAGTTTAATTACCGTATTTTTCGGACCATAAGACGCACCCAGTTTTTAGAGCAGGAAAACAAGAAAAAAATATCCTGAACCAAATAGTACCGGTATACTAAAATATTTATTAAAATATAGCAAAATACGGTAATATTTAACAGCGTAAACTTAACAGTGGTGTTAAGAACCATCGTCGGTTCCATTAACAAATGAGGAAAGACTTAGAGGCTCAAGCACTTTTCTAGTTTTCTGGAAACCCCAAAAACTCATCATCGCTAGTGTCAGAATTTATGAAGCTCAGTTGCTCACAATCACATATCACTTTCTTCGCTATCTTCATATATGATATCTTCAGTTCCATCTAAGACATTGCTAATGCCACATTTTTTGAATGATCATGCAACGATTTCCTCCTTTACTGACTGCCATGATGTTTTAACCCATTCACAAACTTGAGTAATAGTGGGCCTCTTCATTACTCCAGTAGAAGTCAGATCATGATTCCCAGCAGCCATCCATTTGTTCCACTCTTCTCTCATAAAGACTTTAAATGGTTTGTTGATTGAAATGTCGAGAGGTTGCAACTGGCTGGTAAGACCCCCAGGAATTACAGCTAGATGAATCTTTATCTCTTTAAATCTGTGTTTTGTTGTTTCGCTAATATGTGCTCTGAACTGGTCAAGCACTAATAAAGCAGATTTTTTCAGAAGCCCTCCAGGACGTTTGGACCACACTTTCCATACTTAATCCATACTTTGATTCCATTTTCGTCCATCCATCCTTTTTCATGAACATGCACAACAACTCCTCGTGGAATAACATCTTTTGGAAAGGTTTTCCTTTTGAAAATTAGCATCGGTGGCAATTTGGTGCCGTCAGCACAGCAGGTCAACACAGCTGTGTAATGTGTTTTCTCATGCCCTGAGGTTTTCACAGTTATTGTTTTGGCACCTTTGAGGTCAACTGTCTTATTAGATGGCCCATCAAAGGTTAGTGGGACTTCATCCATATTCCCAATCTGGTCCATTGGAAAATCTTTTTTTTTCCTAGCATTAATTACAAATTTATGAAAAGACAGAATCTTCGATTCATATTCTTGTGGCATTTTTTGTGCAATTCTAGTTTTGGTGTGCATAACAAGGCCACTTCTCCTCATAAATCTGTAGCACCATAATAGTGAGCCAGTAAAATCCTTAATACCTTTCTCTACAGCAATGTGTTTGGCTTCATAGATCATTTTTGTAGAAACTGAGAAGCCCATATTCCGGTGACGTGTGATCCATTCTTTCATGTCCATTTCTAACTCTGGCCATTTTGCAGCATGCCCACGAAAAGTGTGCTTACTGGTAGTTTTATCAAGTTTTTGCAGCTGATCCTCCTGTTTCCTCCACTCTCATCATTTTTTCAGTTGGAGGTGGCCCAAAATGTCTCTCCGCTGCTCTGTTTCCATGTTCTTTTGCATATTTTACTACCTCCAGTTTAAACAGAATTTTATATGCTAATTTTTTCATCTTTGACATTTTGTACCATTAGAGAATTGGTGTTTTTCTGAGGAAAATACAGTAATGAAAGAACTGTCAGTTGTTATGAGAGACATATTACCGTACACATCAGTAATTTGACTCATACCACTTGGCGATGCACATGGGTTACTGTAAGTCTTAATCCATGCATCGCCAAGCGGTATTACTATTAAAGGACACCAACCAGCCTGACAGGCAGGGCTTTGCATGGCAGGAGAGACTGTGTGTCTTTCCTGCCATGATGGGCTCCTTGCCTGCCGGTCGGGGCACTGTGCGGCATCACATAGTCCCGGCCGGCCAATCAAGAGGCTGACTAGACGAACCTGTGCTCTGCCGAATGGAGCAGGTGACGGGACGGACAGCGGCCCCATGGATGGGTGAGTAGCGTGATCAGTATCTATGCAGTGCATAGATGCTGATCATGCCTTTACAGTGGAACCTCGGTTTGTGAGTAACTTGGTTTACGAGTGTTTTGCAAGACGAGCTAAAATTTTTAATAAATTTTGACTTGATAAACAAGTGAGGTGTTGCAATACGAGTAGTATGTATACTCTTAGCTGAGTGTCCTGTGATCACAACTGAGCTGATGGTTCCTCCCTCTCTCTCTTCTCTCTTGCTGCGGGATTGTGGACAATCATCTCCTGTTCTCTGTTTGAGTCGACATGCCTCACTCATATAGTCAACATCCGTACGCGCGTATACTGTTTACTACAGCATTGTGTGTGTGTGAGCGCGTGTGTGCTGTGACGTGCGAGTCCCTGTCTTGCACCCCAAAACACGAAGCTGAGTCTCAGTACTTTAGCAGCACCAGCTTTAATCAGCTTGAAACGGCAACAGCGCGGTTATTTTATTGTAGCGGGATCTGCCACTCTCCTATACACAGCAGTCAGGCAGGGTCAGGGCCAAGTAATACTATGCCCTGCGCATTTATAATGTTCCTTGTATCACCCATCGACGGCAGGCACTTATAGCATGTCCGCGATCTTTTCGGATTCGCTTTTATGGTGAACTGCTACAGCGCTGGGAGATTGCGATTGCTTTGGGACACTCTTCTGCGTGTCGTCATGTTGGGTAGAATCGAGTTTAGAAACTCGCTCACACCAGCCATGTATCTTTTCAAAGGTAAAATGCAGGTTAATTTGTTTTATGTATTTTTACTTTATATTTTGTATTAATCATTTTTATATGAATAGTTTTGGGTTGCGGAACGAACCGTCTGAGTTTCCATTATTTCTTATGGGAAAATTCACTTTAATATATGAGTGCTTTGGACTGCAAGCACGTTTCCAGAACGAATTATGCTTGCAAACCGAGGTTCCACTGTATTTTTTGTTTTGTAAGTGCTGCTGGTTAGTGCCCTTTACAAAAGCACCTAGGCAGGGCTTTTTTTATTTTTATTTTTAATATACCACTGTACACTTGTTTTTTGTTTAAACACATTTTGTTGTAGAAGTACGGTACTTAGAACACTTCTGGTGATGGAATTGAATCCTCCTGTCTGGACCTGTCCTTGATGATCTGATCCTGTAAGTCAGTCAATCAGTGTCTCACACACGGGAGGCGTGAGCTGTGCTGATCATGTGACCTGAATGACTGACTGACCATTGAGACTCCAGGAGGCGGGACTTGAAGTGCTCTCACGAACACAGCTACAACAAGCTGGACATGGAGCAGCACATTAGTACCAGCACAGTAAGAAGCGGGCGGAGGGAGAAAGGGAGACGACTGTCACAGGCTGTCATGGTTTTAATGATCTTTTATTTTCCCAGGTACTGTTACATAAAGTCCTTCCCCCTTTCGCGCCATCGTTGCCATCGAGGTCATCTGACTCCTACTGTTGGCGGACGCTATCCCGCCTCCTTTGGCGTCATTTGACGCAGGGTGTGTGGCGTGTCTGAGAGTGGTGGGCAGGCATTGCCTCTGTGCCTGTCTGTACGGCATCGCTGATTGAACGACTCTGGCTATGAGGGGCGGGGAGGTCTGACATCACCTCCAGCACCTGATTGGTTCAGTGTGTCCAAGGGTGGTGGGCAGGCGTTCCCTTGGCGCCTGTCCGTATGGCGTTGCTGATTGAGCGGCTGTGGCTATGAGGGGTGGGGAGGGCTGACATCACCTCCAGCACCTGAACTGTAAATTGTAAGTACCGTAAGCGAACGCAGCAGCGGGCGACAGCACATGGGACACCACGGGCAAACAAATATCCTTTTACAACAGCCTTGCTGGACAGCATTCGGACTATAAGACGCACCCTCATTTTTCCCCCCACTTTTGAGGAAAAAAAAGTGCGTCTTATGATCAGAAAAATACGGTATAAGAATACCAAAGTTAATACTTTGACTGTAAAGCTTCTCCATGGAGCTTAGTGTATTTATTATTTTTTTTAAAGAGAAAAGAATTTGAATTGGCCAATCCTGTAATTAGATATCCGTGATCGGTATTGACTCTAAAAAACCAGGATCAGAGCATCCTCAATTTTCATGAAATTAACCAGCTATTCATAACCTAACCTGCTGCATAAGAAGTTATTATTCAGAATTATGGCAGTGTTGTTCTCATGCAGCAGGTTAGTGTGAGAGTTTTATGATTGATGTGTATTGGTGATTATGAAAAAACGGTGACGAGACATGAAAGCATTCAAGGAAATTCATGGAATAACAAAATAACTCAAGTTAAAAAATGATTTTCAGAAGGCAATGAGGAAATCGAATGAGTCATGCAAGGAAAATGTGTTGCATTTATCGGTTTGTGTTTCTTCTATTTCTTTGTTAGCAATAACTGGCATTAACCAAAAAACGATGAGCATAAAAGATTGCTTTGAAGGTAAAACAAACTACAGTAGCAATTATTTGTCTCATCACGCTCTGTCTTTGGGCAGTTTGCACGGTTGGAGAGTTTTCTTTTTAAATTTGAGCCACACACTGACTAAAACATTTAGGTGACTAGGAGCAGAATACTTAAACTGTAAAGCAGAGTGAAAATTCCAAATATTGGATAAGCGATTATTCAAATAAGTTCTTAAATTGGTATTGTGTAAAATAATAGTAGTAATGGTAGTAATAAACAAGGAATGAATGAGTATGGGAGCAGACTTACTGAAAGATCTGGTAGCAGATTCTGAGGAAATATTACAAAGACAGATTTAAAAAAAAAAAAAAAAAGCACCACAAGCAGATAAGTACTTCATGACTTGGTGGCAACTTATTCCTCACAGAATGTTTATAGTGGGTCCTTCAGTTATAAAAAAGAAAAAGGCAGGGAGAGGGGTTGGATTGTATTTTTTCAACTTGAAATGTGTTTAAGTGGGACATTCCTGAACTACTATAGTCAAAATGATGACTGATTTTGAACCTGTTTTCTCAGAACTACTGAAAACTACAAAGCTGTAAAAATCTTTAGCCTTTAGATCTTTAGGCAGGTCATGTGCTTTCAGTGTGGTTAACAGGTGCAAACTGAATTAATCTGTGTATGACTGTACAGGAAATGGGATTTGCATTTTATTAGTTGTTGTGACCTGAATCAATAAGAAATTACAACAGAAGATGCATTTCATTTCATAAATAGTTGATTTGAGTCAGTTGCTACAGTGTGCATTTGTAAAAGGAAAAGGTGAATGTTGAATACAAGCAGCAGATTTAATTTTTTTTTTTGTTTTTGTTTTTTAAACAGTAAAAAGTTAATGCTGCTTTTCATTTTTCAACATGGAATCTGCTAGAACAGTGATGGATTAAGTGGATCAAAATTGACATTTTCACAGAAAGTAAGCATATGGTGTTCTTTTTTTTTTTCTTTTTTTCTTTTTTCTATTATACTTTATTTTTTCCTCATTTATTTTGTAATTTACAGATCCTTTGTAAAGCACAGGACCAAATTAATGTCCTGTTGTAGAATATTATAATTTTCTTAATACCAGGCATTGTATTTGATGTAGTGCTTGTCTTAGATGCTTACTTTAAAGATCTGTGCCTGTCATTTTTTCAGTAGTTTTTGGGTAATGTGAAGCAGAGACACCTTTTTATTGTATATTTCTTGTTTTTATTATTATTTTTTTCTTTCTTTAGTTCAATTGGTCATTGAACTGCCATTTATTTCAAATAAATGTTTAACATTGAAAATATTTCTGAATGATGCATGTGATATTGGACAAAGCATTGTTGTGAATTTTTTTTTTTTCTCTCTTTAATTATGTCTTTTTTATATTTAGGTATTGACATTTTGGTGTATGAAATGAAGCAATACTATTCTTGAATAGCAAATGTATTTGTTCTTAGCTTGCAGGTAGCACAAATATGCGGTGCATTCTTGATATTTCTTTTGCCGCGTATCCTATGTGTACTTCAATTTCCATAAGTTTCTGTAGCTTTTTTCTTTTTTTTTTTAATTAAGAAGTGAATTAAGCATCTAACTGTTGTCTTGGTGCCCATTAACACTAGCAGAACAGATTACAACGTGGCGTTTTTTTGACACTGGAATATCTGATTTTAGTAGCTTGATAATACTACAATTAGTCATTGGCATGAGGCATGCAGATGGAACATGTACCGATAGTGCAGGTTAAGATAATAGTTTGATGGACAGGCAGGATCTGAAGGTAATTGCTATTGTCTGTTAAAATTTATCTCGCCATATAACTACAAATGGGGCAGTTTTATGGGCTGTTTGATTTCAGTGTGAATTTATAAAAAAAAAAAAAAAAACCCACAAACTAAAAAAACAAAGCAACCATTTTCTGTTTGGCAATACCTGTCCAATGAATTAGCAATAATATTATTGAAGAATGCAGTAATATTATTGAAGAATGCATTCCTTTTGCTCCAGAGCAATTCAAAGTGTGCCATATCGGCTTTCTGTATTGGCCACATCTTAGTACTTGTACTAATGGACACTGCTTTAGCTTCAAAAACAGAAAGTGAGACACAATTTTAGTGTTAGCTAAATTCTTTTCAATAAATGTAGTATTTTTAGCAGCCCCACAACTGTATCTGTGTGATTTGGTGCTGCTAGTAATAGGTTACATATTGCATTGTATCACATATGTTACCATTAGTCATGCTTCAAAGGATCACGAGCAAAACCACACAAATGTCTGGGCATAATACGTTTTTAAGTTCTAAAATTTATTTTGCTGTCATTGTAGATTTGTCACTTGTACAGAGAGAGTACTTGCTCTGAAACTTTTTGACTTGGTAAAACTATAGTGACAAAGTAGTTTCCTGTTTCTTCCTTAATCTGTGCGAGTTCTTATCTGTGTACTCCAGGTTTTGTCCCATATGTGATGGACACTGGTTAAGTTAACTGTAAATTGTTGCTGTATGTGTAAAGTTGGATATGTGCACACACCACTCTGAGTGGTCTCTTGTTCAGGGCTACTGATTGAGAGGCGAGAGCAGGAACATGAGAGAGTCTCCTGACTGAAATTCGCTTACTACAGCAGTACAGGTATACTAACAGTCCTTCCTTCTTGTGGAGAGTGCTTCTAAAAGAACTTGGAGATGTAGCAGTTTCTGTAACTTGAGTTGTTCTTGCCAGATCTGTTGTCTTAGTTTCCTCCCATATGATAGCTCACTGGGGAAGTTCCATTTGAAGCTTGAATTACTGTCCAGTAGGCAAAAAACAGAAGGGACAGGAGGTATTTCTAGCTCCTCCAAACTTTTTGCACTACTTTGTATGACATCTCTTTTAAAGTATAATGCTGATGTTCTAATATACCAACTATGTGGGAGTGGCATATAGATGTATGCAAGTTCCCACCCCCTCAGTACTTAAATTTATTGAGGAGGTCAAATAAAAGGAGCTTTCTTATTTGTTTGTTTTTGAATATTAACACAGCTGAATAAATTATTCAAGTCTTTGGTGATGGCACTATAGGTGGTTTTTGTTGTTTATAAAGGACTTTGGATGTGGTTGATTACATCTTTCTGTATGTATGGATTTTTCTCATGCTGGTTCATCCAGCAACCCTCCAATAACCAAAAGCAATGATTTGGCAGGGGAATTGAAGCACAACTGTCAGTTGATATTTTGGGTTTGAGGAACAACGTAAATTCCAGGTTGGGATACTATAATCAGGTGTGTAGTGGGTTGTTTGTGTGTTTGTGTTTTTTTTTTTTTTTTTTGTTTTTTTTTTTTGTTTTTTTTAGGGCTGATCCCAATCACTAATATATCCTGTAACTGGATTGGCAAATTCTATTTGTTTTTATATTTTGAATATAACAAATTTTCATGTTAAGCTCCTATTATAGAGCAGCTTCTTTGTTATTGATGTGTTATGTTTAGTGACCGTAAAAATACCAAAATATATATAATTCCCTTAAAATACATAACCTAATGTGACAGTGCGGGGCAGTGTTATGTATCCATGAATCAAGTAAAGAACCATCCAGTCTTGCTCGCTCTCACTTTGTCTAAGATACAGTGTGACATTGTTTATAAAACATCCAGCCCTGGTATGTGATGGAGTGCATTGGCTAGTGAATGTTGCATTCACTTTTGGACATGTCTTGATATGGTCATGCACATACTGCAGCATACTTTCTTTATAATTCAATCCAGTTTCATCTCATGGTAGTGAGGATTCAGTAACAAAGAGAAATGAATGTCTCTTCCTTTGCCTACCGTAGCAATTACGGAGTCCTCCTGTACTCTGACCCTTAAATGAATAGCAGATGAGTCCCATCCAAAAGCTGAAAAGAATGCTTAGTCTCCCCATTTAAACCAGAGGAGAGGACCATGAGTCTCTATGATCATTCAGTTGATGTTCCTTTTGGTCTGGGAGAGTGACATGGGTGTGGTACCCCCCAATTATGGTAGGCTGGAGTCTTTTTAAATCCTCTGTGGCAGTGTGACGTATTCCATCCTACTGTGTTATTTTTAACTCTGTGGGGCAGCTTCATCAACCAGCTTGCAAACTCCTTTAATAGATTTCAATCTCTATGAGAGAGACAGATCATTTTGCTTTTAATAAAGTTCAAAATAAACCCTAATCAATGCAAACTATACATCTTCTAGGAGTTAATCCTAGGCTCCTTTTTTTAGTTAGTCCACGCATCCTTTTCCAAGCAAAATGGTTCCTTGATTTTTCTATAGACTTTCTTTAATTGACTAGAAAATGACCTGTGTGGTGTATTTGAGGAGAATTTTAAACGCATCACAGGGCTACTGCCTCTTAGTTCAAATTTTAATAGTTTTGATTTGTAGTGTGGCTTTGACACTTAGGCAACTTATAAATTGCTATTCAGGCAAAAACCTTCTAAATACCTTTCTAAAAATGGTATATCTGCAGTTAAATGAATGGTATTTGATGCTGTTTGTAGGGAAGAGGGTTTTTCTTTAGTTACAACTTTAGTTTATCTGCATTCTTGCTTTGCTTCCATTGTTTACGAAGCATTTTATGCCAGTTGTTAAGGTCTATAAATCATTTCGAAGATTTTTATCGGTGTGATGTTGGAAAAAGTAGTGATTTCCTGTAGGTCAAAAGTAAACAAGTTGGTGCTTGTTTCATGTAGTATCTGTAAAGTTATTTTTTTTAATGTTGAATTATTCATTCCTGTTTTAAGTTTGGGTTATTGAAGCAGTCAACTATATATACAATCTAAGATGCATTTTCTTAGAACTAAAATGCAAGTACTGTACTACTTAATATAAGACTGAAGGGTGCATTGATTCTCTCTGGTCTTGTATGTACCAGATTTTAATCCTTTGCACATTTGAAATATCATATTTTAATAATTCATGTGCAATGCTTAAAGTTGTGTTGTACACCATCAACTAACATGTCCAAATGATTGCATATCAAAAAAAAACAAAACAAATATGTATAAAAATTTGTCACCTTTATTATAATTCAGTATCTGTGTACAGTTGATTGTAAGGAATGCATTGTAAGTCAGATTTCAGGTGCATGTGTTTGGGGAGACCAAATTCAGGAAGGAGGATTGGGCTAGAATTCCTTTTAGCTGATGTAAGAGACTGAATAATTTGTACAGGAAACTATTAATGTTAATTTTGACAGTTAAAGTTAGTGATGTTATCTGAGCAAGTGGTGCATTTTCATAGAGTGCAGTTAGTCCATGTAAATTTTATGTAGTGTACCTAAATATTTTGTGATGCATTGAAACAATTTTTAAATGTCCACAATATTATATATCGACTTGCACATTTTTATTTTTTTTGCTCTTTTTAGGTCAAAATATCGATTTTAGCATTAAATCTCGACTTTGGAGAAAACTGACCTGAAAGTTAGGGTTACAGTATTGGCAGGCCCTTCTTATAATGTACTGTGATTTAAGCGTTTGGTGAAAGACATCTATTTCTATTTTTTCCTCTCTTCCTTTTTTTTTTTTTTTTTTTTTTTTTTTAATTCATAATAAAGTATGTATTAATTATTGGTCTATTTAGGTCATGATTAATGATGATAATTAACTTTTGCCATTTTCTTTTTCCCCTCACTACCCCAGTTGCTTCCCAGCTAACTCGGTTTCTTTTGCTTGCTTTATAGACTGACTTCACGATTTTGCTGTATTGCTCACTAACGTGTGTGCATGCAGATCCATTAACCAAAAGTGGCTAAGGGAGGAAGAGTATATAATACTCTCGTGAGTGGGTAACATACATAATGAACAGTTGCACTTCAGATATTTTTACATGTCTTCCTTGCACTCTGACCTGTAGCTTTGTATTCAGCCTTTCGTCAATCATTCTGGCACCCATTTAATGTACATGCCCCCACACCTGATTCGCTATGTTAAAAGAAACAAAAAAAAATTCAGCATCAGACATCATTTTTGCTATCCTGCCCTTGCAACCAGCATGGACGATTAAAAAAAGGTTTAGTTGGAGAAAGAGGGCAGAAACATTCATAAAACATGAAGGAAATTCAAACCATTTAGTAAATATGGAGGCTTTTTATGATTTATTGTGAATGAGAAAGGTGTAGATTATGTATCCTGCATTACTGCACTTCATTACAACCTTAGGCAATATGCAGAAACCTTTGCATTGTTGAATTTCATTAATACATTTATCATTTTAAGAGCTGTTGTAAAAGTTTTACCACAACTGTAGACAATGTAACAGGTTTTATTTCTACATGTTTGATTTATTTTCAATATTTTAAATACACCTATTAGAAAACAATCAACTTTGAGGTGCATCTTACCAATTTATTTTGTACTGTAGTAATCAAATGATGCTGAATTATTTAAATAATTGAACAAGGTGGCAAATGAAGAGTTACATATTTCCATAAACTGTTCATTGCTGCAGTTTGATTGTGGCAGTGGACAGCTGCTTAAGAAAGGAGTACCAGGTTATTCATCTGCACATAATATTTACAATCTTTACGATTTCAAGAAAACAGTTTCTTAAACTTGCATTACTTATTTGTGAACACATACAGTATAGAGGTATATGCCAAATATTTAAGTATGATTAGTGTATAAATGCACTATTATAAGGTAAATTTAATGATATGCTGGGGAAACCAAATAAACTACTGTAGACGAAAAATAAAACACAATGAAAAGAGAAAAAAAAAGAAATAGAAGGCTACAATGAAAACTGAAAGGCAGTAACAGTAGCATGTGTTTGAAGAGTGTACTACTAACAAAATTAAACCAGCTAAGGAAAGTGGTAAGTTTGCTGGACACGATACCATCTTCATTGGCTCATTCACTTGGCAACTGGTAACCTCTGAGTTTGTTAGTGTTTTTGTATTGTATTGTATTCTTTATACCTACTGCTTGATTACATTTTACCAGTTCGGTGTGTTCGGACTCATTCTTAATTTTGCTGTCCAAGAAAGATGGCTTGTAAGCCCGATTTTAACTGGGAAGGAGATTTGTCACTACACTTAGCCAGTATACCATTCTTTGGCAGAGGCCACCTTTGCACACATGAGTCGCCCAGGGGGTATGTGAAAACTACCTAGAATTCTGAACTTGTGACATAGTGTTAATTTTTGTGCTACCGTGCTATTCTGAATTTGACCAGCGTAATTAAACAATTGAAGACTTAAATGCTTTTTTCCAAGTATATGGAAATATGTGAAGATAGGTTGCATATGTGAAATGAGCTTTTGAAGAATGCCTGCACTAATTTCCTCACATATGCCAGGGTGACTGCAATTTCCCATGTTGATACCAGGTATTAAAAAAAAAAAAAAAAAAAAAAAAAAAAAAAGTTTGCTGATTATAGTAACAGTTATGTAGTTAATTTAAAAACTAAGATTGTGATCCAATTAGTGCTGGGTGGTATACAAGGTTCATACCAAAAATCATTTATTTTTGTTATGATATGGATTTTTCTTATACCTAAACACCGGTTGAAATAGCCTAAACAACGTTCAGAATGTGGTGCAGCGGGAAACTGTTTAAGGGGGCACCTTTTTCACTGCTGCACCGCTATACACACATGCAACGGAGTACAGTGATCCCTCGCTATATCGCGCTTCGACTTTCGCGGCTTCACTCCATCGCAGATTTTAAATTTAAGCATATCTAAATATATATCACATATTTTTCGCTGGTTTGTGGATTTCTGCGAATGGGTCTTTCAATTTATGTTACATGCTTCCTCAGTTTGTCTGCCCAGTTGATTTCATACAAGGGACGCTATTGGCGGATGGCTGAGAAGCTACCCAATCAGAGCACATATTAAATAAAACTCCTCAATGATATACGATATGCTTCCAGCGCGCTGCTTCGCACACTTCAAAGCTCTAACAGCCCGTATTGATTTTTCATTGTTTGCTTTTCTCTGTCTTTCTCACTCTCTCTGAGAAATACAGGCAGATACTTATCCATGATGCAATACCATCAGGGAGGTGTATGATTGGCCCCATTATCTGCTCCTGATGGAGGGGATGTGAGCAGAGTGGCTGTTTGCTTAGAAGATACGGACGGGCCTGTAAAAAAAAAAAAAAAAAAAAAAAAAATGCTGAAAGGCTACCTTCACATTGATCCCTTCATTGCGCCGCTTTATCGTGGTGATTGCATACTTAAAAGCGCAACAGCCCTATTGATTTTTGATTGTTTACTTTACTCTGTCTCTCAGACATTCTCCGCTCCTGATGCGCACCTTGAAGAGTAAGATATGTTTGCATTATTTTAATTGTGAGAAAGAACTGTCATCTCTTTCTTGTCATGGAGCACTGTTTAAACTTTTGACTAAAGGGTGTTATTTCATGTCTAGAGGGCTCTAATAATGTTAAACATATTTAGAAGGTCGTAAACAGGTTTTCAATGCTCTAACTGCGAAAATATTAGATTTATAAATAAAGAATCCTACTTCTTGGAAATTCATTTATCTGTCTGGAGTGGATCAACCACTATAAACGAGGGTTTACTGTATAACTGTGCGGAGAATATTTATAAACAGTGTGGGAGAGTTTCTAAGAGCTTAAAATATATAAAAATAACCATACAAACATGGTTTCTACTTCGTGGATTTTCACCTATCGCGGGGGGTTCTGGAACGCAACCCCCGCGATCGAGGAGGGATTACTGTACATGCGTTAGTGGAGGTATTGAACGGTGAAAATGGACAGAGAACATTCCGAAACTGAAGCTGTAGCAGACGATAAAGTTGAACATGATGACAGAAGAACTTTTGCAGAAAAAAGGAGCTGTGTCCGTTGTCTGGAGATACTTTGGTTTTAAAAGGTCGATGTGGAACATTATGTTCAAATGTGTGAGTACTGTTTCTATACTACTGGATAATGCTGCAAGCCAAGTTGTACTTGTTTTGTTTTTATTTTTTTCAATACTGTGTAATTTACCTAATGTAATAGTGTGACGACATGTTGAATTTATTTTCAACATTTCTACTTTATTCTCACCGTTTATGTTGATTAAAGTAGACATGTTGACTTTATTCTCGTAATTTGTCATTAAAGTGGAACATTGTAAACTAAACTTCATCTTAAAATGAATATTTCATTTACTAGATTTTCTCAAACCCCATCATAAGTTATGTAGCACATTAAATGCTTTGTGTTAAGTGTTCCCCGATCCATATTAATCGTTACACGCTTCTTAAACTGATTTCCTCTTGCAATAAGAGGAGGTGCAGGCAGCGATCACCCCACAGAATACATTAATTTCATAATATTCCTGCTCCCTGAACATTTAGAATGCTAAGATAAATACTTGATATCATTTTCATGATGAAATGCATTAAAGCATATATTAATCATGTGGTAGCACAGTGGCATGTTTTTCTATTGTGTTTACTTGCCGTGATTCAGTTTCCTTTCAAAGACATGTAGGATGTGGGGTTTTGTTCTGCTAAATTGACCCTGCTAGTGTATGTGTTGCTCGTATTTACCCTGCAATGTGCTGGCACCCTGTTCAGGATTTGTTCCTGCCTCGCACACAATGCTTGCTGGGATGGGTGCAACCCTGAATGGATGGCATACTTAAACATGTATAAAAAAAAAAAAAAAACAACCTTTGTTAAGTTCTGAACACTCTGTGGTCCAAGTTTTATAACTAGTTTTAATTTCACAAAGACGTTTATCATGTGGTGATTGGTTACGTGGAGAAAGAGAAAATGGAAGGATAGGAACTATGGGTTTGGTATGTCAGACAGATACAGCACACATGCAATAAAGAAAGCCCACTCAGAAGAACATCTATTGAATTCTGTGTTTTGTGTCTCCGACCACCAGATCACGAACCCAACATTTACACAATATTTAAGTTTAAACATGGGCGATATGGCCTAAAATCAATATCACGATAAATTGAGCAGTTAACCTCGATAACGATAAATGGACGATAACCACCCCAAGTGCCAAAAAAACAAACGTTTTTGTTTTTTTTTTCATTTGATGGGGCTGTGGCAGGCAGCATAGTTCCTCCAGTTATTTTGATAATATTATTCCCCCTAGACCTATTCATTGCAATTATATTATTACCACTTTAAAGGACTGTAAAATGTCACTGAAAATAAATGAAGACAATAGTAGTAAGTACTTTTAGTGGTTAAGATTCATTAACTGAACAAAATAAAAAGTGTAGGATACAATATGTAACCATGCTCTCTAAAAAATGTGTATCCCTTGTAAACAAAATAGTTTAATAATAAATATGTTTCACATTGGCTATTCACAAAGTAAACAATGATTGTGCAAATGTAATGCCATCATGGACAAAGGCCTATCTCTGCTAAGGCCTTGAGGTACTATAACTTGTAAACAAATAATGTCACAAACACAAATGTCAATTGGACACAGAAAAAACTATAATAAATACTAAGCACTGCCATGTGACTAGTGAAAACTATAAACTCTTAAACAAAAACATTAAATAGTGCTGTGTGCAAAAAACTTCAATAGAACACTGATAGTTAAAATTAGGCAGGGCTTGAACAGGGCACTTCAAAAAGGGGCAGCAGCAGACTTGGTATCCTGAGCGGTTCAATCAAACTACTGTTGTAGATGTTTACCTGAGTAGTGTTTACTCCAGGTTCTTGCTAAGAAACACAAGCATATTGACCGTTTCAGGCAGGATCTGAGGCATGTCACAATGTTTCCTCCAGAACTGAAAACCCGCTCGGATGGGGAGCTGGTGGCTGGGATGCAAAGATACTTTTTTGCAACTTTACTTAGAGTGGGAAAGTTTACTTGATGCTTTCTCCACCAATCTAGTGGATTTTCCTCACTGTCCTGGACAGGACACACTGAATAGCTGCTCAGGTCAGCTTCTATTGCTTGCTCAGGTGACACAGTGGGTGCAGTTGAAGAGAGAGTCTCACTTTCTTTGAAAAAGCTTCCCAGTGATCTCTTTCGCTTTTTTTCTTCGGATGATGTAGAAGGCTGAGGCTCTGTGCTCTCTGCTGTACTTTCTGGGTGGACTGCAGCTGCTGACTTCATCTCCATTTTCACTTTCTCTTGAATGGTAGTAACACGGTCGGCAGAAATATATGCAGCTTTGAATCTGGGGTCAACAAAGCTGGCTGTGTCCAAAAGCTCTACAGTGGGAGGATCTGAAAACTTGTCGTCAAGGTATGCAAGGATTTCAGATTTTATGGTTTTGGTCAGCGTCACATCGTCTTCTTCCTCAGCCAGCACTCACATGCAAACATTAAGAATAGGAAAAATTGTTGTAGTCATTTAACTGCCATGTAAACCTCCACTGACCACAGAACTTTTTCAGGGGAAAAACTGAACTAAACTAGAAAAAATAAAATGAAGTATTCCTCATCAGATTTTAGCTACTAAAAATATTACATTTACCTTTATTGGATGTACTTGAATGCAACAATAACACTTCTCACTTCTACCAAAATTTGAAAAATTACAAAGGGACTGCCAAGTTATAAAAAAAAGTCTTGAAAATAAAAACTGAAAAAAGGCATAAATTTTAAATATCTATCCAAATCTTCACACCCAACATCACCCCAATTCATGGTCTAATTCTCAAATAAAGCAAGCAAAATAAAGTAAGAATTAAATAAGACCTCTCAGACCATATTTACAAAATTAAAAAGGGTTGGCACAGTAATAAAACATTTTAAAAATCATGTATTTTGCTACATTTCACAGCACAACATGATCAACACTGGCTCACAATAAGTCTTCTGTAAAAACTTTCTGGATACACTGCTGCTCAGCAGTCTTAAGTATTTTTATGCCTATATAAACATTATTCAAACATTAATACTTTCAATTTTGAATATGACGCACAGAATTAAAGTCACTTTAAAACACACCAGATGTCACCACCCAAATATATTAAGATGTACACACTTACCGACTGCCAGGTGCAGCCTGTGCCCAAAACATTGCACCCGTGTCCATTTATTGAGCTTGACAGCTTTCACAATATTTGGGCCATTGTCAGTTATAGCAACAAGGTCCTCTTCACTGATGTCCCATGCAGACAGCATCGCTCTCAACCCCTGTCCAACCATCTCCCCCGTGTGATCAGATGGAAAATAGGCCGTCTCGAGCACTCTGGTACGCAGCTCCCATTTGTTGTCGATGTAATGAACTGTGAGACTAATATACGGCTCCATTGTGCGGCTGGACCAGAGATCGGATGTGGCTGCAACGTGCTTAACGTATCTCAATTCAGCAGCAACCTTTTCCCTCTCTGTGCTGTACATGCTGGGAATGATAGTTTTTGAAAAATATTTTCGTGATGGGAGTTCGTATCTCTTGTCAATTATTTTCATGAAGTGTCTGAACCCGTTGCGTTCCACTGTAGCAATAGGAGCCATGTCTTTTGCTATGTGGTAGCCTATAGCATGTGTGATTTCTTGCCATCTTTTTGAAGTTCGCTCATATAGTTGAGTACTAGCAAATGCTTCGGTTATTGACCGCTGCCTGGTGGAGGAAGACGTTTTTGCTGGTCCTCCTAATCTCTTCTCGCTTTGAGCTTTTTTTATGTCTTCGAATTGAATCACATGGTTGTGCTGCAGGTGGTGGAAGAGGTTGGTTGTGTTACCTTGACTTGACGCAACAGTCTTTTTGCAGAGTTTACATTTAACAATTTTTTGATCAATATCATCCTTGTTGAATCCAAAATGTTGCCAAACGATTGATGATGCATTTTTTTTGTTAACAAGCGTCTCCTCTTCCTCCTCCACCAGCTCTACCTCCGTCGCTGCTGCTTCAACATTTAAATCGTCCTCCATTTGTTCACCCGTGTCTCGTCTTGTTACAGGTAGTAGAGTCATGTGACTCCACCCCGTCAAGTCTGTAACGTAGCACAGCGTCTTAAAGGGACATGAACATCGCCAACCTGCACATGCCTTTTCTTTTTTTTTAAAATACCGAATTTACCGACATGGGCAAAATGATGTCGATGAGAGTCATAAATTTCGGTAACGATAAATTTTTGATATATCGCCCAGCCCTATTTAAGTTAAACCTGTGCGATATCCATTCATACATCAGGTTTTTTGGAACCTTGTCACACCTCCCATAAAGTTCTCTACACTGAACATACACATGGGGACCCCTTACTGCGAGGGAGCAGCATTACCGCCACACTACTGTGCCTGTTTAATACCTGCTTTAATGCATTTCATCATGAAAATGATATCAAGTATTTATCTTAGCATTCTAAATTTTCGGAGAGCAGGAATATCATGAAGTGAATGTATTCTGTGCGGTGATCCCTCTCTGCGCCTCCTCTTAGTGCGGAGGAAGTCAGTTTAAGAAGCGCGTATTGATTAACAACTGGGTCGAGGAACACTTAATACAAAGCATTTAATGTGATACATTAACTTATGACGGGGTTTGAGAAAATCTAGTAAATTAAATATTCATTTTAAGATGAAGTTTCGTTTGACATTCTACTTTATTCTCGTAGTTTATTTTGTCATTAAAGTGGAAATGTCAATTTTAAACTTGATATAAGCGTCGAGATTAAAGTGGAAATGTCAATAATAAAGTCAACATGTCGACTTTATTCTCGACATATAGTTTTTTGTTTTTGTTCACCGTGGCTCTGATATGCTACCGTAGGGCTATACCACAAATAGCATTATAAATGCAAGTTGCAGTTTTATTATTTATGTATATAGCTTAGCTTGAAGCAAGGTCCATATTAATGCAGTTTGCCTTAATGATGGTTCAGTTGGTGAAGATGTCATCACCAAGTTGCACTTGTTTTGTTTTGTTTTATTTTTATTTGGTGAATACTGTGTAATGCACCTGGGCTTGAAGTCTTGAAGTAATAGTATTTTTACTGGAAGATGCACCATTATTTTATTGTTGTTATTTATTAGTTTAAATATTATGCAGTTTAATGATGGTAAAGTTGTTTAAAAAGTCACTTTAACGTGTCAGTGGAGAGAGATTGTTAACATTAACAAAGTGTAGTTGGTTTACAAAAAAAATTTACTATTTCTTTTCTAAGACGTTCAGTGCAGTACAACTTTTGACAAGCACCTCTGGATATTTTACTAAGTCTAAATGCCCCTTTGGATGGTTGAAAATATGTTGTCAAAATTTTAGTTTTAAGTTGTTTGCAAAATTTCTTCAATAGAAAGGCTCTATATTTTGACTGAATCTGTCATGCAATGTGATTCCTTCCCTTCATTAGTGCCACCCCCTTGAAAACTATCACTTTATGGGGTAATGCAAACCTGTATTAATACTTGGGTGCCCTTTAAAATGTTGTGTGTTTTTTTTTTTTTTTGTACAATGTACATTTCTCATGACAGTGGAGTAGGTTATTCTTAGCCAGTCTACTGCAGTAATTGAAGCCGGTGTAATTTTGAAAAATACCGTGATATAAAAGTTTGGTCATACCGCCCAGCACTAGATCAAATCTATAGCAAAGTTCTTTCTAATCTGAAATAATGAGCTGACAGCATGCTAATTTTCAGTCTGGCAGCAGAATGCCCAACTGATGCTCTTGGTATTTTCAGATAGCCTCTGAAAACGGTTGAATACATATTAAATTCATGATTTACTGGAATTTAGAGTGTGTGAGTGAAATTTACAGCTGTTTCCTGGTTGATGTGGCTGCAAGTTGCTTACCTCCAATGTTTTACGTGTTATCACTAACACACAAACACCTTGCTTTTTGGTAAGCCTGTCAACTGTATGCCTAGCTGAAGCATTGCATATGTCTAGTACCATTTGATTTCATCTGTCAGCCTTTATCTGTGTAGAAGCACATTATTGAAATATATAATTCTTTATCAGTGTATTCCAGAAGTCACTTGTGAGTGTAAGTTTATTAATTGAGGCCAGCTGCAATTTTAGCTCTTTTGTTTTCTCAGGGTAATGGCTAAAGATAATTTGATTTAGTAAAAAAAGAGAATACTCAAATACTACCATGTATCTGCACCTTTTGCACTTTAAACAGATTTTACCAAGGATTAAGAACCCATTCTGCACAAACACCTGACACAATTTAACTGACACAATCCCATCCTTCAGTCTGAAACACTCATTCACATCACACATTAAGTTGTTTCATTCCAAACAAGCAAGCTCAATCATTATTATTATTATTATTAATTTTTTTTTTTTTTTTTTAAACTCCTGAAAGTTCATTAAACCTTTACTTATTATCCAGGAAGCAACATTCAAAAATGTCTGCCAAAACCTCTTAAGACCTTTTTAAGAGGAAAATTTGTAAACTACAGTATGTCTTTATAATGTCTTCACTTCAGAATGCTTAGCTAACCTGTCTGCTCTGCAGTGAAATGGTTTATCATAAGAGTCACATGTGAGTTGCCACTATCTTCAGAAGCATGTCATTTGCAATGCATAGTTTCCACAGTAGTGTGAGGACCAACGCCGGAACATTTTTTCCTCATTTTCTAATTCAACATGAGTAAGACCGCAATTGTTTTTCTGTACTGGATATACAGAAGCACAATAAACTCTTCACTGATGCTGAGTTATAAAGAGCCCATTATACACTTTGTTGGAGTATGCTAGTAATAAATTGATGAATAATGGTAAGTATGTGAAACAAGTACATTTATCAGCTGCCATCGTTGAATATTCTCTGCCAATGAATGCAATATGCAGAGTCAGGGATAGTGCATCAGTGAAGCTGATAATATATCCATAACTATTAAAAATAGACAGACATCACAGACTTGGCACATTTGTGAGCTTGTGTGATAGTTTGAAGGAGCAGAATTAGATTGGAACAGCAGGCACTTAATACCCTTTTTCTAGCTCTTTGCATGTATCTGATTTTATAGTTCCTAATGTTTCAATTTTTACATAACATTGACATAAATGAAAAGGGGTTTTCAAGGATGGCTTGAGACGGGTCTGGTGCCAGGAGAAGAAAATCTGTAGGGGGGGGGGGGGGGCATATTAAATTGTGAGGGGTGATAATTTGGTTGAAACTGAGCTAAGTGAAATGTTAGTTTCACTTTCAGTTGCAATAATTGTTGCAGTTAAAACAAATAACAAAAAATTGTTTAAAGGACCTGACCGATTTATTTTACTTGATTGTATTTCTTTCATTTTGCTATTAATGACTTCTGATTTTTCTACAATGATCATATATTTGACTTCATTTGACATTTACCTTTCCTTACAGAGTCATCATAAGATGTGATGGTAGTAGAATTGACAAACACATCAGCAGTGATTAAAGGATGTTTGTATGTCCATTTTTACTAGCTCTTTTCTGATAATAAATGGAACTAACTCCCTCTGTAGGCCTTGGGAAATACTTAATGACATAATTAAACCTCCTCAGTGAAATTGCTGTCTTCATGATCTCTCCTCGCTGTGCTGTCTGTTGTCTCATTCTTTTTACAGTCCAGCCTATTGCACAGAACAATGCAGCTCCATTTATGCCTCTCCAACGTATGTAGTTCCTGCAGGTTCTCACTTGCATATTTATTCACAGGTTGCATTTATGAGTTTTAATCCAAAATAAACTTACTATAATTAGAGTATCCATGACCATAGTGAAATGAGGTTACATTCAGTAACATAAACTATACACAATCAACAGTATTTACTGATGCACAAATGAAAAATTAAGATTTTTCCAAAACTGAAACCTCCTGTTTTTACTCTTTCTGCAGTATTGAAATACTGAACAGAATCTGTTTTGGCATTGGCTGAATGAGAGCTTATGCTGTACTGATTCCACGTGGTACCAGTTAAATAAGTGAAAACGTTCAAAGATCATTTTGCCCAAAACTGATGGGGCACCAAAATTTAGCTGAATTCAGTCTATACTAATAAAAGGCAAAGCCCTGACTGACTGACTCACTCACTCAGTCATCACTAATTCTCCAACTTTCTGTGTAGGTAGAAGGCTGAACTTTGGCAGGCTCATTCCTTACAGCTTACTTACAAAAGTTAAGCAGGTTTCATTTCGAAATTCTACGCGCAACGGTCGACAACGTCCGCCATGTTGAACTTTCTTATTTATGGCCCCATCTTCACGAAATTTGGTAGGCGGCTTCCCTGCGCTAACCGAAACCAATGTACGTACTTATTTCGGTGGTATGATGCCACTGTTGGCCGCCATATTGAACTTTTCAACGGTCTTTGTTACTTATGGGCCCATCTTCAAGAAATTTGGTACGCGGGTTTCCAACACTAACTGAATCCTACTTACGTACATATATACGTCCATAGCCTGCAGCTCAGTCACCATGTGAGGCGGCGTTGGGTCCCTCATCCCAGCGCCTCCCACGTTGTTGGCTGCCTGCCTATATAAGGCCGTCCGTCACTCTGGTCTCTACATTCCCGTCCTTGCTTCGTCACGGGATTCACATCTCCCTGCTGATAACTACAGCCTTTTTATTTAATCCACGGCTTCTCCACTGTTTTATTGTTTGTTTATTACGATTATAGCTATTGTGTAGGTATTTTATACTTACTTTACATTGTTCAGGTACCCATTTCCTTTATCATTCCGACTGTTCCCCCATTAACATGTCTATTGAGGTGATCATCATCGATCAAAGAACTGTCAATTACCGAGTGGTTTCCATGCCCGTTGATGGCACCTGCCTTTTCCATTCTCCTTGTTACATATTGCATGGCCATATCCGGCTCACTCTTGATATCCGGAGGAACATTGTGTCTTATGTATTGAATGACTGGGACATGTTCGAGGTGTGGACTGATGAGGGTACAGGAGATAATTATACTACACAGGAGCACTAGAAGAGTGAAATGCTTAAGCCCTTCACCTATGGTTCTGCATGTGAGTTGATGGCTGCCGCTGTTCGGTTGTTGCTTTCAAGTATACCGAAATGGGCAAATATTTTACACCTTTCGACAACCGCCAATGCCTCTTAAACATCTTAGATTCACAGGTGACGATTTCAGTAGTGGACACTTTGTTTATGAATGTTTAAACTCTCAAAAGCTGGATGTGAAGTTATCAGTGAAACTGGTTGTATGCTTACAACGCTTGACAGATGCCGAATGTCACTTCAACACAAGTCCTGCAAATACTGTCGTAATTGAAACAAACCATGAAACTCAAACCGATTATGAGAGCAGCAATCCAAGCTGTGAGATTTCAGACAAGATTACTTTTCACATGGCCAACTGTATGTTTCATGTTTAAGAGTAAGCTCAGCGCACAGGTTGGTCATATTACAACCGGAGGGCCGAACTGACAATGTGGTATACAAAGAGATCCTTAACAAATAGTTATTGGTATATTTCCCCTCAGTTTTAAAAAGGTTTAATTTTCTGCTTAATAAAAATTTTAAGGCAGTACTTCGCCGCTGCGAAGAGCGGGTATTTTGCTAGTTTATAATATATTCACTACTAGAACACTGACCCACGGTCCTAAAATAAATGCAAATAGAAACCCAAGCGAAAGATGGATAGCCTGTTATGCACAAAAATTAACTGAGGTTTGTTTATTTGTTAATCACTAAAATAATAATGTAATATGTGTATTTTGCAATTATAATGAGCAGTCACACAAAATAACACCTTTTATTGGCTAAATAAAAATATTACAATATACAAGCTTTTGTGGCAACTTGGGCCCCTTCTTCAGGCAGTTTGTAATCATTGTAATCATACCCTAACCTGCTGCACATCTTCCAAGCTCGGTCCCCCTGTCTAGCCAATTGGTACAGGTCCTTTTCTCCCTCATTAGTGTCCAGCCTGTCATACAACTCATCATACGCCTTTTCTTTAGCCTTCACAACCTCTCTCTTCACCTTGTGCCTTATCTCCTTGTACTCTTGTCTACTTTCTGCATCTCTGACTATCCCACTTCTTCTTTGCTATACTCTCCTGTATTTCCTCATTCCTCTTTCCAGATGTCACACCAAGCATCCTTCTTGCTGGCACCCTTACTACATCAGCTGTCTCGTAACACTTCACTGCCACCCAGTGCCTGTCTCACCTCTTCCCTAAACTCAACCTTGCAGTCTTCCTTTTTCAACTTCCACCATTTGATCCTTGGCTCTGCCCTCACTCTGTTCCTCTTCTTGATCTCCAACGTCATCCTACAGACCACCATCCTATGCTGCTTAACTACACTTTCTCCTGCCACCACTTTGCAGTCTTCAGTCTCCTTCAGATAAACTCTTCTGCATAGGATGTAATCTACCTGTGTGCATCTTCCTCCACTGTTGTACGTCACCCTATGTTCCTCCCTCTTCTTAAAATACGTATTCACCACAGCCATGTCCATCCTTTTGGCAAAATCCACTATCCTCTGACTTTCTTCATTCCTCTCCTTGACACCATACCTATCACCTCTTCGTCTCCACTGTTCCCTTCACCAACATGCCCATTGAAATCTGCTCCAATCACCACTTTCTGTCCCTTGGGTACACTGTTTATCACTTCATCCAACTCTCTCCAAAAACCTTCTTTCTCACCCATTGCACACCCAACTTGCGGTGCATATGCACTAACAACATTCATCATCACACCTCCAATTTCCAGCTTAATAATCATTTCTCTGCCTGACGGTCTCTTTACCTCCAAAACACTCTTGACATACTGTTCCTTCAGAATAACCCCATTTCTCCTCCCATCCACACCATGATAGAACAATTTGAATCGACCTCCAATCGACCTGGCCTTACTCCCCTTCCATTTAGTCTCTTGTATGCACAATATATCAACCTTCCTTCTCTCCATCATATCTGCTAACTCTCTCTCCTTACTAGTTGTACTGCCAACATTCAAAGTTCCTACCCTCAGTTCCACTCTTTTTTTACTTCCTCCTCTCCTCCTGCTTCCGGACATGTCTCCCCTCTCCTCTTCTCATTTTTCGGCCAGCAGTAGCCCAATTTCCACCAGCACCCTGTTGGCTAACAGTACTGGTGGTGGTGGTTGTTAACCCGGGGCTTGACCGATCCGGTTTGGAAATTTGTATTGTTGTCCACATATTGATTTGGCAAAATTTTACACTGGATGCCCTTCCTGATGTAATCCTCCCCATTTATCCAGGCTTGGGACTGGCACGAAGAAACACACTGGTTTGTGCATCCCCTGTGGCTGGGTTGCCTTGCAAGCTTGCATATTATAATATTTTTAGTTAGCCAATAAAAGGTGTCATTTTTACTTGATTTCTCATTGCATCCCCAGTGGCTAACAGTACAGCACCCTACCACTGCAGTCAATTATAGAATGCTTTTTTTAAAATATCTACTTTTTACAATCTTTTATGTGGATATGTCTTTTAAAATGTATTCTGTCTCATTTCAGCCTTCTTGTGGAGTAATTGAGGCCTATCTTGATGAACAAATAAAAATGGAGCCGAGATGAAAATGGGATGCATTTTAACTCCAACTGAAAGAATGGGCAAGTCAAAACTATTCAGGATTTTTTTACTGCTGGGTTCTTTTTTCATGATTTTACTTATTATTATTTACTGGGATGATGTTGCTTCCAATCACTTTTACCTCCATAATGTGATATCAGGATCTCAGTCTTCACATCTTCCTTCAAATGTGCGATCCTTTCAAAACCAAAATGAAGAACCGGTTTACTCTGAGAAGCTGCCTTTTACATCAGATGTTGAAGACATTCTGCACCAGATTCTGGAGTTTACCACAAAGGGTAATACAATATTAAATGAGCATAAAGACCAAAGAATCACAAACAAAAAAAATGTGACTGAAAGACTAGAAGAGAATTTTAGAGGCTATGATTGGAAGTCTCGACACTCGACAAACTCCAATAGAACACACTCACAGATTGAAAGGAAACAACTTGTTAGTTATACTTGCACCAGCTCCTCTCTGGATTTTCCTGGAAAAAATAGGACATTTGATGATATTCCAAATAAGGAGCTAGATCACTTGATTGTTGATGACCGACATGGAATCATATATTGTTATGTGCCTAAAGTTGCTTGCACAAATTGGAAGCGTGTTATGATAGTACTAGCTGAAAGCCTGGAACACCAGGGTATGCCATATCTAAACCCTTTAGAAATCCCCAGGGAGCATGTGCACGATGTTAATGCACACTTAACCTTCAGCAAATTTTGGAGACGTTATGGAAAGTTTTCTAAGCATCTAATGAATATCAAACTAAAGAAATACACAAAATTTTTGTTTGTTCGAGACCCTTTTCTGAGGCTTATTTCAGCCTACAGGAGCAAGTTTGCAATAGAAAATGAAGAGTTTTACAAGAGCTTTGCTGTAACGATGCTTAAAAGATTTACAAATCATACTGACCCTCCTAAATCTGTGGTTGACGCTTTTGCGGCAGGGATTAAGCCTTCATTTTCAAATTTTATTCAGTATTTATTAGATCCACAGACAGAGAAGCATGTACCTTACAATGAACACTGGCGCCAAATGTATAGACTTTGTCATCCATGCCAGATAAATTATGACTTTGTGGGTAAGCTAGAAACTTTAGATGAAGATGCAGAATTTTTATTAAAACTGCTTAAAGTGGATGATCTTGTTCAGTTTCCTCCTAGCTTTCACAATAAAACTGTGAGCAGTTGGGAGGAAGAATGGTTTGCTAGCATCCCAGTTGAATGGAGACAACAACTGTACAAACTTTATGAGGCAGATTTTAAACTTTTTGGATATCCAAAGCCAGAGAAACTTTTACAAGATTAAAAACTGCAAAGTAGTATAATGAAAATGCCATTTTGTGTATTTTTATTTTACTCATTTGTGATGAGTGTCAATTGTTAAAATTGGTGAGTGAGGGCGTTGGTTGTTCATAGGTGAATACACTGTGGTGGTTCTTAATGAAATCCTTGCACATGACAAACTGCAAATTTCTTGCATTACCTTAAATATATATTTTTTAACTTGTACAAAAGGATGTTCATATTTTTGCCTGCTTATTATCAAGGCTTAGAGAATATTGTTTATATTTTTATTACTTTTTTCAGGTGTATAATTAAGGTAAATGTGTTTTAAATCAGTATAATATAAATATTGGTGTTAGGTGGAACACAGTTTTTCAGAACAGTAATCTCTTGTATCTTCAGGGATGCCACAATAATTCATTTTTGTTAAATTTCATTTGAAAGTTTGAAAGTTTTCAGTCATCATTGTTAAATGATTAATGTATGTTTTATGCCTTAATATATGGGAAGTGACAGTCAGTCATTGCTCTATTGCCTGAAGGTTTTACTCCATCTCACTTTTTCATCCAAGTCAAATTTCAGCCTTTTAAGGCCATGTGATATTATGTGACTTTTCCAGCAATTTTCAATTTTTGCCTTCATTTTACATTCTCATCAAGTCAGTGGTAGTCATTGCTGTGCTCCTGTGTCCATCAGTCACGCAATGTGACATGCCCAGTGACTTAACTCGCTCTGGCAAATCTAACGGGTGTGATTTTTGTTTAGTTGTAGGGCAGGCTTACCTGCATGTGGTAACTGACAACCAATGAAGGTTCATCTGGAAGTATAATGCAAAGAATGTAACGAGAAATAAGAAACATTTTGAGCATCATAAACGCAAAAGAAGCAGGTCTGTTTGATTTCTTCTGGTTTATGTACTGCGACAGAATGGAAAAAACAAAAGGGCAGAAATTTCAGCTAAACTCTTGGTCCCTCTTAACCGTTCTTACAGCACCAGCTCTATCAGACAGTCCATTATAGGCTGTCAGAAAAAGAGACAGACTCGACTGCTAGAATGTATGCATGTATTTGCTAAATTTACTTACCCAGCATGTGGTATTAACCCTCTGTCATGTAAACTGACATGCTCTAGTGATGAGTTTAGCAACTACTGTTGGCAAGTTTGACCTAGACAGCGACTAGAAATTACTTAATTTGACATCTCATTTAAATACACTTGATTTGTTTTACTCTAGCCCCACCCCTCACTATTTCATTCATGCCAGACATTTTTACAAAATAGTACAAGTACTTACAGTATTTATTTTTTCTTTTTAAATGATTTAAGTGAAAGCATAAGCAAATTGTGTCTTTAAATTCTCAACAGCATTTATTTATTTATTTTTTTTTATTTTGGTCAAAAGGAAAACTGGAAATAGTCATCAGACTTTTTTTTTTTTTTTTTTTTTCCTCTTATGACGAATAGTAGTACAATACAGAAATGCAACTGCTGGGAATCGATAGAGAGAAAAATGTAACTGGCTTTAAAAAGAAGCTATAGCCTGTTAGTTTAAACTTTTTTCTCTTCAGTATTATTTGGAAGTCCTAGCACATTTATTTGTAGTGCAATATAATGTCTTAATTGTCCTATAATTTGAAACTTAAATATGACCATATTTATTTTGTAAAATGATGCAATCAGTTTTTCAGGACAAAATGGTTTAAATTTCTCTAGCTGTGTTTCATGAAAAATTGTGAAATGAAAATAGATTTTTTTTTTTTTTTTTTTTTTTTTAATTTTATACCATTACTGTTTTATTGTAAGTATTCTGCCACATGAATTAGTGTTCTGGGGTTGGGTTTAAATTTATTTTTTTTGACCTGTAACTTAGTGACAGTTATCCCATGGAAATGATCTTTTAACTGTTTAACTTGTAATTAACAATGTGTAAATTGCCAAAGCATTTATCAGAAATGTTAGCTTTTAACCATTTGTACAAGTTCATCAGGTAATTCAGTTCCTTGGATGCATCTTTATAAATTTTAAATTGTAAATGGTCTTCTTTTTCATCCGTACCTTATTAATGGGTTGTGTTAAGTCACTGTAACATCCCTTCGAAGACTTCAGGTCATTAGATTTGTTAGTTTGTACTTGTAGGATGACAGTTTCATTTTCAAATCTATTAAATGGACTTGCCAAAGGTGATAATTGCAATAAAGAGGAGTGTTAACTGAGTGTCTCCATCAGGGTGCGTTAGTTCCACGAATGGGCCACAGTTTGCATTGGAGAAAGAGAGAACCCTCTCAAAATGACGACAAAACCCAAACGCAATACACAATGTTTTTGCTTCGCTTTTATCAAATAATCATTCAGCCCACAATTCATATCGGGCTGTAACAGAAAAAACTCAATTGAAAATTGTCAAAATGAATATGGCTGCAGCACTTCAGTCTGAGGTGCTCTCAGTGCTTCAGTCGTTCTCTTCAAAAGGTGTTGTCATTGCAGATGTTTGGTGGGTGAGTATGGGATAACCATTCAAAAGTTGCAAGGTTTAGCAGATCAGTGGTTAAGAATTCCCACAACCACTAGACATCCAAGTGTCTGGGTATGGTAACCCTCTTTGTAACTTTAAGATGATATTGATTTGCTACAGTAAACCAATTAGTATTTAGGAACTTCATTCCTTTTTGCTGCAAGTCTCAGCATTTCCTTTTGCAGAATCCAGTATTCTGTTTTATGTAAAAATCAAGAACTTACAGTAAAAAGCAAGCAATGCAAGAATAATTATAAACATAACATTTTTGTGAAAGAATGGGGGGGGCCCCCCCCCCCAAAAAAAAATTTAGCAATTTTTAAAATCACACTCCATAATGACATTGAGTATTGGTTGAATCTCATGGCTTTCAACATTTTAACCATAACAAAATGGTTTTTTTTTTTTTTGCCCCTTGCAATTTGTAGAAGAAAATTTTAACTTTCAATCTACAGTAGATTTTTTTTTTTTTACAATGACTGTCATTGGAATTGCACGATATGCTTTCTTTTAAGCCATTAGTTGATGACCTTCATTATTTGACAATGTTTACACTGTAGAATGGAAAACACAATTTATGAATTTTCTTTAAATCTGACCTTTGCCCAATTGTTCTTTATATCTGATCCATGCATTTGCACAGGCTCTGCTGTCAAATGACATTAATGCTGAAATGATGGCTCATACACAACATTATGTTTACATTGGTCTGTGTTAACAAAGGTGGTGATATGGAAGCAAACAAGGGCATTTTGCTTACCCTTGAGGCCCTTTGCCCTTAGCACTGCACATTCTGAGATTTGGACTTGAATTAGAATTGAGCTCATTTGTAGGTAGATCTTGATTATGAGAAAGACAGAATCCTGTGTGAGTTGGCTGTTTACATTGTAGAAGAAAATCCAATCTCTCTTAAATATGCCAAAAAAATCTTATGTTTTGGATGAAGCAGGTAGTGGAAGCATAGCTTTTGTTTCCAACTACTATAGATCTTCTGCTTATCTTCATATAAAGATTAAGGCAATTTTGTTTTTTGCAGAATTGTATCTTATAACCATTTGTTGCACACAACAAATGTTTGCTAAAATATATTTTTTGAAGGTGATCAGGTTGTTATTAATGTCCTGTCATAATTTGAGAGTTAAACATTCCCTGTTTAGATGTTTTTAGTGTGTCTGCTTGTGTTTTGAGACCTTCATAGTAATGTATTTTGTCTTTTTTTTTTTTTTTTAACTGTCTATTGAATGGATGAGCTAACATTTAGAGCATTAAGTTCAATAAAAAAAACTTCACAAAACAAATGCTGTGTTTTATTACTTTGTTTAATTTATATTTTACTTTAATTCTGCACATTTACTTTGACATTGCCAGTTTTTCATGGTTGGTTGTTTCGAGCGTTCTTAAACGTCATAATGAAAAACATTCACTTTTCATTTGCTTAGTTGCCCTGCTGCATTTTTAAATGTTTATTTATTTTTTTTTTAAAGAAAGGTCTGTTGTTTTAAAGTTCAAGTCCTTAGCTTCAGTTTCAAATGCAAGGGACAAGGGTAATGTTCTTGCATCTGCTATACTTAGACCACAGTTTGATTCCCATTTTTCCCATTTGGGATGTCTTTTGCATTGAGTTACCATGTTCATATTAACTTCATCTCGGGGACTCTGATTTTCCCCACTGATATCCCTGTGCAGTGCTGGTATGTGCCTTGTGATGTTTGTTTCCAGGATGGACTCTCCTTCACCTTGATCTCTTATTTGGGGAAGCAAGTTCAGGAAGTAGAAGAACTTTTAATTTAAAGCTTCCATTGTTTGTTTACATTATAATTACTATAATACGTATGCAAATGTAAATTTAGACTAATCACTGTGAATTTCTTTTGGACTTCCTTGAACTTTAGGATTCTGCAGTTTTTAGTGACTAACAACACTGGAAGGAGTTTAATTTATAGTCATTCATATTTTCATGTTCACATTTGTACAAAGTGTGTGTGTGTGTGTGTGTGTGTGTGTGTGTGTATATATGTATATAAATAAAATGTGTATGTATAAACTTATACAGGGTAGGTTTACAGTTGTGATTATATGAAATGTGTGTGTATGTACAGTGGTTATAGAAAAGAATCGCCCCCTTCAAAATAATTCCCAATTTTCTTGCTTTACAGCCTTTAATGAAAACAGATAAACCAATATTTTTCCAGCTTTACTTGCTCAGTGCAATCTATAACATCCAATGTTTTGTTAACTCCAGTGTTTTGCAGTTTGACAGGTCTTTCATGTTACTTTATTACACTCCTAGTCCAGGGTTTGGGGTTTTTTTATTTATTTTTTTTCTTCAGCCAGGAACTATCGTGGGTGAGGTTTGGGCAATAAATTGTATCGCGAATAATGGAGTGCCACACTTCTCACTGCATCATCTTTCATAGCTGCCTCCCTTGTGTGCTCCAACATACACCACATCAAAGCAATGGGGGGGTTTCCCTGCAATGAACTGTCAAATGTTCCGTATTTTGCATTACATCACTCTTCTTTGCATGTCACATATTTTGCATAACGTTTACAGTTCTATTGTACCATACGATCGCAACACATGAAAGTGGCTCAGGGCCTACATTGTATAGGAATTCATTGGTTCCTGGAAACAAAGTTCCTTGGGTAGACTGTTGACGTTGTTTGTAGCACTTTGTCTCACTTTTTGCCATGAAAACTTGGGATTAAAAATTTTATTTGGCCATCTCTACAAACAGTATGGATAAGTCTTCTTTTGGCTGCTCCCATTAGGGGTTGCCACACCATTTTCTTCCATATCTTTCTGTCCTCTGCATCTTGTTCTGTTACACCCATCACCTGCATATCCTCTCTCACCACATCCATAAACCTTCGCTTAGGCCTCTTCTTTTCCTCTTCCCTGGCAGCTCTATGCTTGGCGTCCTTCTCCCAATATACCCAGCATCTCTCCTCTGCACGTGTCCAAACCAATACAATCTCTCCTCTCTGACTTTATCTCCCAACCATCCAACTTGAGCTGACCCTCTAATGTACTTATTTCTAATCCTATCCATCCTCATCACACCCAGTGCAAATCTTAGCATCTATAACTCTGCTACCTCCAGCTCTGTCTCCTGCTTTCTAGTCAGTGCCACCATCTCCAACCCATATAACGTAACTGGTCTCACTACCGTCCTGTAGACTTTCCCTTTCACTCTTCCCGATAGCCATCTGTCACAAATCACTCGTGACACTCTTCTCCACCCATTCCACCCTGCCTGTACTCTTTTTCACCTCTCTTCCACAATCCCCATTACTCTGTACTGTTGATCGCAAGTATTTAAACTCCTCCACCTTCGCCAACTCTACTCCTTGCATCCTCACCATTCCACTGACCTCCCTCTCATTTACACACATGTATTCTGTCTTGTTCCTACTGACCTTCGTTCCTCTTCTCTCTAGAGCATATCTCCACCTCTCCAGGGTCTCTAACCTGCTCCCTACTATCGCTACAGATCACAATGTCATCAGCAAACATAGCCCACGGGGACTCCTGTCTAATCTCGTCTGTCAACCTGTCCATCACCATTGCAAATAAGAAAGGGCTCTGAGCTGATCCCTGATGTAATCCCATCTCCATGTTGAATGCATCTGTCGCTCCTACTGCAGACCTCACCACTGTCACACTTCCCTTGAACATATCCTGTACAACTCTTACGTACTTCTCTGCCACTCCCGACTTCCTCAAACAATACCACAGCTCCTCTCGAGGCACCCTGTCATATGCTTTCTCCAGGTCCACAAAGATGCGATGCAGCTCCTTCTGGCCTTCTCTAAACTTCTCCATTAACATCCACAGAGCAAACATTGCATCTGTGGTGCTCTTTCTTGGCATGAAACCATACTGCTGCTCACTAATCATCACCTCACTTCTTAACTGAGCTTCCATTACTCTTTCCCATAACTTCATGCTGTGGCTCATCAATTTTATTCCCCTGTAGTTACTACAGTCCTGCACATCCCCCTTATTCTTAAATATTGGCACCAGTACACTTCTTCTCCACTCCTCAGGCATCCTCTCACTTTCCAAGATTCCATTAAACAGTCTGGTTAACTCCATGGCCATCTCTCCTAAACACCTCCATGCTTCCATAGGTATGTCATCTGGACCAAGGGCCTTTCCATCTTTCACCCTCTTCATAGCTGTCCTTACTTCCTCCTTGCTAATCCATTGCACTTCCTGATTCACTATCTCCACATCATCCAACCTCTTCTCTCTCTTGTTCACTTCATTCATCAGCCTCTCAAAATACTCTTTCCATCTGCTCAACACACTCTCCTCGCTTGTGAGTACATTTCCGTTTTTATCCTTTTATGATTCTAACCTGCTGCACATCTTTCCCAGCTCGGTCCCTCGGTCTAGCCAATCAGTACAGGTCCTTTTCTCCCTCCTTAGTGTCCAACCTCTCATACAACTCATCATGCGCCTTTTCTTTAGCCTTCACCACCTCTCTTTTCACCTTATCTCCTTGTACTCTTGTCTACTTTCTGCATCTCTCCGGCTATAAGTAATAGGTTTAAAATGTTTGTATATACAATGTGTGTGTATATATAAAATATATACTATACAGTCATGGCTGAAATTATCGGCACCCCTTTAATTTTCCCAGAAAATGCACAATTTCTCCTAGAAAATTGCTGCAATTACAAATGTTTTGGTATACACATGTTTATTTCTTTTATGTGCATTGGAACAACACAAAAAAACATTAAAAAAGCCAAATCTGACATGTCCAAAAATGGGCCGGACAAAATTATTGGCACCTTTTCAAAATTGTAGGTAAATCATTTAATTTCAAGCATATGATGCTCGTTTGAACTCACCTGTGGCAAGAAAGAGGTGCTGGCAATATAGCAGTCACACCTGAAGCCAGTTAAAATGGAGACAAGTTGACTCAACCTTTCTGTTGTGTGTCTGAGTGTGCCACAGTAAGCATGGAGAACAGAAAGAAGAGCAGGGAATTGTCTGAGGACTTGAGAACAAAACTTGTGGAAAAATATCAACAATCTCAAAGCTACAAGTCCATCTCCAGAGATCTTCATGGTCCTTTGTCCACTGTGCGCAACATAATCAAGAAGTTCACAACACATGGCACTGTAACTAATCTCCCTGGACGTGGACGGAAGAGAAAAATTGCTAAAAGACTGCAACGAAGGATAGTCCGAATGGTGGATAAACAGCCCCAATCAACTTCAAAACATATTCAAGCTGTTCTGCAGACTCAGGGTGCAACAGTGTCAGCTTGAACTATCCGTCGACATCTGAACGAAATGAAACGCTATGGCAGGAGAGCCAGGAGGACCCCACTGCTGACACAGAAACATAAAAAAACCACACTGGAGTTTACCAAAATGTACTTGAGGAAGCCAAAATCCTTCTGGGCGAACGTCTTGTGGACAGATGAGACCAAGGTAGAGCTTTTTGGTAAAGCTCATCACTCTACTGTTTACAGAACATGAAATGAGGCCTACGAAGAAAAGAACACAGTACCTACAGTAACATGGTGGAGGTTCTAAGATGTTTTGCTTCCTCTGGCACTGGATGCCTTGACTGTGTGCAAGGCATCATGAAACCTGAAGACTACCAAAAGATATTGGGTTGCAATGTAGAGCCCAGTATCAGAAAGCTGGGTCTGCGTCAGAGGTCATGGGTGTTCCAGCAGGACAATGACCCCAAACATACCTTTAAAAGCACCCAGAAATGGTTGAAGACAAAGCGCTGGAGAGTTCTGAAGTGGCCAGCAATGAGTCCGGATCTAAATCTGATTGAACACTTATGGAGGGATCTCAAAATCGCTGTTGGGAGAAGGCGCCCTTCAAATCTGAGAGACCTTGAGCAGTTTGCAAAAGAAGAGTGGTCGGAAATTCCAGTTGAGAGGTGTAACAAGCTCGTTGATGGTTATAGGAACCGCTTGACTTCAGTTATTTTTTCCAAAGGGCGTGCAACCAAATATTAAGTTTACTGTGCCAATAATTTTGTCCAGCCCGGTTTTTGAGCTCATGATGTCAGATTTGGCTTTTTTTCTGTTTTTTTTTTTTTTTGTGTTGTTCCAATGCACATACAGGAAATACACATGTGTATATAAAAACATTTGTAATTGCAACAATTTTCTGGGAGAAAAAGTGCATTTTCAGGGAAAATTCCAGGGGTGCTGATAATTTCGGCTATGACTGTATGTGTATATAATATATATATATATATATATATATATATGTATTTTTTTAGATGGAGTATTTATGTAAGTGAAGGGGTATGCAAGCCAGATGTTTCACACTTATTTTGTGGATGACTGCAGTGTTTTTTTCTTTATTCCATTTTAATTGTCAGATGATTGAAGATGGTGTTTTCTGTGACTCTTGACATTTTACTTTTGCATTCAGACATACTGCGTATTTGTTGGACATAAAGTAAAATTTTAGATATATGCTGTGAATGTTAAAAAAAAAAAAAAAACTATTACTACTCTGAGTATGTACACGCACGCACACACACAGAGGTTAAGCATTGTAGCATTTACTGTCCTATTTGCAGTGCAGTTTTATTAGCTTTAGAAGAAATTAAGACAAATCTTTAGCGTAGGAACCAAAGTAAAAGTGAGATTGAACAAACATCTTTTTACAACTAGGTAGAAGTCTTGTAACAATTTGTGTAAAGTTCTTGGATGCATAGAAATACTAAATAATAGAGGTTTAAGACTACAAGTCATTCAGTTAAATGCTTCAGGAAGAGGTGGTTTCTAATTAATAGGCTGGAGTGAAAGCCTGCAGCCGCAGTGGCTCTCTGGCATTTGAGGCCACAGGCACTAGCAATTCTTGTTTACGGACATTCCCATCTGTTTGCCACATCACTGGGCTTGACAATGCTCCTAAAATGTTATTTTAAATCAGAGTTGTTTGTTCTTTCATTACCTCTCAAACTCCTTTACTTGAGGCTTAATTTGAACAAATTTTAAAATGCATGCAGCCAGTTCGGCACAGTTAGTTATACTGCTGCCGCCTCATGGATAGTGCATCCAGTGTTTTGAATTCTTCATCTGGCCATTTTTAAATTGTACTTTATATGTTCTCCCCTTGTCTGCTTTGGTTTTTCTTTTGGGTACTCCAGATTTCCTCCTGCACCTTGAAAGGTTATTGGACAATTCAAAATTGCCCCACTGTGAGTGAGGGTGTGAGCTTGACTGTGCTCTGGGATGGGCTGGTGCTCCATATGCGGCTGATTCTTGGTTTGCCTTCTGCCATGCAACTCTCATTTGAATTTTCAGGTTTAGGAATATACATTATGTTAATAAAAATGGTAGTTCATTACAAGCACAGTTATTAACTAGTTAATAATTTAATAACTTGACAAACTACTTTATACTAATTGTTCTGTATTTAATATTATTTAGAGATGGTTGCTTATTGGTTTATTAGAAACTCTATTTTATTTATTTCTCCTAAAAAAAAAAACACACACCTTTTCAGCTATTCTACAAGCAGAAGAGAAAATGTATATTTTAGAGAATCCTTATAAAAGAGCAAATAGAGCCAATTCCGTGTACTCTTATGTAATAGATGTTTTCGGATAGAGTAACAGTATTTGTAAGCATGAGTCTGTCCTTTTTTGGGGGGGGGGGGAAATACCAGGATTGGATTTGCAGTTACAACCCTTCTTTAAATCAGTATTGAAGGCAGTGTTGAATTGTACATCCTTTTTTTTTCCCAGTGGTTTTTAGTTGTAACCCTCCTTAACATTTTGGTTAGCTGGAGACCGTCTGATGCACTTGTGTAAAGCCAGTCTCCTACGACTTGCCCTGTGACTCACTCCAATTGGTCCACAACTCGCCACAGTGTGCATGAAAGCTGACAGCCATTGAGTGCTTACTTGAAATCACATATAATGCAATGAGGAATAAGGAATGTGTGTTTTACAAACCATGAGAAAATGTGGGGAAAAAAGAACAAGAAGGGCAGAGATTGTGGTTGAATGTGCCATGCATCAGGCAGCAAGTTTCGGTTGTGTAAATTTACATCATCCAGCGACAAGATCAGCAACAGCAGTCAATAAGTCTGACATACTGTACTTAATGGCTAGAAGTTGCGTACTGCGACATCGGAGATTCGGAGAGTTTATTTTTATTAACCATTTGTTTTGCTTGCCCCTTCCTAAAAAGTTGTTTAAATAATTAAGTGCAAATGTTCAACATTTACACTGTAAATTGAAAAACAGTGCTTGGACTAAAGAGATCTGACATCTGATTCTACTTTGTGCTGCTCAAAACATGTGCAGTATTGCCAAAGCCTAGGCCTTTCTTTAAAACGGCAGTGAAAATAACCGTACGTGTTGTCGTCAATCCTGAAAGGAAAAATAATTTCAAACAATGTGTTTTTGTGAACATTAAGGTTGTTTTTGTAATGATCACCATTTTAAATTGTGAAATTCTGTTTAATTATGTCTGATAAATGTTTGCTTGCTGAAAGACTAATTTCTGGCTACATCTTCATTAAAATCCAAGGTTTTTTTTTTTTCTTTACAGAATAAAATGAACTTTAGAATACTAAACAGTTAAATATTTGACATGACTGCCTTTGAAGAACTGACCTCTTAAGTTTGAATCAAATTTCAACCTTTCTCTCCATTTTTCCTGTGCAGCACATGACATCCTACTTCCTAAAGTGAAACTCCAGTTTCTGACACTTTGGAATTGATGCTTTTGGCAACATCCTGAGTTGTACTTCATGTGTGAACTTGCAGGATCCTCACAGGTTGTATAATGGTGTAGTTAAAAACTCCAAATTCTTTATTCTTGTGTAAACATTTTTGTTGAATATTATTATATGTATGCTAACCTACATATGTTTTCTGAGAAATGTCATTTGCTTAAGAGATGAATGATTTGGTTGCTTATAAGAATTAAAAAGTCTGCAGGATAATACATTTATGTCTACATTTTACTGTATGATTATGTATGCTGGGATAGTATAGATGGAAAGAAAAGAATGGAAAATTAATTTTCTGACTTTGCACAGTGTGTGTATGTGAGTTTGCCCTGCAGTGGCCTTTACAGGGTCATTTCCTGCCTTGAACTCAGCCCTGCTGAGTGGGACTCTCTTTCCTTGCAACTATAAGGACATATGTATGTATTTGTCAAAAGTAAAAAAAAAAAAAAAATGTAATCCTATTGTGCTAATAGAAACTAAGACAGTGATCTTTATTTGGTTTAAAAAAATAAAATAAGATGTTGTCATAAACCCTAGATTACAGAATTCATGCCAGATGGCAAGCAAACTTTGAATGTGAAAAATTTATGAGGCTTCATTTCAGTTGCTTTATATGGCATTTTGAAAATAAACCTTAACCCTTTAAACCTCTACTTAACAGAATGTACTAGAAATCTATTTTAAAGACTAAATTTAAGGGTTAGCTTATCATGTTGTCATAGATCTTGAAGTACATACTTAGGCAACCGTTGATATGGCGTCAGTTTCCGTTTTCTGCCATCTCTTGTGCCAGCCTGTTATAGAGAACTGTTTTTTGACCTGATAACATCTAACCAATCCGGACACACTACAGTAAATGGGAGATTTGTGCGCTAATACAGCTTTAGCAACAACACTGAATTTTTTGTATGTGTTAATGAGAGTTTTAACACTAAAGCGGTACTTTAAGAAATATAAAGAGCTGAGAGAAAGCAGCTGTGAGGAAGTTCAGGCTGAACAAATGGATGCTGCTTGGATGCACAAGAAACAGGAAATTGCAGCAGGAAACTTGGCAAGTTGAGAAATATTTTAGATGCACAGCTCATTCAAGCATATTTTCCTGAAAGCAATGCTGTAATTTTACATAAATACAATTAATGTTTGGACTTTGTTCTGTATCCCTACTGTTTTGGTATGCTGTTATTTATTTAGTGTTTAGTACTGGAATTATAAAAAAAAATAAGTCTGAATGTCAAAATCCTTGTGTAATACTTGCACAAAACTCTTCCTGATTATTGGCCTTACAAATGAAAACAAAATGTACAAGTTCGACGTTTTACTTTATGCGTAAACAAACTACTGCCTTTAATGTTCTGTACTCATTCAATAATTGATTATGTGTGACAAGTATCCTTACCAGTCCAAACGAAAATATTTTTTTAAGCATCATTAATGGCAGGTTAACATCTTCATGTTGAGAGGCTTCATTATGCAGCAGACAGTTTGAAGTGATGTGTGAGTTCTCGTGTGGTCACCTGTTAACACTCTGACTTGCTGTGCTTAACGAATTCACAATGCCAGCAAGGTAATGCTAGGCAAAAGCAATTGTTTATTGTTATATTGATGACAAAATGTTTCTGGAATATCAGTGGGTGCCACAGTGGTTTGAATCCCTGCCCAAGCACTGTTTGTGTGGACTTCACATTATCTCCATATCTGGAGAATTTCCTGTAGGTCTTGGAGGAAGAGTGGACATTTTAAAAGTGCTTAGTAAAAGTCCGCATGTTTGAGTGTGCTGTGCAATTCTCTGCCACTTTGTTCCAGGTTGTTTTCTGCTGTGTGCCCAGTGGTGATGGGATAAGCCCCATGGTTTCCTGTAGGATCCAGCAGAGATAGTCAGTGATCAGTACATCACCAAAAGGCCTGTCTTAAATTAAATGATGGATTTATTGTGTCGATTCATCCGTCCTTGGAAGCACTCTTAGAAAATGTTTTCTGTTGGATTCATCAATACACCAGTTATGTTTTTTGGAAGTTTTCAATCCGTCTCATTTACTTTAAGATATACAGAACTTTGTATGAATGCATTTTGGCTATATTTACAGATTTACCTCTGATTTATACTCAGTAGAAGTATTTTAAGCATGGAATATGAGAAAATAATATTTGAACTGTAAAACAAGACCCTATTGAAATGTAAACACCTGGAGAGTGACATCTAGAACACAAGGTTAGCACTAAATGCCAAGCACAAGTGTTTCATATAATGAAATTGTTGGAATACTCTTGATTACAGAGAGAGAAAATGAAAGAGTAGGAGGAGTTGTATATGGAATTGTTTAGTTTATTCAACTAATTTCTGTATATTACAGTTGATTGAGATAATAAGATCTTGCAGCTGCTTGCTTTTTCGCTCAAGGTTGTTTGTCTTTCAGTGTGGTTTGACATCTGAGTCGTGGTGGTTTTTTTTTCTCTTTTTCTTTTTTAAAGAAATCCTTAAGGTGTGCAGCCTTTGGACCTTTCGAACCGAGCCAAGGCACTCGGAACTGGAAAGGCAAAGCCTCCACAACAAACAAAACTTGCCGATGCTTGTGATGTACCAGAGGCTGTTTGGCAATGCTGATGTGCTGCCTTCATGGCTGTTTATTTCAGGAACACATTAAAACTCAACCTAGGTGCTATTTTCTCTATATTATTCCCGTGTTTTGTCCTCTTTGAGAGTGTTTGTGGGGGTTTCTTTTCTAGCTTTAGAATCTAAGTTAAAATAAAATAATATAAAGGAGTGTGTACCATCTGTAAAATATACTTCTCCAGACCGTGATGTGGTTAGCTGGTTAGAAAATGGATGAGTAAGTGGATTAAATTGAACAACTGATTAATGAACGTGTCAAATAAGAATTAAGAGTAAATGGGGAGTTGAAGTATCTTTACATAGCATTTGGTGTAAAATACAAACCAAAGACTGATGTATTATTAATTGGTCAAGACCAATCACCAATTAATTCACAGGTACACTTGTGGACAAGCATACATTACATACTCCTTTATACTGGCCATCTCTAAAGTTGCCAGTTTAAGCAATACTCCACCAATACTCTTTTCTGTGTTATTTACTGCATGTAGTTTGTAGAGAAGCATTTATGACACAGGCCAATAGTGATCAGTGCTGTACAATGGCAAATGATGTGAAAAGAATCTAGGGGCAAAAGGAAAAAACATTTTCTAATTACTCGTGTTATATAATCCACATGTCAGTTATCCAGTCGTATGTGCAAAATGCATGCCTTTTTGCTAAACTATTGTTAAATATATACTTCTGGAATGATCAGCGCATATCATAAATGAGATACTTAAGCCTCATGGGAGTCATTTTTTGAAATGAACATGGTGAAATCAGGCTTTTAAATCTGCCATTCAGTTTAAATATCAGTCAATCAACATTTTGATTAAATGCCCTTAATTTAGTTTTAGGGTAGAAGGGAATCTTAATCCAGCAACAATGGCAGTGATGCCAGTCTATCACAAAGCAGACTCCTGAACCCAATATTCATTAGGCAAACATAGAATAAACCCACAGATGCTGCACAGGCAGTTGTCAGCTTGAGACTTGAACTCTGGTCCCTGGAACTGAAAGACAACAGTATTATACTACTGTGAGACTCTTTGGGGAATATAGATCATTATTTATTCATATTAAAACTTTTGTTCAGGCACATTCCATAATGGTTAAAATCAGGTTATTAAATTACCTGCTTGCTTTGTTGTAACTATCTATTATACTTTTTTCATTTAGCTCAAGTTCATCAGAAACTGAAGTGGATTATATAATATATAGTCATCTTGCTGTTTTTGTGGTAGAAAAGTGTATAAATTGTTCCTAGTGGTTTAGTGGTTGCAGAAAACCAAGGCATCTTTTACTGTTTTTTCCAGCAGATTTTTCCAGAATTAAATGTATTCTAATTTAAGGCTTACCAGTAGCAGCGCATGCTAAAATTTTGTTTTCAAACAAAAAAAAAGCACTTTTAAAAGAGACTTTAGGTTACGTAAGGTTAAGTATTGGAATGTGTTTCCTTTTTTGAAGATCAAAAGAATAAATCAAATAGACAAACAAAGTGTGCATGGTTTTCACACATGGTTCTCATTTTTTCTGTTTCTGGTGCAGAGATTCTCCCTGAAAGCCAATGATGATATCATGTCATAATTCAAATCTTTTGACACAAAGTACAAAGGCAGTTAAGGAACAGATGATGGAAACGGCACAATCCCAGCAATAAATATTTCCATCCGGCCTTATTTGGTGCACTGTTAACTATGAGCCTCCAGTCAAATGTATATTTTTTATTTCTCGTGGGTTTAGTTATCTGTTCCTCTGTGGATACACAGAATACCCATGAGTGCTCCATGTGCTGATTGCAAGTTATTTTAACCTGTTTCTGGTGAAGAGTACACATTTTTGTTGCATAAATTAAATAATCAAAGCTCTGTCCTGAAAGTCCTGCAGTAAGTGTTGGTGCTAGAATAGAGTTACATTTGACTTTCCGTTACCTTGAATTTTTCACCTGGAGAGCCGGGACATGCGACTGATGACATTTTAATTGACATGGTCAATGGCCTAACATTTTATTAGGGATGTTGTTTTGACTGAAAAATATTCTTCTCTGACACTGAGGTAACACAGTCAGCCTGAATAACACTGTGCTGACATTTTTTGCATGATAGTGTGAACTTTGACAGCTAACTACTAGTATTTGCTTTACTTCTGATTTACTCTGTGCCTTTAGCCTAAGGAAGATTTGTTTTATTTATTTGGAAGATAAATTGTCTTCAAAAATTGTAATAGCTTACTATATATTTTGGGGGGTTGGGGGTGTGGGTCTGCTTATTCATAATAGAATAGAATAGAATTCATAATATTCATAATAATACAGTGACTTGCCATTGGAGAGCTGTGGCTGATCCTGTATGGACTGCTGGGCCATTTCAGAGTACACTGTCATACACAACCACACTCACTCTTACACGGTCAGTTTAGATTCTCCAGTTGGCCTAAGCTGCATGTTTCGGGGATGTGGGAGAAATGTCACACAAACACAGGTAAAGCAAAGCATTAAACCATGCATAATTGAGAGAAATTTGGTTATACTGTAATGCAATTGAAGCCAATAATGATTAATGCTGTACGATGGCAAATGATGTGAAAATTGTCCATTTTGGGGGGAAATGTTAGTTGTGTTGCGAAATCCACGCTTGCAAAATGCATGCTTTTTTGCTAAAATATATGGTTTGACTTCTGGAATGATCAGAATGCATCATAAACTGGAAACCTAAAGCTTCATGGGAGTCACTTGTTGAAATGAAGACATGACACTTGACCAATGAGTTAGAGAGATAGGTGGATCTTTTCTTTTTTCAACGGATGTTTTTCACATTTTATTGCACATCATTGGTCACCACTAGCTTGAATTTTATTACAAACTTGTTTTCTCTCCATTCTGCATGAAAACATGACATAACCTTTTTTTCTTGGCTATCATTATAAAGTACATGGGGTAAGAAATATATAAAAATATATATATTATTGGGTGGAGTATTCCTTTAAGAAACAGGCAGAGATCCCAAAAACCCCTCAATCCCTTTTTTGAGGATGCACAGAGAAGTTGGGCAGTGTAGCACCACGGATTCTCTTTATTTTGGTAGAACTCCTTTGAGACTGCTAGCACACCATGTTCCTCAGTTTTTCCTGTCTTTCTTTAATAGATCATTTGGATCCCTTGGGTGCTCACAGATGACTCAAGTTACAGTGTTTAGTGAAGTGTTGCATTTTGCCCTTAATTTACCCTGCCTTGCATTAATATTTCTGCTGTCCCGTTTCTGAGAAGGCTCCTGTCAATCATGAAGTATCCAATGCATCCATTAAACAGTATCATCTCCAGACAGAGGAGCAGATTCAGCCAGACTGCTGTCACTGTCCTGCTCCACGGACAGACTGAGGAGATCGTTCCTCCCCCACACTATGCCACTCTTCAATTTCCCCGGGGGGGGGGGTTTAAACGTTAACGTTATACAAAGTTATTGTCTGTTATACCTGCATTCTTATCACTGTTTAATATTGTTTTGGTTTTTTTTTTTTTTATCAGTATGTTGATGCTGGAGAATGTGAATTTCCCCTTGGGGATTAATAAAGTTATGCTATCTGTCTGTCTGTCTGTCAGTCATGATATTATGTGACTATTTGCCTAATTTCCTTGCTTCACCAAAGTAATTTCTAGGGTAGTTATTATGTGTATGTCATATTATTCTCCTTAGAGTGTGTTTGTCAGCAGTAATAGAACAAAGAAAAAGGCAAAAGGTGTATCCGTGTATAACCATCTGCGGAAATGCTAAGTTCCTGTTTCTGTATCCTTTTTTAACTTTAAGTGATAAATGCTGTCTCACGCTTTTTTATGACTGACCTCATTTTTTTCAATGCACTAAAATGTCCATTATTTTTTCAGTCTTTTTTTTTTTCCCCTACTATAAGGTCATAGGAAATTGAGGTTTACCCCAGCGGTGTTGGGTGCAGGAGAAGAATGTACAATGGATAAGAAAGCAGGTAAAGGCAGCCTACACTCTTTCACAAACACACCCCCATTTGCTTTACCCCAATTTGGAGACACTGTTCAATATTTTTGGGATGTAGGTTGGCAATCCTAAATTGTCCCTAGTGTGTGCTTGGTGGGTGTGTGTGTGTGCCCTGCGGTGGGCTGGCGCCCTGCCTGGGGTTTGTTTCCTGCCTTGCGCCCTGTGTTTGCTGGGATTGGCTCCAGCAGACCCCTGTGACCCTGTAGTTAGGATATAGGGGGTTGGATAATGGATGGTTGGGAAACCAGAGTATCTGAAGAAAATCTACACCAACACAGAGAGAAGGTGTTAGTGGGTAATTTTTGGAACAAATAGGTAGAAAAAGAAATATTGTAAAATAAAAGCAAGTATTCTAACAGTCCAGCAGTGCATCACTACGTGGTGGTTGTGAAAGCATCCCTGTGCTTGGTGATGTAAGTGGTTATTAGCCATTTTAATTTGCAAATCCAGTTGCCCTTTATGAAGACCAAAGCAGTCCAGGCCAATCCAGCAAAGCACCAGTACATATACAGTCTGTGATTTAAATCATTGTACAGTAGCCTAAGGTATTTCCTAAAGACCAACAAAAGCTGCCACCTCTCTGAAAGCACTGATTTTACACTCACTGAGTAAATTATTAGGAACACCTGTACACCTGATTATCCATGCAATTATCTTTTTTTTTTAATTTTATTAATTTTATTAATTTTATTGTAATCATTCCATATAAATAGATCAATTTTTACAAAAAAAAAAATAGGATGAAAACAAATGAACCCCCACACCTAAGAAAGAGAGCATGGCCAACGGAGTAAAACTTAAAGCTTGTAAACATACCTAAATTGATTAGTTTAAAAGGGCGATAGAGATGAATGGAGAAGAAAAAAAGTGTGGAAAGAATTGCTTCCTCTGTGCTTTAAGAGCTTATTCTAAAATATTATTGATTAGATCCTGCCAGCTTTTGAAAAAATTCTGTACCAGTCCTCTGAGAATTAGATTTTTTCCAATTTCAAATAGTATAAAACATTGGTTTCCCACTGACTTAAAAGAGGAGAGTTAGAATTCTCCCAGTTTAGCAAAATAAGTCTGTGTGCCAAAAGTGTAGTGAATGCAATCACAGTTTGTTTGTCCTTCTCCACTTTAAGCCCATCTGGAAGAACCCAAACACAGCTGTTAATGGCTTAGGAGGGATTGTGACACCAAGGCTGTCTGAAAGGCACTTAAAAATTTTGGTCCAAAATGATGTTAATTTGGTGCAGGCCCAAAACATGTGACCCAGTGAAGCTGGGACTTGATTGCAGCGTTCACAGGTTGGATCTTGACCTGGGAACATTTTTGAAGTTTTAGGCGAGACAGATGTGCTCGATACATAATTTTGAGTTGAATAATTGTATGCTTTGCGCATATGGAGCTCGAGTGAATTCTCTGCATTGCTGCCTTCCACTCCTTTTCTGATATACTGATTAAGAGATCTTTTTCCCAATGTCCTCTTGGATCTTTGAAAGGGAGGGACTGTAAAATAATTTTATATATTGCAGAGATGGTGTCTAAGTCCTCGAAATTGAGCAATATTTTTCCAGCATGGAGGAGGGTGCAAGATGAGGAAAATCGGGCAGGTTCTGTTTAACAAAGTTCCTAATTTGAAGATAGTGGAAGTAATGTGTAGTTGGAAAGTTGAATTTGGATTGTAATTGTTCATAGGATGCAAAGATGTTGTCTATATAAAGATCTCTAAGTAATTTAATCCCGAATCTTTTCCAGATATTAAAAACTGCATATGTTTGCAAGGGTTGAAACAGGTGGTTCTCTTGCAGAGGTGCCACAGATAAAAGGTTCTCCATCTTAAAATGCTTTCTACATTGGTTCCATATTCTGAGTGAGTGAAGCACAACTGGGTTGTTAGTATATTGGCAATAACTTACATTTGTTGGGGCACAGAGCAGGGAATATAAAGAAGTACTGCAGGATTTTACTTCTATTGCGGACCAAGCCTGTGTACAGTATGTTTATCTGTGTCCAGCTTTTTATAGCTTGTATGTTTGGTGCCCAGTAATAAAACTGAAAGTTAGGTAGAGCCATGCCACCTTCTGCCTTTGGTCTTGGTAGGCTCGCTCTTTGGATACGTGGATGTTTTGAGTTCCAAATAAATGAGGTTATTGTTGAATTTAATTGCTTAAAAATTATTTATTAATGTATATTGGAATGTTTAGAAATAAAAAAAGAAGCTTAGGAAGAATACTCATCTTAACAATGTTAATGCTTCCAGCTAGAGTGAGATGAAGGGTTGACCATCTGTGTGAGTCTTGCTTAATTTTTTTCATACAGACGGCAAACTTTTGTTGATAAAGAGCTTTGTGTTTACTTGTAATGTTATCCCCTTGGTATTTAAACTGATCTGCAATGATAAAAGGTAGGGTGTTCAATCTAATATTATATGCTTGAGAATTCACTGGAATTATCTAATCAGCCAATCCTGATGAAATGCAGATACAGGTTGGGAGTTTCAGTACATTTTCACATCAAACACCAGAATGGGTCAAAAATGTGATCTCCATTATTTTGACCATTGCAAGTTTGTTGGTTCCAGAGAAGGGGAGTCTTTCTGCAACTGCTGTCCTGGGATTATCTTGCACAACTGCCTCTAGCGTTTACTCAGTATGGTGTGAAAAACAAAAAACAGCCAGGGAGTGGCGGTTTGTAGATGGAAACCATTGTTGAGGAAAGAGGTCAAAAGAGAATGTCCAAACTGGTTTGAGCTGACCGAGGCTACAATAACTTGGATAACGACCGTGTACAACTGTGGTGAGCAAATGTACGATCTGAAATACTTGAAACTGAATCTTAAAGCAGATGGGCTACAACAAGAGAAAACCATGTTGTGATCCGCTCTTGTCAGCCAAGAGCAGAAATCTGAGGCTGCAGTTGGCACAGGCTGACCAAGAATGGACAATTTTACAGTGGAAAAAATATACCTGGCTTGATGAATCTCAGTTTCTGCTGAGGCACATAGTTGGTAGCATGAGAATATGGCACCACCAGCATGAATACATGTACCCAACCTGCCATATGTCAACAGTCCACACTGGGGGTGGTGGTGGTGGTATAATGCTGTGGAAAATGTTATCTCAGCACACTTTGGGCCTGTTAATATCAATCAATCATTGCTTTAATGGCATGGCCTATTTCAGTATTGTTGCTGACCATGTACATACTTTCATGGATGCAATTTACCTATCTTCTAATGACTACTTCCAGTGTGATAAGGTACCATGTCACAAAGCAAAAGTGCTCTCCAACTGATTTCATGAACATGACAATGAGTTCAATTTTCCTCAGTGGCCTTCCCAAGTCACCGGCTTTGAATCCAGTAGAACAACCTTTGGGATGTGTTAGATCAGGAGACTCATAACACGAATGTGCAGCTGACAGATCTGCAGAACCTGAGTGATACAATCGTGTTTGTAAACATGGAAAAGAATCTCAAAGGAATGTTTGCATCATCTTATGGAATTCATACTATTAAGAACTGAGGCTGCTTTGAGACTAAAAGGAAGCCCTACCAAGTATTAGTATTGTGATCCTGATAACTTGAGCAGTGAGTGCAGCTAATATGATAATCCATTATACAGTTTGCCAGTCTTTCTGTAAAGAGATTTCTTGATAGGTTTGAAATTGTCTTAATTTTCATACCCATAATGCCAATGCATGCCCTAATAATCCAGAGTTACTAGCCAGACACATGAAGACCTGCAGATTTGGCACAACATACTGTCTTACATAGATAGATGGGATCTTCAAGCTTGTCTTGTTGCACTATAAACGTCCTGTAGTTGCCATGATCTGCTCCTGTCCAGTTACATTCGTTGTATGGCTAGTGTGATACACACCCTGCCCTTTAGTGGTGATTATGAGCATAATGGTTATTGGAAATTATTTGTCTTGTGCCAAGATGATTTTCGTCACATAGATAGATGCATCTAGAAGAAGCAGACCTATTGTTTACCACTGAGTAAATGCATATTTTGGAAAATACAAATGTGTCACAATTACTTAACCTCTGTTGTTAACTGTAAGCACCACAGCTTTTATAATTACATGAATTAGCACTTTCCATTCTGTTATCAGTAAGCTTTTCAACTGTCTCTGGTATAATCTTTATGTATGTTGTTATTTTGGCATGTCCTGGAATGAAAAGGATAGCTTTTAAAGGTCCTAAAGTTTACCATCACAATAATGGGTTTAAGCTATGTACTACCCATTTTTTTTTATTTGTCCCTAGATTCCACAAAAGGTTCCAAAATGTGTTTTTGTTCAGTTGATCCAAATATAGAAAACTATGATTGCTAGTTATTTTTAAAGCATCTGTTTGAAAGTACAGTAATTTTACTTGCCATCTTTTTCATTTGCTTGAAGCATGTGTCGTCTTGTTTATCTGTCTGTTTCCTGAACCTGCTTTTTCCATTTCTCTGTCTTGTGGTGATTGAGCCTTGCAAAGGTATGATCCAACCTTGAATAGAACACAGACTGTCAGAGACTGATATCATTCAATAATAAATACATTGAAATCCGGCAGTTGGCCTAGTAGGCATGTCCTAGGAATAGAGAGATGATGGCAGACACCACAAAGAAAGCCTACATAGGCACCAGAAATTGTTAACAGTCCACATAGACAATAACCAGGGCCAGGGTTCAAATAGCAGTTGTAGCCACCTCAAGGTCTATTGTTATGTTACTCTTCCAGCCTTTTAGTAAACTCGAATAATCTGAGTAGAGGCTTTTATGGAGCTGCAGCCGGTCTCTCCTACAGTTAAGAATTAGTAATGAGCAAAACCTCTGGAATTCTCTTTGCCTCCAGTTTGGTGAAATTGTGGAAAGTTTCACCAAATTAATCGAAGTGCATTGAAGTCAGTTAGAAAGAAGATACTGAACTAGTTTTGAGTAGATTATAATGGTACAGTGGACTTTTAAATATCTCTCAGGGCTAGGGAAGCATCTACAGTGCGTACAGAAAGTATTCAGACCCCCTTCAATTTTTCACTCTTTGTTATATTGCAGCCATTTGCTAAAATCATTTAAATTAATTTTTTCCCTCATTAATGTACACACAGCACCCCATATTGACAGACAAAAAAAAAGAATTTTTGAAATTGTTGCAGATTTATTAAAAAAGAAAAACTGAAATATCACATGGTCCTAAGTATTCAGACCCTTTGCTCAGTATTTAGTATAAGCACCCTTTTGAGCTAATACAGCCATGAGTCTTCTTGGGAAAGATGCAACAAGTTTTTCACACCTGGATTTGGGGATCCTCTGCCATTCCTCCTTGCAGATCCTCTCCAGTTCTGTCAGGTTGGATGGTAAACGTTGGTGGACAACCATTTTTAGGTCTCTCCAGAGATGCTCAATTGGGTTTAAGTCAGAGCTCTGGCTGGGCCATTCAAGAACAGTCACAGAGTTGTTGTGAAGCCACTCCTTCGTTATTTTAGCTGTGTGCTTAGGGTCATTGTCTTGTTGGAAGGTAAACCTTCGGCCCAGTCTAAGGTCCTTAGCACTCTGGAGAAGGTTTTTGTCCAGGATATCCCTGTACTTGGCTGCATTCATCTTTCCCTCGATTGCAACCAGTCGTCCTGTCCCTGCAGCTGAAAAACACCCCCACAGCATGATGCTGCCACCGCCATGCTTCACTGTGGGGACTGTATTGGACAAGTGATAAGCAGTGCCTGGTTGTCTCCACACATACCGCTTAGAATTAAGGCCAAAAAGTTCTATCTTGGTCTCATCAGACCAGAGAATCTTATTTCTCACCATCTCGGAGTCCTTCAGGTGTCTGAAGTCACTGTACCTACTATGCTGGGCCAATTATTGTAGCCAAAATGTGACCTGAACTGTGAGACAGCAGTGCTAACCACCGTGCCACTGTGTATCCCTTACATAAAAGTAAAATTAAAATTTTAATGCCCAGAGCCCAATTTTTTAATTACCCAATAGTAGTTTGTAGTGATGGCTGAAACTTTTTTTTCTCAGCAGAATCAAGAGAAAAAGTTGAACTTATAGTAGCCATTTATGACCAGTGATGTTCAATGTCAAAAGATGTGAAACACTTTCATAAGAAAAAAGAAAATCTCACATAGTTTTTGTTGCATAATCCACATTCCAGTTACCATGTCATATTCTAAAAATGTGCAAAACACATGCTTTTGTGGATAGAGTATTATTAAACTTTTTATACTTTTAGATAAATCAGTACAATTGATAAATTGGAAACACATGATGTGGTGGCTTTCTTTTTAACAATATTTCAGCAAAAATGTATGTGTTCTGCATATTGTGAGCATACGACTGGTTATGTGACAGGTAGCAGGGGTATGGGTAAGCTTCCACCATCTTGCTGTTATGGCCAGAACGAAGTTGTCAGATCCAGCACTGGCTGCTACAGCTCTGTGTGGTTGAGCTGGCTTCACCAAAGCATCATGGAGAGCGGGGGAGAAAAATAAGTTTATTTAAGTCATCTGTCTTGTAAGAGCCATTTTCCTAGTTCTATAAAATGTATGAACATTTATTAAATGATAATGCATAAAATATGGGAGGTTCCTATAACCCCCGTGAATAGAATTGAGTTGGTATTTTCCTGTCATTTCTTAACAGTTTTGAGTAAACAATGTTCTCCAGTTAGTGTTTAGCCTCGCCTTGTGTAAGGTACAGAGGTAAACGGTTTTTTAACCGTGTTCTTGTTTGTGCTCACGTTCGTGCTTGAGCACGTTACCGAGCCTGGGCGCATGTCTATGTGCCAACGGCCTACGGGCCTTTTGAGTGTGAAGTAACTCGTAGAATAAAAGATTTAAGTGTTGAACCGTATGTTTAAAGCATGCAGAAGAAGAAATAAATAACCTTTAAGTATAGAAATAACCAAAGCTTCTTAAGAAAAGCTAAGTTTATAGAAGATACATTTTTCCCTTTTTTGCCTTTATTCTATGTGTGTAACTATTTTTCTTTTTATTCTTGTGTGGATTATTTGCTTTTAACTTGAACTAAATATTTTAAAACGAACTTTTGGACTGAGAGATTTCTTTGACACGCGTCTTACCCGTGCCTGACACTAAAGTTAAAAAAAGGGCAGAAATCAATTACTTAACTTTACTTAATAAGAGCCTTCATTACTTTACCAAACTTAAAACAAATCTTAAGAAGCTTAAACTTAGTTTCTACTATAAAAACACAAATACTAAATTTAAGAAACTTTAAAGCTTAAACTCTAATGTATAAACGTAAGTACTAAATTTAAAAGGTTAAGTGACAAACTCTTATCCATCCAGAACAACGAAGATACACGGAAAATGTTACAAAAGGACTTTGATACTAAAATGGAACTTTTTCGCACATTTTCGGAAAATACGATGGAATGGGTTTTTGAAGTACGTCAAAATAAAAGCTTCAACCAGCAGCCCGACTTTTCGGCTAACCAATTCAAGGATTACAGAACGACGAATGACTTTCCTGATGTCTCTCCAGAAGATAGTATCTCACAGATTTCCATTCAAAGTAAAAGTCATATAAGTTCGGCGGCAAACTCAGCCAAAGCCTCCCAAATCTCCGCAAAATCTAAACGTAGTGTAAGTTCTGCCGGGACTTCTATTAGCGCCATCAGATCTCAAGAGGCAGCACACGCTGTACTGTTAATTAAAGCAGATAATCAAAGAAAGCAACAGGCTCTAGATATGGAAGAAATGCAGTTAAAAGCTAAGGAAATGCAGATAAAAGCTAAAAGAGATCAATTAGAATTGGAGGCAGCTATTGCAGAATCCGACGCATAAAGCACTTAAAGGGCGCAATCGAAGTCCAAATAGACTGAGTCAGAAACCAGATGTGAAATTTGAAAAGTCGTCAGATGCGAACAGTTACAACTTTACAAATACGAATGAAAGTAAAAATAAACCCCAGCAACCGTTTTATCACCAACAAAATGAAGCGCTTCTTCAACAATTGCATCATGAACAACTTTACGATCAACAGCAACAAAACAAAGCACAAGCGCCTAATGTACCCCATATAAAGGTACCAGTATTTGAAGGCGATCCATTGACTTATATAAACTTTATAAGAGCATTTGATCGAATCATCGACCAAGAAGTGAGTGATCCTGGTATCACCAAAGGCGAACCTAGAAACATTGCTCTGAATAACGCATTCTTGCCACCAGAAGAAAGATATAGAAATACCAGAAGAATGTTAGAAAAATTTTATGGAAACCACGTTCATATAGGAGATGCTTACATGAAGAAAGTAAGGAAGTGGCCACAATTGAAATCAGGAGATATTGATAACTTAAAGACATACACGCTCTTCATTGGTAATTGTAAAAGTGTTATGTCGGGCTTAAAGGACGGACACGAATTCGAAAACAATTTAAATATCCACATTATGTCATCGAAGCTTCCCCAAGAACTACGAGACGTCTGTCAAATTAAAGCAACATAGATCGAAAGTAAAGAAAGAAGAAGACTAGGTCTCGCTGACTTATATAGTTTCTTAGAAGAACGACTCATAGCTTCCCCTGGTGAATTTTCAAAAAAAAAAAAACTTTGTGAACCAGGTCCTCTGTGAACCCAGCAAATTTGCTGCAAAAAACCTGGGCTTTTTTTTTTTGTGCCTATCAACAATACTGTGAACCAGAAAGGAACCAGTCATGGACTGGGAGTCTTTTTGCAAATGGGGCTAATGCATGGGGGCCCAAATTAGCCTAGGAAAACTAGGGTAGCAGGAGAAAACCCATATGGACATTGCAGAGAATGTGCCAGCCAATTCCATGACGAATATCTCTTATACAATTTCATACATGTTTGCATAGAAGGCAGTTTAAGGGCTCTGGTAATGGTGCCGAATTAGGGGTTGGCGCTTCTCTTCTTCGCTCTGCTGAATGCAAGACTGACAGCTATACCACCTCTGATGTGACTTTTATTGTCTGAAATTTCATGGTGTGAAGTGTTTTGTTCTGCCTCCTTATTTTTAAACTGCATGAGCATTAAATTTGTTTTCTTTCCAGGGGAAACTTTGTAAACTGCATTTTTCTTTTTTTGGGTTGCTGGTAGTATTGATTGGTAAAAACCCTAACCCTAATTTTTTTATTTTTTTTTTTGATTTTAGTGAAATCACACAACATTCCATTCAAATAGATACATTTTTACAAAAATAGGATCAAAAACAAATCAACCCCCAGTTTTTCATAGAGAATATGCTGTGTTTGTCTGCTGCCTCGTAGCTCAGATTACATTTTTGGCCACGATAATCAGTCCAACATAATGGGCGAATGCTTCCCTAGCCCTCAGGGACATGTAAAACACCACTGCACTGTTAGAAGCCACTCAAAACTCCGCTTCTCCTTCCCTATTGACTTTAATGGTTTTCACAGAACTTCAGGAGGTACATGAACATTTTCGTGATTTCACTGGACTCCCTGCGAATTGTACTCTGCAGGATTTGCCCATCACTACTTGCTGGGGCCTGAGGCTATCCCGACAGTATCGGATGCAACTCCGGAACCCACCCTGGTAAGGAAGGCAGTCCATCACAGGACTCAGTTATTTACACACCTGCATGGGGTCCATTATAATTACCTATCAACCTTTTATACACATCTTTGGATAAACCACATAGATACATAGATAGTGTGCAAACTCCACACAGACAACAAATGAGTGCAGGAATCAAGCCCTTGTGTCTGGGTCTATTCTTTGACCCTGAATTGGATTGAGTGGATTTCAGATTATTTATTTATTTTTTTAACATCTTGTAATTCTTGGCAGATGCTTCAACCTGTTAAATAATATATAGGCAAAAGGGTTTATACAGGCAGTATTGTTGTATCGAGAGCAGATATTGTACTAGTGAGGATAAATCTGATAAATCATTAGTCTTCATGACGAATTTGAACATGGAGGTACTAGGAAACTCTGATGCAAACATTGTGGGAGCTTTTTACTGAACAATCTTTTATGTTTTCTTTTTATAGTAAAAACTATCAAACTGTTCAGTTTTTCAGACATTTACTGTCTACTGCCTGGTTCAAAGTTTTGATACTTAATCATGTGTCTGTTTTATAGACTCTTTCTTTCCATGTCATGGTTGTAAGGAGCCAGAGCCTAGGCTGGCAGCTTTGGAGGCAAAACAGGAGTTGGTCCTGGAGAGGAAATCCAAATTTATTTGAAGGCACAAACCCTCACTAGTTCACACCAGCACCTCAAAAATTTGGAGTTAATCTTGCTTGCAAGTAGAAATGTGAAGAACATGAAAACTCTGTGTATAGACTGGAACCCAAGTCTCTCTAAGGTAACGTCACTAAAACTTATTCCATAACTTTTCAAAGCAATTTTTGTGAAACATTTTAAGCTGTATAAGAAACTTTGACTTAAATATTTCCAAAAGAGCAAATGTACCCTTACCTAGGCAAATGGGAAAACAAATTAAGAATCCATGCTTAGCTGTGAAAGGTGAGCATTGAACAAGGAACAAATAAGTGATAAGGTGTGGCTTTTAAATGAACAGAGAGAGACTCTTGAACGTTTGTCTTGATATTGGATTAAGAATTAAGGCAACAAAATTTAACCCTTTTAAAATACCTGATAATTTGATATGACCCTAGCCCCCAAAACAGTTAGTGTGACATGCACTGGTGACGAAGAGTGTTTAAGGACAAATCACACCTTATTTAAATGTCATTAAAACCAATTAATAATCTCGATACACCTCATATTCTGCTCCTTTTTTGTGATTCGGAAACTGTTAATGATTCTGTGCAAGGCAGCTTTATAATTCCCTAAGAACTGTGTCTGCAAAAACACGGACAATCAGGGAATGCTGTGACAGAACACCTTGACCAACTCTGCTATTTCATTAGTTTTCCATTATTTAACTTTTTGTCTTCTTATGTTGCAGTCTTGACATTTTTGTTGTTAAAGTTTTACATACTGTAATGTTAGAGTGGCATGGTGTCTCACTGGTTTGCATGGCTGTCATGAAACTGGATGAACTGAGTCCAGTTAATGGATGGATAAACTGACCGATGAACTCATAAGTTTCCATTTTATTTTTAGCATTTTTCTTTGTTTTGGTGTCAAATCCAAGGTTGTTTCCAGCTTTTTACTAATCTTGCCTATTCCTAGCCCCTGTGACCTTACAATTGAATTAAGCTGGTTAAGAAAAGGAGTAATTAAAAATAAACCACTTTTTTTTTACTTTTACTGTTTACACAGTTTGTCTCAGTATACTTCATTGACATAACGCCACCAGTTACATGAAATGTGATTTGGTGAAGCCTGTATAACCAATACTTATAATATATAAAGACAACAGTAGACATTATTCCCCAACAACTCCCAGATATCTAACACATTAAAATACTTAGTGACATAGTCATCAATTAATCATCCCTTCCACATTATATAGTAAATAAAACAGATGCGAGAAAAGACTGTAAGTTGAAGATACTAAGCTAAATTATCTCACGGCCTTCATGGCTTATCATGTGACCTGTCAGTCATGTTCCTGATAGACTTACCTGGTGTCACCAAATGATGGACTGGGTGTTGTGCAACTAGACAGTTGAGATGTTTACATTTGAGTCATATCATCAGGGATAACCGTATGTATTGTGGTTTTACAAACAAAGCCAACCACTCCTCTTTTGATATTTTCGAAAGAACAGCATTCTTAACTTCAAGAAATTCTTGAATGTTCTGTGTTAGACTTCTGAAAATGGTGGTAACAACCATTTATTTGTCTTTGTAAATACTTCTAAAGTGGCAAGGGAATGAAATTACATAAAGGATTTTAAAATACAAATGTCTATTGATTGCACGCACTGGGCTTTGTTAGTGTCACCAGTTAAAATAACATATATATCTTTTAGATGTAACAGGAAACTAGGCAATGCCCATGATTACTGGGTTTGGAATGAGGTGCATTTGACCTCACTAGGGTAAGGAGGTCGAAAATTACCCTATGAATACACAGCGGTATCCACAATGCTGCTACAATGACCCACAAAAGTAAAGTGATTCTAATGTAAAAAATTGGATAAAAACGTGAATGGGTGAATATATTAACAATTAGTAGCATACAAGCAAGTTTTAGTTGGATGTATGCAGTTTAAGATGAAAACATTTTTAAGCCTGAAGGAAATGGCTAATGTTGCAAATGTCTGAGTTAAGCAGCAACTGTGTAGCCTTTAGAAAAAGTTTCCCCAACTCCGGTCCTGTAGGACCCCAGTGTGGAAGAATTATTTTAAGGTAACAGAGCATTCATCTTAAAGAAATAGCATAGAGGGTTAATAAATGTCAGAAACCTGTTCAGGCACACCAAGAAACCAGATAAAGGTCAAGTGAACAACAAAAAGTGTACACTAAAATATAATAATTGGTTTAGGAAAAATAACGAGATGGTCAAGTAAATAAAGAATGTACCAGAAGAAAAGTTGATGTAATATACACAATGTACTGAAGGATGACTAAGAAATCAGCAGATGTCCTATAAATGAAAATGGACAGTTGTTATATGCACAGAAATTTCAAGGGTGGTGGCTCATCTCAAAAGGTATAAGAAGAACCAGAATATCATGTAATAGACTTTTATTTTATATAAATCATTTGGATGTAAACCAATGGACCAACCAGAGTAAAATGCATGCTTTGATTGACACTGTATGTAAATTCAAGAGTTTATAAAATGAACCTCTAATCTTTGTTTCTTGACCATTCTGATTATTCTGACTATGCTGTAATAGGCGGCTTTTGAAGAATGCTCCCTCTAAGGCATTTTGCAGAGGAATAATTAAAAGATACAATGAACAGTTTTTCTCCCTCCTGATAACTGATTTGTCCTGTTAGGGGACGTTTCTTTATTTAATAAGATGTTAAATTGCTACCCCGCCAGTGGCTGTAGGTTTTCATTCTAACCTTTTTCTTAATTAGTGACCTGTTTTTGCTGCTAATGAACTCCTTTTCCTTTTAACTTTAATTGACTTTTTTTTTTTTAAGACTGGGGATTTTGCCCCCTGCTCGCTTCGCTTGCTCACCCCCTCCCCTGCCTGCCTGCGCTATGTGCCAACCACTTTGCATTTCTGCCACTCGCGTTGTGAAGAGGGGTCTGAAAGCACCCCAAGGAGACACGATCGCTCCTCCGACAGCCCCTCTTAAATGGTAATACAATGGGAAACACATAGTTTTTTTTTTTTTACCTCCACTTTGCTCGATCAGCTGCTGGCTTGCTGCTGCTGCCGTGCCACATGATCTGCATTTCATGCAGCGCATTTCTGTCATATCACCTATGTCCATGTATTCGATCTCTTTTCGCTTTTACCTTTTCATCAATATCGCATTGAATTTGGATTCCGTGTTTAGAATTACATCGTGACAACGCAATGTACAGTATAACTGCCCGTGAGTGAATATCGTTTCTTTCTCTCTACAAGAAATGTGTCTGACATAACCACGCAGGACTTTTCCAAATCTCTTTGCATAAGATCTTGTCTCGTGGGGCATCTGACCCTGGGTGTGGTTACATTGCTTGGCATGAAGACTTGTCTCGCAGGACGTGAAAGTGTCTCTAAAACAATCACGTTTTGTCTTCTTCCAAGATTTTTTTTTTGTAATAGAGAGATTTGTTTCTTCATCACTCCTCTGAATTGCTTCATTTCTTTCCTTAAATGGCACCCAAACAGAAATGAAATGTCAGAAGACCAGCTAAGTCAGGGCCTCAAACTCCAACCAATTTCACTCCAACTAGCTGCTTAATTAGTTGCCAAGTCTTGTTGTTAATTAAACTCGTTTCTGAAACTGTCCATTTTCTCTTTTCTAAGAACATTGTTAAAATGTTTTGGGGACCTGAGCAGATCAACACTCCTGAGACCTTCACCTTTCTTTATTTTCAGATATTGTATGATGGACACAGTTTGCTGGTCATATTTTGGTTTATTTTGTGTCTCATTATTGTTTGGCTGCTAATTAAGGAAAAATAAATAACTAAGGGGTCTGAGTCTTCAAGAGCAAGTCAATTAAAATTAATTCAAAAGAAGTGAATTAGCAGAAAAAACAGGTCACTAATTAAGATTGGGGTTAGAATGAAAATCTGCAGGCACTGTGTCCCTCCAGGACCGGAGTTGTAGACCGCTGCTTTATATAAAATATAAAATCAACACCGCTGTGGCTCATTATACAGTGTTAATGGGTGCAGTGCTTAGTACGGCAGTACACATGGTTCAGTCTGCTGCAATTGTGCTGCTGTGTTTAACCAGAGAGACATGCAGTGTCATTGTCCATATTAATCAGAAGACAAAGTATGCACTGCCTTCAGACACTCCACAGGACAGGACCAGCCTTCCTTATAGGTTCATTGAGTTAGCTGGCCTCACCTATAGTCCTTCTGTTTCTTCAGCAGCCTGTCACATTGAATAGATTGCTCCTGCTAAATCAATGATAAAACATTTGTAATGGAGGCCTGCATGCTCCAAAGGACACAAATCCCCTCAAACTACTGAGGGAACCCTGATGCTTCTTGTTCAAGACCTTAGTGTTGTTAGTCCATACCAGGCTCAGGCTGTTGTCCAAATGTGCACCACGTATTTTTAGATTCTCAGCACCTCCACAGCTCCTCTAATAATAGTGGCAGGAGATCGAGGGGCCCCAGACCTCCTATAGTCCATCAATATCTCCTTTGCCTTGCTATGTTTCAGCTTTAGTTGATTAAGTCTGCAGCTGTTTCTTTGTGAGAATGTCCTAGTATTACCCTGTTCTCAACTTCACTCTCCTTACATAGACCTGAACAGAGGGTCCCAAACACCGACTGCAGCCCTTGTATTTACATTCAACAGCCTCTTACAAACCAAAACAAGCAGGAGAGAAGGTTTGTAGTTTTGTTCATTCACTCATTATAGATGTATTTTATATAGCTAACTCCATTGCAGAAAAACCAAAATTAGTCAAACCTGTGTTTCTGGAACAGCTTTAAACCAGAATTATGTGATCCGTGAGGCAAAAAATGTGGATGATTCGCTAATATTGCTTTCTGGAATAGGGTCAGGGTTTGTCTGTTCCAGAATGAAAAATGTGTTGAAACTCAACTCGGTTTCTAAGGCAACAAATGCTGTGAAACTGACCTGCAAAAGAGGAAGTTTAACATGGAGAATTAATGTTTCGGAGCAGAGTATCCAATCATATGATCAAAGATCGTAGATGTCCCGTCGGAGAAGTATTGATTTACAGTGCACAATTTAAGAAACAGAAAAAGTCAACAAAATGTTCACAATGCCGTGCCCCTTCCTGAATGAACCATCCACAAAGACGCACAATTCCCTTGTCAAAATCTGTTTGGAGAAATGTAACCGACTGTGATCAGATATTCTGGCATGCCCAGGGAAGTATCTGCATGAATGTTGCCATTTTACATCCAAGTCTTTAATATATTTGGAGAACCTTCTAAAAGATGATATGGTCAATGTAACACATTGTGGCTTTGAGCTAAAATTGATGAAAGTCATGAACATTTCCTACAGCTTTCTCCATAACACTGGAGATGCAACACAGCATAGCAATCAGAAAAGTGTGTCCATCTTTAAAGCAGTGTCTGCCTATTCAAGATAGAAACAAGTAACCGCCACCCGAGGAATTCCACAGAGTTGGAAGAAGGGCAATCAAATTTGACCATCTGCATCATCCCCGAGCAATAATAATTGATAATACACTCACTTTTGGAATGGATTGCCCACTTTCACCCGTCTGCAGAGTTTCATCATCTTTTAAAGAAACAAATCTGAAGAGACCCCTCTTATACTTCTATGCTTCTTAATGCAGTTTTGATTTGGGATTCTGTAAAGGAATAAGGTGATGATATGATTTGTGTAGTGTATTGTAGTTCATTTGGCTGATTCAAGTCTTACTCTGCTGGCACGAAGGGTGTTACCCTCTGCTTCTCAGATTAGTATTCCATTGTAAATTAGCTATGTAGTGCTTAACTTATAAATCGCATAATAGAACAAGTTTGTCTGAAGATCTTATCTATATTATTTTGGTACATTCCTGAACTTTTTTGCAAGAAAATAAAAGTTTTTTTTAGTATATACTTTATCATAATATTATGTCACACCATGTCAGCATCACTCAACAAGTTCTCTACCAAAATCCTGTAATAATCCTTCTGCTCTCTCTAACACACCCCACTATTATTACACTGTTAAGTAATTTCTGCAGATGACTTATGAGCTACAGGTGATTTAAAATCCTGGACAGACAAACAGACAGCCACAGTAGCGTATTATATAAGAATATAAAGGCTTAGAGCAGGAAGGGTATGAATACTGTGACCTGCTTGATCATACAATCACTTGGTGATTGTTCAGTTATGTAAAAATTACATGATATAAGTCAAGCAAAATGACACCTTTTATTGGCTAACTAAAAAGATTGCAATATGCAAGCTTTTGAGGCAACTCAGGTCCCTTCTTCAGGCAAGACATCTTGAAAAAAATCAAAAACCAGAAATCATCTTCCCAGTTATTTTAATTGGTGTTCAAGTGCCACAGGTAGAAAAAGTAAGAAAAAATTCCACTCATGTAGAAGTATAGGGTGGTCCAGATCTAATTATGCAACTTTTAATGCAATGCAGGAAAACAGTACAAGACAAAAGAACTGCTGTTCGACTGACAACCGTCTCCCCGCCATTTTGGAATGCAGGGCAGGTGCTGCCATCCATTGGCAACAAAAATATTTTTTTGTGAATTCTCTATGTAATAAACTTAATTTACTTAAGTTATAGCGTAATGAAAATTGCATAATTAGATCTGGACCACCCTGTATTATTAAATGGTAAGGACTACAATTTTGTAAATGCCCATATTCTTATACAGTAAATTATCACTAAATATTCTAAACATACAAATGGATATCAGTAAACTCTATGCATGTTTAGAAAATGGTTCCTGTGCTAAATATACCTCACTTATGCATTATGCATCAAAGTGGACCATCTTTTTTTTTTTTTTCTCCTTACAATTCTACTACTTATTATCATGGCTTAAGAAACCTTGGCCTTTGCAGAAAATCTGTTTTCAGGCAAGACAACTATCTCAAATGTTAAGTCAAAACTACAAAAGACTGGCTTACAAACGACAATGTTAAAATTCTGGAGTGGACAAGTCAGAGTCCAAGTTTCATTCCAATTGAGAATTAGTGACTGGACTTGAAAAAGGGCTGTTCCTTCACAATCCCCATGTACCCAAAGAGAGCAGAAATTGCAGCATCCAGATGTGCAAAGCAGATAGAGAGAGACCTTTGTACATGGAAATCCAGGCTGTAAGTACTGCAAGAGGAGCTACTGAAAAATGTGGGCAATGTTAAAAATGAAAAACACAAAGAAATAACAAATCAAATCTGAGCAAAATATAAATATCAGAAATTAAATAGTATTGCTTTCCTGGCAATGATGATGTAATAATAATGACAAATAAAACAAAATGGAAAATGAAAAACAACCACTCATTAAAAAAGCAACACAATACATTAATCCCTTTCTTTATGGGGGTTATCCCTTTTACTGTTAAAACAAAAAAAATAGAGTGATAGTATTTTTTTTCCCTACATAAGTCTAAGCGATCACAAGGAGTGAGCGGATTTTTAGATTTTTATACAAAATTGCACTTGTGACACCACACTGTGATGCACATATCAGTGGTATTCAGTGATAGTTAAGAATGACGGAGGTGACTGAGATGAAAGTATCTAAATTCTGAAATTTCATATTGTTGTGTAAGCATACAGGACATATCAAATGGAGGGAGTGAATTTGGTAGCAATAATGAAATTAATTGAAGAGCAAAAAAATGAATGTATGAGATGAGGTCCAAATCCCAGTGTATAGCATTAATAATAAAACTAGAATTCTGAAATTAATCACAGAAAGTAAGTGCAATGTTTAATCCCCTTGGGATTAATAAAATATCTATCTATCTATCTATCTATCTAGAATCATAAATGCACAATTCTACTTACAATGCTCTGTGACTCTTAATTGGATTTAACAGATTTGAGAATGTCTTTTATTTTTTATTCATACAGTGATTGTCAGAATAAATGCTTAAAATATTCTTCAGCCAATTAAACAATGTATAGACTAAAGGGTTTATATGGGCAGTAGAGTCATGTCAAGAAGGATAGAGTTTAACAGGCAATGTGAGTGTGGCTGATAACTCTTGAGTCTAAATGCTGAATTTGAACCAGGGGTCCACTGAACAGACTCTACAGCAAACACTGTGTGATCTTTTAGTGGGCACTATGGGTAAACGCTATTATAATGTCTTTAGTTACTCAGATAACATCCACTGTCTTTTTTGTGTGGTTCATAGTACACACTCTTTCCTAACCAACTTTCCATTTTGAAAACTTATTTTTTGTTCCCCAGAGCCAGAAAGTATGCATTGGAAGTGAGGGGGGAACCAACTCTGGGGGAATCCAGTCTATTTAAGCAGTGACATCCACAAATTTTTTGGTGGGCAGCTGCTCAAAAGGTGAGATGTATCTTAACAAGGCAAAAGAGCAAATAAGAAAATTCTTTTTTTTATATAATTTTATTGATTTTATTGAAATCACACAACATTCCATACAAACATATCAATTTTACAAAAATGGGATTGAAAAAAAATAAACCCCCACCCCAGAGAAATAGAGCATGGGCAGCAGAATAAAACCTAAAGCTAGTAAAAATAGGTAAATAGATGAATTAATAAGTGAATAAAGATAAATGGAGATGAAAAAGAAACAGGGAGAGAATTTGCTTTCTCAATGCTTTAAAAGCTTATTCTAAAATATTATTGATTAGATCCTGCCAAGTTTTGAAAAAGTTCTGCACAGATCCTCTAAGTGAGAATCTGATTTTTTACAATTTCAAATAATATAACATCAGTTACCCACTGACTTAGAATAGGAGAGTTAGGATTCTTCCAGTTGAGCAAGATGAGCCTATGTGCCAATAGTGTAGTAAAGGCAATTACAGTTTGTTTGTCCTTCTCCACTTTAAGCCCATCTGGGAGCCCACCAAACACAGCTGTTAATGGGTTAGAAGAGATTGTGACACTAAGGCTGTCTGAAAGGCATTTAAAAATTTTGGTCCAGAATGATGTTAATTTGGTGCAGGCCCAAAACGTGTGACCCAATTTTAAACGAGACCGATGTGCTCGATATATAATTTTGAGTTCAGTAATTGTATGCTTTGCGCACATGGAGCCCAAGTGAATTCTCTGCATTGCTACCTTCCACTCCTTTTCTGAGATGTTGAGTGAGAAATCCTTTTCCCATTGTCCTCTTGGATGTTTGAAAGGGAGGGACTGTAAAATGGTTTTATATATTGCAGAAATGCTGTCTAAGTCCTCGAAACTGAGCAATATTTTTTCCAGCATAGAGGAAGGTGGGAGATGAGGAAAATTGGGCAGGTTCTGTTTAACTAAGTTTCTAATTTGATGGTAGTGAAAGAAATGTGTTGCTGGAAAGTTAAATTTGGAGTGTAATTGTTTGTAGGATGCAAAGACATTGTCTACGTGCAGATCTCTAAGTGATTTAATCCCAAATGTTTTCCAGATATTAAAAACTGCATATGTTTGCGAGGGTTGAAAAAGGTGGTTCTCATGCAGAGGTGACACTGATAAAAAATTCTCCATCTTAAAATGCTTCCTACATTCCATATTCTGAGTGAGTGAAGCACAATTGGGTTGTTAGTGTATTGGCGATAACTTGCATTTATTGGGGCACAAAGCAAGGAATGTAAAGAAGTACTGCAGGATTTTATTTCTATTGCGAACCAAGCTTGTATATATTCATCTATTTGTGTCCATGTCCAGGTTTTTATAATTAGTATGTTTGCTGCCCAGTAATAAAATTGAAAGTTAGGTAGAGCCATGCCACCTTCTACCTTTGGCCTTTGTAGGATCGCTCTTTGGATACGTGGATGTTTTGAATTCCAAATAAATGTGGTTAGGGTTGAATCTAATTTCTTAAAAGACGATTTATTGATGTATATTGGAATGTTTTGAAATAAGAGAAGCTTAGGAAGGATATTCATCTTAACAATGTTAATTCTTCCTGCTAAAGTGAGATGTGTTGTAAGCTTTACATTTCTTTATAGGGAAAAGCATTCTTTTAGTGCTTACTCCTGTCTACTTGTTCTGGACGAAATGGATGAATATAAAGGATGCAGAGCCAAATACAGTATAAAATAAAAAAAACATATTCGTTCTTTCAAATAGAACCATTAATTCACAAAGCAAATAAAACTGTCCAGAAATGCATCCATCGAAAATTGCCTCCTCCCTGATTCACTATATAAGCGTCTAATACAGCCAGGTACATTTAACAATGAACATGGACACATTATTTGCTCATTACAGAGTATGAAATGTCTTTGTTGCATCATCCTGTTATTACATTTACAATAAATTCAATAAGACTAATTGTTTGTTTGTTGCATTTACCATTTATAGATACTTGCCTGTTTCTTAGTAAAGCCTCTTTTGAAAGCATTATTAAAAAAAAAAAAAAAAGTAAAATAATCAACCTTCCAAGCTAACTACTACTGTATTCTTTTTACTAGAGCCTATGCCAGCAGTCCCGAACTGTTGTACAGCACATTTACAGTGAAAGAGTCAAAAAGTACTGTCGTTTTACTATAATTCACAAATGTAAGTTTTAAAAAAGAAGTCGACAATTTTTTGAAAAAAAATGAAAAGGGTTTGAACTGTGTTATTATTTCCTTTTATTCATACAATGTAAGATTAGTAAAAAAAAAAAAAAAAAAAGTAAAAAAGTAAAGTAAAATTCATATTCATATTTATAACTACATCTCAGAAATTAGGGGTGACTAGTACAGTGTAGAAAAAAAACTAATATATATCAACAGTAAAATCCTGTAGTATAATGAATGTTTATACAATCATTTGAAGCAAAAAATACATATATAATTACAATTAAGATGTGTTTTACCAGCCATTATCAATTAATTGTTTCAATGTGCAAGAATATTTTATGGATAAGACATGCAGCTGGAAAAGTGACCAGGCTGGGGAATTAAACTGAGGTTTCTTGACCCTAAAGTCAGCAGTGCCAACCAACATGTGGCTACACTGTCCTAAAAATGAATAGATATTAATAATAAATTGTTGAGCAAAAACAAGTAAATGGATTAAATTTAATAGCACCTAGTAGCAGCTTCCAAACAATTTTTAGTAGGAGCCATGCAATTTAAGATGGGAACTTTATTAATCTTTGAAGGAAATGGCATCTGGAATGAATGATCTCATATAGTGGTCTTTTAACCCAAGTGTGCTGCTTAATGACGAATTGTGAAGCTGGGTACCTAGAACACCTGAGTAGGTTTACCATTATATCAGGTTAAGACTTAAGGCCACAAAATTCATCTTTTTAAATATCTAATCTAAAAATATGAAGTGAACATGGCCTCCAGTAGAGTTTTATGTAACAAGCACTGATAAAGAGCAGTGTTTAAGAACAATCTGCAGGTTATTTAAATGTTGTTTCCCACATTTCTTTGGTGTGAAAATCCATTGATCATTGTTATTGACTGTGTGTTCCTCTCCTTTTTTGAGATTCCGAAAGTGTTAATGATTGGGTACTCTTCCTTCTTCACTTCAAGATGGCAAGAAATTGTAGGAGGAGATTTTTCAATAATTATGTTAGAAATTAGTTCTAAAGAGGAGCAAAAGGAATTAAAGTTTTTTGGCGGAGTCGATGTCTGATGTATTAAGTACCCAGCCTACTTTCTGTAATGAATAATTTCTTAGACACCTTATTTTCTTAGCAATGTCGAGTGGGATTCGATTTACTGAAGTTTGTACCAATAAAACACAAGTTAATAATGGAAAAATTTGGCCAGATCAGATCATGAATGGTATGTCAGTCAGTTGCATGCGCCAACCTTCACTGGTGTTATTTAGTGTCACTACCAAAGATTACACTTACATATTTGAGGTGGCAGAGGACAACCGTAAAATGCCTCTTCATATTAGGGTATAGAGATGCAGTTGGTGATTTAAGATAGAAACATTAAAGCATGCAGAGAGTGAGTGTCATTGTTCATGATGATCTGTAGTTTAGGTATCCTCTTCTCAAGCGGTTCCTCCGGAGAGTCCACTCTGACTCCCAGGACAGGGCCTTCCTTATGAGCTGATTGAATTTACTGGTCTCTTTTGTAGTCACACCATTTCACCAGCAGAATACCACAAAGAATATTATTCCTGTTATATTAGACTGATAAAATATGGAGGAGACCTGCATACTCCAAAGGACCTGTGCCTCTTCAAAACACTGAGGTGACCCTGACGCCCTGCATAGACCCTTGGTGTTGTTAATCCATTCCAGCCTGTTAATAATAGTAATAATAATAATAATATGACATTTTATTTCTATAGCACCATTCCCATGCTCAAAGCACTTCACAGAAATTCAGATTCAACAACAGGGCATATGCAACATTGGAAACAAATAATATCCAGAAAAAGTACTAAATAAAGATACATCCAGGAAATAGAAAGCTTTGAATTGGAATAAGAGACAATAAACTAGAATAAAAATACAAAATATATAAAATACTGTACTACAATAAAAACCTGAACAAATAACATAATTTGTGATACCAGTGCATATCATCCTGTGCACTGAGGGTAAACTGAAGCAAGGATCAGAATGTCAATGTGGATTAAATTCCTTCATGATCAAATAAGTTTTGGTTTTTAAAAGAATGAATTGATTCAGCCGCTGTAATTCATTTAGAGTGTTTAAAGAATGCTCTGTCACCCATAGAGCACGGCATAGTTTGGGCACAGTGAGATTGTCGGAAATGGTGGACCTTAGCGGGCAAACAGGAGTATAGTGATGGAGGAGGTTACTGACGTAGTATAGTACAAGGCCTCTTAAAACTTTATAGGTTAGTTATAGAATTTTAAATTCAATCCTGTAAGACACACGGAGCCAGTGATGGCGGTTATGTTCTCGCTGTTATGGTTCTGTATAAGAACTCTGTCAGCAGAGTTTTGAAGCAGCAAGAGCTGTGATTACAGATTAAAAGGGGCATCTGCCTGTAGGGAGTTACAGTAACTGATGTAAGATGTAATCAAAGCATAGACAAGCTTCTCAGCATTAGGAAAGGACCCAGGATGCAGGGGGGACCGGGAAACAAACCTGTTATCTCCTTATTGCAAGGTAGCAGTGCTACTCTTATGCCACCTGCATATGTGTACTGTACTACATAATATTATGCTTGACAGTTTAAAATTACAAAGAAATCGAAGAATATTAACTGCAAGTTAATAACAACCTTACATTCTACAAAACACTTGTTATGTAGTCCCATAAAGCAATCAGTGCTTAATTTGATTGAGTTTTAAAGAAAATTCCAAACTTTTTCCATGTTTTCATCAAATGCAATCTTTCTATTTCTTTCTTTGCTCTGAGTGTCAATGGCTGATCGTCATTCTTGTAACAGCCATGAATCTGCAGGATCGAAGCGAGTGAGTGGCGGGCCAACCAATCATATAAGAGAAACGCAGGGACCGTGCTTAATGAGACTCTTATTGGAGTAACAATTAGATTCATATGCAAAAACCCATGTTTACACTCCTGTGATGAATCCGGAATACAACAAATGCACACCATTGATTATAGAATCATGTAGCCTCCTTACAACGTTTATTTCTATAGTATATTTTCATACAAATGATGTAGCTCAAAGTGCTTTACAAGATGAAGAAAGAAAAAAGAAAACTTTAAAAATAAGATTAGGCAATACTAAGTAACAAAGAATAAAGTAAGGTCCGATGGCAGGTGGACAGAAAAAGACAAAAAAAAACCCCAAAAAACTCTAGAGGACTGGAGAAAGAAAGCGAAATCTACCTGAATTTTTATTTTGTTTTTGTTTTATCCCACTGGGCATTCTACCTAACATAAATGATCTGAATCAGTCCTTATGGTTGTCATGCTTCACGTGGAAGAATTAGATGATGATGGTCATGTGGACATCTGGCCTTCAATATAAAGACTGCATAGTGCCCTGATCAGGTGGTGGTGCAGAAAACCATCACAGAAAACTGGAAAAAGAACAGCAAAGAAAGTAGGGGTTAGTATGGATTGCGGAGCCATGATTAAAATGATAATGTATATACAGAATATCTATCAGTAAGATATTCCAGATTTTAGGTGCATAACAGCAGAAGGCTCCTCACGGTGGTTTTTACTTTTGGAATTATAAGCAGACACTCATTTGAAGATCTAAGGTTATGATTTGGAGTGTAAGGTGAGAGGCATTCCGAAATATAGGTTGGAGCGAGATTAATTAAGTTTTTGTAAATCATACACAGTATTTTAAAGTCAATTCTAAATGGCACAGGTAACCAATGTAATGACAAAATGCTGGCCATAGCGATCTGATTAATATGTGTTTTAAAATTTAGGTCAGAGTCAATAATTACCCCTAAATTCTTTACCTCTGTCTTGACTTTTAAGCCTAATGGATCAAGTTTATTTCTAATATCCTCATTATATCCATTTTTGCTAATCAATAAGATTTCAGTTTTCTCTTTATTTGGTTTAAGTAAATTACTACTCATCCACTCAGAAACACAAGTAAGACATCGGGGGTCAGTGAACCAAGAGAGTCAAGGTCATCAGGTGCTATTGATAAATAGAGTTGTGTGTTGTCAGCATAGCTGTGGTAGCTCACGTTATGCTTTGAGATAATCTGACCTAATAGAAGTATGTAGATCAAAAAGAGCAGTGGACCCAGGATAGATCTTTGTGGAACATCATATAGAATATCATGTGTCTTCGAAGTACTGTATAATCACTACAACCAACAAAGAATTTTCCACCTGTTAAGTAAGTCTCAAAACAATTTAAAACATTATCAGAGAGGCCCACCCACTGACTAAGGCGATTTATAAGAATATTGTGATCAATGGTTTCAAATGCGACACTCAGATCTAGGAGGATGAGAACAGATAAACTGCCTTTGTCTGCCTTAACCCGCAAGTCATTCTTTAACGAGTGGAGTTTCTGCACTGTGATTTGTTGTAAAACCTGACTGAAAGAAAGGTAGGTTAGAAATAGGTCTAAAATTTTAAAAACCAGAGCAGTCAAGATTATTTTTCTTGAGCAGGGGTTTAACAACAGCAGTCTTAAGACAGTCTGGGAAGACCCCATATCTAATGATGAATTTACTATGTCAAGAACACTATCAATTAGCATGTTGGACACTTCTTTGAAAAAACTTGTTGGTATTGGGTCAAAGACGCAGGTGGAGGGTCTCAGTTGAGAAATTCTATATAGATTGGGTAAATCTATCCTGGTGAAAGAATTTAATAGGATCAGTATTGGGGGGATATACTATATTGTTTCTAATATCATTCATTTTGTTATTAAAAAATATAGCAAAAGCCTCACAAGTTTCACTGGAGGTTTTTTGGAGGCATTCCATTGAGTGACCTGGGTTTAGCAAATGATCAATAGTAGAGAATAAAACTCTCTGATTACTAGCATTGTTAATTGTAATTTTAGAGAAATAGCACCACTTCTCAAGATGGACTATGTTTTTGTATTATGGTATTTTAGGCTTCAGTATTTCATAGTGGACAACCAATTTAGTTTTTCTCCATTTACCCTCAGCTTTCCGGCATGTTTTCTTTAAATCAGGCACTCTTTGGGTCTTCCATGGTCTAATGTGCTGGAAGATTTTTTAAATGTCTTTTCAGGAACGACTATGTCAGCGGTAGCTCTCACTTTAACATTAAAATTTACCACCTTTCAGTTTACATTATTATCATTATTGTATTAAGCACTACAAACGGACTAGTTGCTTAAAATGTTTGTAAACTTTGAAGCTGTATGAGTCAAAGAAGCGTTTTTAACAATACTCTTCTCATTAATTTTATCTATCAGTATTTCTATACTAAATAGTAAGAGAAAATAGTCAACATCAACTTTTAATCCTTCAGTAATGACTAAATCCAGAGTGCACCTCCTTTTGTGTGTTGGCTGACTAACGTGCTGGCTCAGATTTAAATAGTGCAGGAGGTTCATGAATTGTTTTGCTTTTGGGTTATACTGATTATCGATATGAAAATTAAAGTCACTAACAATTAGGAACCTGTTATAGTTAGTTATTATAATTGACACTAAGTCCGAGAATTCCTCAAAGAAAGACGCATTATATTTAGGAGGTCTATACATGGACAATACTAGAGACTGAGAAATTCCTTGAATAACAACGGCAAGATACTCAAAAGATGCGAACGTACCAAAGCTCACATCTTTAGACTTTAGCCAACTTGAATAAATATTTGCTTAACCACCGCCTTTCTTACCATGGCAAACCACATAAATAAGTGCTATGAAATCCGCCTTAAGAATCTCTGACTGTCAGTATCTCATGTCGTTTACCCCAGCATGTATTACGATGGTTCCCATTGCCCTGTTCTTGTCCCTCTCGAAGACTGTCGCCGATCTTCTCATAACATCTTGTACACAAGCACATGGAAAATAAGAAAGAAAATATTTCTGTTTAGGGCAAGAAATGTTTAGATTTCGTACGATAGAATCTCCAATCACAAATACATCATCAAAGGTTGCTGGCACAGTGAGGGAGCGGAGAATGTTGAACCAGTTCTGGATGGAGATGCTTGCCTGGGCCGATGGAGGTGATCTTGTCTTAAACCCCCGCCTGCATAGCTGAAACAGGCGGATTCCCTTGTCGTCATTGTTGCTCTGAGGTGCGAGGGTAAAACTCACTTTGCCCTAAAAGTGAAGGACACGGTGTGGAGTTGAGGTTGCTGAATCGTGATGAGCTGTGATGATTTCAAGTGTTGGGGAGGTCTCTTTCAGCAGACGAGCCTTCAGTTCCCTCAGGTGCTTCCATCTGGATAAGAGTTTCTGAATCCGGTTCTTGAGGGCCTTGAGTTCTTTGATGAAGCGTGCCATCTCACCGTCGGCCAATGTCCACTACCACTTCCGCTTTGTGTCCTAGGAAAGAAAGAGTTAGCGTTAGACCCGAGTGTTACTCAGGATGCAAAAACCGTGCTAAAAGTGTTAGTCCTGAGTGTCATGTAAGCATTAGAACCGAGAATCACTCGGGCTGTAAAAGTGCTATCAGTGCTGCTGTTCTTTGAAGAAATTACTTCTGAGCGTAGATTTTCACAAATTATGAAATATCTGCACTTTACCAACATGGAAGACTTTGATGAGAATACCCATCCATCAACCAAAATGAATAAAATCTGGGAGATATACCAGGCCATTCTAACAAAATTTTGGAGCGTTTACATCCTAGACCATGATGTCAGCATCGATGAAAGTCTGATGTCTTATAAAGGCAGACTGTCATGGATACAGTACATCATGTCAAAAAGAGCCAGATTTGGCATAAAGTTTTATGAGCTTTGTGAATCTAAAACTGGATATATTTGGAATTCGGTTCTATATACAGAGAAAGTGACAATGTTTGATCTGAAATACATTCAGTATGGCGTTGCTACGTCATCGGTTCTGACTTTGATAGATGCTCTGCTGGATCGAGGTTACACTGTAACCATGTACAATTTTTATACTTCTCCAGAGATATTTGATATCTTGCTGCAAAGATGCATATGCATATGGAACTGTGCATCCCCAACCTTTGTAGCATGCCTGAAAACTTTGGCAGAGGTAAATTACCGCGAGGTGCGCTAGTAGCTTGGCAAAAGGGTAAAGTGCTTGAACTGAAATGGAAAGACAAAAAAGAAGTTTGTCTTCTTAGCATTGTACATAATGCAGCTACAGTCACTGTATAGGCAAAAGGCAACAAGCAGGTTATGAAGCCTTGTTCTGTGGTCGACTACAATAGCACAATGGGTGGCGTAGATCGTGCGGATGAAGAATTGACTTTCTATCCAGTTATGTGGAGACAACAAAAGAAATACTACAAAAAGATGTTCAAACTCACTGTATCCAATGGCCACTTCCATCTCCTTGCAACAGTGCACAAACTCGTCGAAACCGCTGGGCGGTCTTCTGTCCCGCTTCGGTCATGCAGTGGCTGTTGAGGGCACATCAGCAAGGCTTCGGAGTGCTCTGTTGTCAGGTTGCGCAGCAGGGATGTTGCACCAGGGGTGTGTTCAATGCTGGTCAGCTGTAGGCAAGTAGGCGAACCTGCTGGTGTGGCGATGTACATGTACCATTTTCTATGCTGTTCTAGTTTACTGAAGTGGTGCTGCAAACCGCATTCCAAGTCTGGATCTCAGCTTTGAGGCTCTGCCTTCACCGCCGCTTCACAACGCCTCTATGATCTGGTGAAACCGTGTATTTGGAATGAATTTGTCTTATATAAGCAAAAAGCTGGTAAAACTGTATATCATGCAAACTTTACATGCCTGCTTGTAGAACAAATCATTGTTGCACATCCACCATCCACACTACTGCTAAAGAGACGTGGTCGATCCAGCCCAGAGAGAATTATTGGTAGACATTTTATTGATTATATACCTCCAACAGAATAAAAAAACAGAATCCAACTCGTACCTGTGCAGTGTGCTGTTCAAAAACTGATAAATCTGGAAAGAAAATCCGAAAAGAAACACGCTATTAGTGTCCCAACTGTGATCTTGGATTTAGTCTTTCGCTGTGTTGTAATATTTACTACACAAAGGACTCATTTTGAGAGTATACACTTTTTAGGCATCATTAGTAGTATTATTATTCTTGTTATTATTTTTGTTATTGTTGTTCATTTCATATTATTATTTTTATTCATCCATCCATCCATTCATCTACTATCCAATCATTACTATTATTATTTGAACAGGAGAAAGTAGGGTGAAATGACACCTTTTATTGGCTAACTAAATAGATTACAAATGCAAGTTTTCAAGGCAACTAATGCCCCTTCATCAGTCAAGGAGTAACCTTACTATTTGTGTCATTATTGTACTTTTGAGATTTAATGAAAATGTAATTTTTCATGCCGATAAAAAATGCAACACTTTTTGCATGTTTTTTGGAATACAATGCAACGCTAATATGGTTAAAATGTATTTGATGACATGATCAGCTGTTGCAGCCAAGGTGCCATGTCACAAAAAAAAAAATCACTGTATCATAAACTACAACTACCACTGCTAGACACACACAACAATATGCTGCATTGTGGGTTGAATGTTGCTAGGCTACACAGAGTGTTGTATTCATGGTCTGTACTACATATTTACTGTATGTAGGAATTTCTGAAAACTCACAAAATGTGTTTTTCTCAGTTTTTGTCTGCCTTTCTGGCAGGATAATGGGCTGGACCACTCTGAGGGTGCTTCTGGGCCGCGTGTGGCTCATGGACCGCTTTTTGAATTGGACAGTTGTATACTATTTGAAATTAGAAAAAAAATAATTCTCACTTGGAGGATCTGTTCAAAACCTTTTTTTAAAATATTGCAAGATCTAATGAAACATATCTCAGAATAACCATTTACTAAATAATGGGGAAAAGGACATTCTCCTTTCTTTGTTGTTTTTAATGATGTGTTAATGCTGTTGGCTCTCCTCTCTTTCTCTTGGGCAGGGGTTGAATTCTGATTTGTTAAGTTTGACTTGATTGTATGGAATCAATACAAAAAAAGTAATTGTATTTTGCCCTGTGCCTGCAGTCAGTAAAGACCTTTATACAAATATGAATAGAACTGAATTGAAATGAATGTGACAGGTTGGCCTAATGTTGAAGTTGTTAGATTGTAAACCACAAATTATTTAAATGTCATTCAGTTATTTTCTAACCTGCTTAGTCATGAACAGGTTTGCTGGACCCAGTGCATAGGATGCAAGGCAGGAACAAACCCTGGGCAGGGCACCAGTCCATCACAGGCCAAACACAGACATCCCAACCACATGCTAGCACCAATTTAGGAACGTCAGTTCACCTAACCTGTATGTGTTTGGACAGTGGGCAGAAGGCAGACCACCAGGAGGATGGGAGAGAACATGCAAACTCCACACAGGGAGGGCCCGGAACTTGAACTCTGGTCTCCTTACTTCATGGCAGCAGCGCTACCACTGCGCCACTCTGCCACCCTTATTTAAATGTTATTTTCTACATTTCTTTAGTGTGAAAACTCATGAATCATTGGTCTTGGCTTCATATTCAGTTTCTTCTTTGCGATTCAGAAAGTGTTAATGATTGTGTGCACAGTATTTTTCTCACCTTTGTGACATCCTGTAAGAATTACCGTGAGAAAAAAAACAGGCCATCTCAGTTATTTCCTTTTACTCTTACTGTTATGTCGTCTTCTTATGCTTCCATCTTAATATTTTCTTGCTATTGAAGTTCTGTATGCAGTATAGTGAGGCTGGCATGGTCTGGAAATGGATTAATGTTATAAACATTCCAACCTTGCACACCTCACAAGCCAAGCTTTTTTTGGTGTAAAAAGTAAGTAAGTCTATGGGTGGATTTTTCATTTTTAATAACTATGGTATGTCTTTACTACTTTAACTGAATTCAGTTGATAGATTAATGGACTCGTGGGTTTCAGTGTAAGATGTCACTTGACAGCTCATTAAGGTGCCAGTAGGTCTCTTTAAACAGACAGGTTCCAATCAGTGAGGTCAGCATAGTCGGTTAAACTTGGTTCAGCTGTCCACTGCAGCTGTGTTTAGTGTGTTGACTTTGAGTGTCTATCCATGTTTGGGGACAAGGTATGCCATATTATTATCTGAGGGGCTGAGTGGGAATATATTAACCCAGTACATCTTATCAATAGCATAGAAGTGATGATATGTCATTCATAGCGAAGAAATATTAATTGTATGAATGGTATTTGATTAATGATATTTCATAATGGACTGTGAAAACACAAGTATTAAAATATCCCCTCATTTTCTGGACTCACAGTTGGTGAGGTGTATCCTGAAAGCAACTGGCCCTGCAACGAACAGGACTTCAGCCCAGCACAGGGTATGGTCATGTCCACACTTACACAGTTTCACAGGAAAAACATTCAAGTCTACAGAAACACTGGCCTGGCCAGGAATCAATCCCAGGGTGCTGGAGTTGTCAGGCAGTGTCATGACGCACTGCACCATCGTGCTACACCCCCCCTTTTTCTAGTGAACAATGCAAGGAGCTTTACATTACATTTGTGTTTTCTAAATTCTCAAACAGGTACCACTTGTGGGCATAATTATAATAATTTTAAACTTTTGCTGTCTTTTGGAACAGTGAGTTAGTGGATCAAAATGCCTGGGAACAAAAGAGGAGTATCTCAAATACTTATCATACCAAAGAGCTCGTAGGAGCAATTGGTTAAGGAAATGAAAAGAACTAAGTCTCTTGACTGTAATGGCATATGACATCTTTTGTCCTAGGCCTACTTTATTTTGTGAGTTTTGTTTGAAGTGTTACCAACTGCTTTATAACCGCAATTTTAATAGGTGTATAAAAGCACTTTATCTATTTACCTAATTTAAATAACTACTTCTAAATTCAGCAGGATTTAGGAGAGCTCAAACTGCTAAAGGATTCCACTCAGGCAGAGATCAGCACACACATTTGGAGAGGCTGTACAATAATGAATTCACAAAAAGATATCAAGTTGACAGAGATGGAATAATATGCCAAGCAAATGTTGTATATTACGTGATAACTCCATCTTCATGAAAAGCCACACACTGTCATCTGAAATGAAAGTGTTGGTAATGTTATGTTTTTTTGGCCACAACAAAACTTTGCAGCTTAGAAACTGCAATGGTTTGTTTATGCCACAACCAGCCATTTCTCGAATTTTGCACCAACCTGTGAATGCCCTTACAACACATAAGGTATTATGCAGATTTCTACATTTCCTGTGAGGTAATGCGAAAGCAAACCGTATTCATGCAGATCGCTGGTTTTCCTGAAGTTGTTGGTATGATTGACAGTATGCACATACTGTAGAAATCATTTCCTGAGTATATGTGATGCCAACTATATTATTATTATTATAATTGTATTTTATTTGTTTGTTGTTATATATTTTATTATGCCACTATTCTTGATGATGTTGCAAAGTGGGAACAATTATGTGCAGGTTAGCACAATGTCCTGCCTTATTATGTTTTTTGTTCCTCTTCTTCTTTTCCTACTACTTTTAACATTATACCATATCTTTGAATATCTTTGAGTCCCATACTATGGCGTACTCTAAGCCCACATTTTCCTGAGGTGGTGTTCTTCTTAATATTATTATGAATTTTATTATTATTATTTTTGTGGTGAAGCCTTAGCATTAGTATCAGAAAACTATACAATGTCATCATGATTTCCAAAAAAAAAACGTCTACCGTTTTGTGCCTTGGTGTGGCGTAAAATCAGGATGTCATTCATTCTGAAATGTGAACTCCTGCTTCTCCCTGGGAGTAAGTAGGATACTTGGTACCTGCTTTTCATGTACTAATCTGGAGTAGTACAAATTCCTATCCTAGTCAAACTTTTCATGCAATCCCTAGGAGTAATTCTGAGACACTTGATAAATGTAGTGTCACACACGTGCGCATGGGAGGCAGCTAAAGGGCTTGACTAAGGGCAGTTCCAAGGCATACCGGGATGTGGCAGAGTGCACTGACTCTTTTTCTCCCTTGCCTGCAGACCATTCACGGGAGATTCCACCTGGTCCTCTTGACGTCACTTCTGGGACTGAGCCTATGGAAGGAGACCTTGACGGCTCTGGCCCCTGTGATGTCACGTCTGGGCTCGAACTAATGGCTGAAGACCTTCACGAGCCCGACCCCTTTGACTTCACTTCCTGTCTTCCCCTTTAAAAGCTTCCACCTTTTCCCTATTCCCTCAGTTCTATTTTGGACTCGGGTTTTGTGCACATCAGTGCTGTATACATTTAAGCAACTTTGCAGCCGGGAAACCAATTATACGGGTGACTGCCCCAAACCTTTGTATGACTCTGTGTCGAGTTTGTGACAGCAGGTACTGATTTTACAAGGAAATTAACAAACCAATTATGCTTTTCTAATTGCAACTGATATTGCTTATTTTTCAAAAATGGAGAATGTGTACACTCAGATCATAGTAAACACTTTCTGTTTAATAAATGTTTTCTGCTTGATAGTTTGCCTGTATACTGTAGAGTCCTAATAATTTTAACTGTAAATCACCTTCTTATTTGTCTAAATTAGATACCTTATTTTCTTAATAATGTCAGGTGTGTTGAATATGAGTTGCTACAATTCATAATTTTAAACAATAGTTAATTATTGGAAACATGTGAATGAAGAGGACAGAGGAAAGCCGGAGCCTATCTTGACGCATTAGGATTAGAAGTTAAGACCGAAGTAAAAAACTTAGGGGTAACCGTTGACTGTAACCTGAATTTTAAATCACATATTCTTCAGACCACTAGGACAGCATTTTTTCACTTAAGAAATATAGCAAAAGTTAGACCTCTTATATCATTGAAAGATGCTGAGAAATTAATTCACGCTTTTGTTTTTAGTCGATTAGATTACTGTAACGCACTCCTCTCAGGACTACCCAAAAAAGACATAAATCATTTGCAACGAGTGCAGAATGCAGCTGCTAGAATCCTAACTAGGAAAAGAAAATCCGAACACATCTCTCCAGTCTTAATGTCACTACACTGGTTACCTGTGTCTTTCAGAATTGACTTTAAAATTCTGCTTATAGTCTACAAAGCCTTAAATAATCTCGCTCCATCTTATATATCGGAATGTCTGACACCTTATATTCCAAATCGTAATCTTAGATCCTCAAATGAGTGTCTCCTTAGAATTCCAAAAGCTAAACTTAAAAGAAGTGGTGAGGCGGCCTTCTGCTGCTATGCACCTAAAATCTGGAATAGCCTGCCAATAGGAATTCGCCAGGCTAATACAGTGGAGCACTTTAAAACTCTGCTGAAAACACATTACTTTAACATGGCCTTTTCATAACTTCACTTTATCTTAATCCTGATACTCTGTATGTTCAATTCATTATAATAACTATTCATGGTGGCACTAAAATCCGTACTGACCCCTACTCTCTCTTCTGTTTCTTTTTCCGGTTTTTCTGTGGTGGTGGCCTGCGCCACCACCAACTCACTCAAAGCACCACGATGTCCCAGCATTGATGGACTAAAAGCCAGAAGTCCACGTGATCATCATCAAGTCCTTCCGTGAAAACCATAAATACAAAGAGGACTGTTTCATTTATGTTAGGTAGATTGCCCAGAGGGGACTGGGCGGTCTCATGGCCTGGAATCCCTGCAGATTTTATTTTTTTTCTCCGGCCGTCTGGAGTTTTTTTTTTGTTTTTTCTGTCCCCCCTGGCCATTGGACCTTACACTTATTCTATGTTAATTAATGTTGACTTATTTTATTTTCTTAATGTGTCTCTTATTTTTCTATTCTTCATTATGTAAAGCACTTTGAGCTACATTTTTTTGTATGAAAATGTGCTATATAAATAAATGTTGTTGTTGTTGTTGTTATCCCTGTAGCATTAGATCATACAGTATATTGTATAGGAAAGAAGTCGATTGTATGCAGCCACCCACGGTGGGCTCATTTGGTATCACCTCTGAAGGCAGCACACATATCTGTATGATGTGAATGGAATCGAGAGATCACCAGTGCATTTATGGGGTAGAGGTGCTATTGAAAAAATGACAGAGGTTTCTTGAACCTAAAGTCAGCAGTGGTAACCGCTATGTTGCTGCACTGTCCTAAAATTAATTGATATTAATATTATTAATAAAAAATAAATTGTTTAGCAAAAACAAGTAAATGGATTCATTTAATACCAACTAGTAGCAGCTTTCAAGCAATTTTTAGTGGGAGCCATGCAATTTAAGATGTGAACTTTATTAATCTTTGAAGGAAATGGCTGGTGGAATGAATGATCTTATATAGTGGTCTTTGTGGCAGCACAGTGATAAGTTGTAAAGCTGGGTACTTAGAACTCCTTTGTAGGTTTACGCAACAAAATTAATATATTTAAATACCTAATTTAACAAGGTACAGGGGATGCAAAGCCAGTCTGTTTCTTTGTGCTTGTCCCAAACATGGATAAATGAGGAAGGTTATGTCAGAAAGGGCATCTGGTGTAAACTTTTGCCAAATCAATATGCGGACAACAATACAAACTTCCATACCGAATCAGTCGAGCCCCGGGTTAACAACGCCTGCCACCAGTACTGTTAGCCAACAGGGTGCTGGTGGAAATTGGGCTACTGTTGGCCGAAGAAGAGGGGGGGAGACGTGTCTGGAGTAAGCCGATATGATGGAGAGAAGAAAGGCTGATATATTGTGCGTGCAAGAGACTAAATGTAAGGGGAGTAAGGCCAGGTTGATCGGAGGTCGATTCAAATTGTTCTATCATGGTGTGGATGGGAGGAGAAATGGGGTAGGGGTGATTCTGAAGGAACAGTATGTCAAGAGTGTTTTGTAGGTAAAAAGTGGTGAATACGTATTTTAAGAAGAGGGAGACAGACAGAGTAATGATTATGAAGCTGGAAATTGGAGGCGTGATGATGAATGTTGTTAGTGCAGAGAAGAGGAAGAGAAAGAAGATTTTTGGAGTGAGTTGGATGAAGTGATGAACAGTGTACCCAAGGGACATAAAGTGGTGATTGGAGCTGATTTCAATGGACATGTTGGTGAAGGGAACAGTGGAGACGAGGAGGTGATGGGTAGGTATGGTGTCAAGGAGAGGAATGAAGAAGGTCAGATCATAGTGGATTTTGCCAAAACGATGGACATGGCTGTGGTGAATACGTATTTTAAGAAGAGGGAGGAACATAGGGTTACGTAAAACAGCGGAGGAAGATGCACACAGATTACATCCTATGCAGAAGAGTCAATCTGAAGGAGATTGAAGACTGCAGTGGTGACAGAGGAAAGTGTAGTTAAGCAGCATAGGATGGTGGTCTGTAGGATGACGTTGGAGATCAAGAAGAGGAAGAGAGTGAGGGCAAAGCCAAGGATCAAATGGTGAAGTTGAAAAAGGAAAACTGCAAGGCTGAGTTTAGGGAGAAGGTGAGACGGGCACTGGGTGGTAGTGAAGAGTTACCAGACAGTTGGGAAACTACAGCAGATGTAGTAAGGGTGACAGCAAGAAGGGTACTTGGTGTGACATCTGGACAGAGAAAGGAGGAAAAGGAAACCTGGTGGTGGAATGGGGAAGCACAGGAGCATATACAGAGGAAGATGATGGCAAAGAAGAAGTGGGATAGTCAGAGAGATGCAGAAAGTAGACAAGAGTACAAGGAGATAAGGCACAAGGTGAAAAGAGAGGTGGCGAAGGCTAAAGATAAGTCGCATGATGAGTTGTATGAGAGGTTGGACACTAAGGAGGGAGAAAAGGACCTGTGCCGATTGGCTAGACAGAGGGACTGAGCTGGGAAAGATGTGCAGCAGGTTAGGGTGATAAAGGATAAACATGGAAATGTACTCACAAGCGGGGAGGGTTTGTTGAGCAGATGGAATGAGTACTTTGAGAGGCTGATGAATGAAGAGAACGAGAGAGAGGAGAAGTTGAATGATGTGGAGATAGTGAATCAATAATAAATTAACTTAGCCTCTCTGTCACCCATAGAGCACATGGACTTTAGGTGGCGAACAGGAACATAGTGTTGGAGGGGGTTACTGACATAAACTAGTATAAGGCTTTTTAAAACTTTATAGTTTAGTAATAGAATTGTGTATTCAAGTCTATAAGATACAGGGAGCCAGTGACGGTGGAGCAGGGTGGCAGTTATGTGCTCACTGTTGTGGGTCAGTAAGAATTTTGGCTGCAGAGATTTTAAGCAGCAAGAGCTGTGATCACAGATTAGAAAGGGCACTTGCCTGTAAAGAGTTACAGTAGCTGATGTGGGATGTAATCAAAGCATAGATAAGCTTCTCAGCAGTAGAAAAGAAGAGAGAAGAATGAATGAACATGGGATATGTTATGGTGACGAAAGTAAGAGAGTTTCTTCATGGGGTTTATGTGGGTAGAATAACAAAGGGAAGAGATCAAAAATGTTACTAAGATTCCTTGTAGAAGAAGAAGGTGTGATGATGTCACCACCAAGAGTGATTGAAAAAGGAGCTCATTTTCTTAAGCTGAGCTTTAGTGCCAGTCACCAAGTCATTGGTTTTGTTGCACTTTAAATTTAAAGAGTTATGTTCCATCCAGGTTTTAATTTCACTTTGGCAAGTTGTGAGCTGATGAAACTCTTCAGGAACTTTTGTCCACATGCCCTCCATATATTTGTAGATTCTTACCACCCCTTGTTACTCTATCAATAGTGGCAGAAGATGGAGGGGTCTTGGACGTCCTGAAGTCCACCACTATACCCATTGCCTTGCAAGTATTGAGCTTTTTCTGATTATATTTGCACCACTCAACAAGTAATCTACCTAAATTCTATCCTGATCCTGCTTTCGCCGAGGAATTCCAGTATTATTCTGTTGTTAGAGAAGTTCTAAATATGTGACATGTGAATATACAGATAAAAGAATGATGGCAATGGGAAGAGAAAGCAAGGAAGGCCAAAGCGACAATGCGACGATGGATGGATGGATGGCCTCAGCAAACATATTTTGAAGATTTTTATGATAGTGTATTCATTTTTGCAACATGGACATTTATCATTTTGTTTAAAAAAAATGCTTTTCTTATTAGGACTGACATGTTTCATTGGTAACTGATAAGCTAGTGCTGCTGACACACTACCCTCCTATACGAACCCCAAATGCCACTTGTAAAAAAGATAGCTGGATTTGTTAGCTTTCAGAGAGGGTATATATTTACTTATGCTGTATATTCTGGTTAGTCAGAAAGTTTGCTCTGAATTTCTCAAATATATTCATCATGACAGATTCATACTCACTGAAGTGGTACACAGTGTACGTCTTGGCCACACAGTTAAAATATTTGCCTGCTTATTTAAGATAATTAAAAAATATAGGAGCATAAACTTTCATTTTGTCTGGAGGTGAGAGTCATCAGTAGCTTCAGTGCTACACTGCAGCCAATAATTAACTGAAGATCGCATCAACTTGCTCATTTCAGTTTCATCGCTGTTTACAGCATGTTGGACTTCATGTTTATCAGCTTTGAATTTAATGTCATTCCCTTCTTTATTCTTTCCCTGCTGGGTTTTTATTTCTCTGAATATGGGATACTTGTTTTATGCACCTGGAGTGATTTATGAAGGATATGCAAACTCTTATAAAATAAGCATAAAGCTATGACCACACTACTACATTTTCATTTACAAAATGAAAATGATTTCCATCCATATCAGTGATTTCACATACCTTATGAAAGTATCTCTGTTCACACCAAAATGACTGAAGACACATATGATGTATCCATTCACCTTAACTGGGCATGTACACATCAGTGGAAAAAAACCTTGAATTGTTGGAGAAGTCTCTGGCAACGATCTTTATCTCAAAGCTGTAGCAATCAGTAAATTATTTGTCTTTTACATATGCATGCAGCATACACATTGTACATAATGCAATTTTAATTCATAAATGTAAGCACCACAACAAGTCCCATGGTATAGCTATACCCACTATGTTGGAATATAATGTCCATGACAGGTGACCAGTCAGAGAATGAGGCATTGTAATGAGCAGAATCCAACTAGGCAAGGGATACATAATAAGTATAAGCCAATCAGAGTCTCTGTTTTTAGAAATCTGCCTTTTTACCCATCCACATTTTAACACTGAGGCTGTGTTTTCAGAAGTCTTCATTTTCAGCTATTGGAAATTCTGAGGAAGTGCGGACAAAGGGCAGAAATGTAGACTAATGAAAACGTAATAGTTTGGACACAGCCTAAAACGTCACTTTGCTTGCTAGCAGGTCTCCTTAAGCAGGTTCAAGTAGCTAGGGTCAGCTGTCCACTGCAGCTGTTATTAGTGTGTAGGCTTTGAGTATCTGTCACTGTTTGGGGACAAGTAATACCATACTGTGATCAAAGAGACAGAGTGGGAGAAGACATGAGTCTGATTACACCTCATAGATAGTATAGGAGCAGTGATTTGTTTTTATAGTACAACAACAACAATATTTATATAGCACATTTTCATACAAATGATGTAGTGCAAAGTGCTTTACAGGATGAAGAAAGTGAAAAAAGACAAAATATAAAAAATAAAATTAGGCAATACTAATTAACATAGAGTAAAAGTAAGGTCCGATTGCCAGGGAGGGCACAAAAAACAAAAAAAAAAAACTCCAGACGACTGGAGAAAAAAAAAAAATCTGTAGGGGTTCCAAGGCCATGAGACCACCCAGCCCCCTCTAGGCATTCTACCTAACATAAATGACCTCAATCAGTCCTCATGGTATTCAGATGATGATGGTCATGTGGACCTCTAGCCTTTAATCCATCAATGTAGGGACATTACGGTGCTTTGAATAGGTGGTGGTGGTGCAGATCGCCAACACAGGAGACCGGAAAAAGAACAGAAGAGAAAGTAGGGTAGTACGGATTTCGGAGCCACCATGAATGATGATGAATTAAATGCATATACAGAATATCAGGATTAAACTGAAATGAAGCTATGAGAAAGCCATTTTAAAATACTGTATTAGCTTGGTGAATTTCTATCGGTAAACGATTACAGATTTTAGGTGCATAACAGCAGAAGTCTGCCTCATCACTTCTTTTAAGTTTAGCTCTTGGAATTCTAAGCAGACACTTATCTGAAGATCTAAGGTTATGATTTGGAATGTAAGGTGAAAGGCATTCTGAAATATAGGATAAAGTGAGATTATTTAAGGCTTTGTAAACCATAAGCAGTATTATAAAGTCAATTCTTAATGGCACTGGTAACCAATGTAATGATATCAAAACTGGAGAGATGTTTGGATTTTCTTTTCCTAGTTAAGACTCTAGCAGCTGCATTCTGCACTTGTTGCAATTGATTGATGTCTTTTTTGGGTAGTCGTGTAAGGAGTGTGTTACAATCATCTAGCTGACTGAAAACAAAAGCGTGAACTAATTTCTCAGCATCTTGCAATGTTATTAGACATCTAACTTTTGCTATATTTCTTAAGTAAAAAAAATGCTGTCCTAGTAATCTGATTATTATGTGATTTAAAATTCAGGTCAGAGTCAATAGTTACCCCTAAATTATTTACCTCCGTCTTGACTTTTAATCCTAATGGATAAAGTTTATTTCTAATACCCTCATTATATCCATTTTTGCCAATCACTAAAATTTCTGATCTCTCCTTATTTAGTTTGAGAAAATTATTACTCATCCATTCAAAAACACAAGTGAGACATTGGGTCAGTGAATCAAGAGAGTCGGGGTCATCAGGCACTATTGATAAATACAGTTGTGTGTCCTCAGCATAGCTGTGGTAGTTTATGTTATCCCCCAAGATAATCTGACCTAACGGAAGCATGGAGAGCGAAAAGAGCAGTGGACCCAGGATAGATCCTTGTGGAACACAATATAGAATATCATGTGTCTTTGAAGTAGAATTACTACAACTAACAAAGAATTTTCTACCTGCCAGGTAGGATTCAAACCAATTAAAGACAAAATAGTAAAATACTGTTAGGGAGCTGAAGACGGCAGAAACAAGACTGAGGCACAAGACTGTGCTGAGGGCAGTGGCAATGGGAGGATCAGGAGTGGGCAGCTTTCCAATGCCTCAATACAACAAAGTCCAGGGCAAGGAGAGGCGACTGCATGTCCAGGAAGAGGTGAGAGCAGCAATGGACAAGGAAAGATCCAGCAGGGAGCATGGTTGAGATTGGCGGGTGCAATGGAAGAAAGCTTGGACGAACACATATATATGTGACATCTTACCTAGCCCTGCAAACCTCCAGCTGTGGGGCAAAGGCTGACACACCTTCCTGTCTAATCTGCTCTTGGAGAGAGACACTCAAACATATCCTTAGAAGCAGTCCAAAGTCCCCAGGGGAGGGTCACTACCAGTGACACCATGAAGGCAGTTGCTGAGAGTGTCTTCTTAGCCATAACAATACGCAGGCCTCACTGTCCCCCCAGTAAGCAGATAATATTCGTCAAGGCAGGAGAGCAGCTGAAACCGTGGCCTAGAGGAGCTGCAGGTCTACTTTCCACCGCACAGGACTGGCAGATAATGGCAGATCTTGGCAAACAACTTATATTTCTGGTACATATCATTGCAACCAGACATGTTCTTTCTATCTGAGGTCTCAAAACAGCTTGCCTTGATAGAATTGCCAGTGCCCAGGGAAGATTGTATAGAGGGGGCTTTAGAGAGAAAGCTTGCCAAGTACCAGGGATTTCTTGAGGATTGCTGGAGGCAGGGATGGTGACTCTACATGTAGAGTCTACACACACCCTGCTGGGCATTAGTGGGCCACTCAGAAGGAAAGCCATCAGGACTGCAGTGGAGGCAGCAGAAAGAGCTTCCAGGTGGCTGTGGATTAAGAGGGGTGAGCCCTGGCTTAATGCTTCTGGGACGCGAGTCGGGGCTTGATCAACCCTGGGCTAGAGTGCATGAGGTTGTCCCTATGTACTGGGAAACATTACTGATGATGTGGTGTACCACATCCGTAGTATGTATCTTTCACCTGCTGAAGTGGTAAGAGAATGGAATTGTTTAAAGGGCTTTGAGAAAACAAATACAAATAAATCTACTCGTTTTCAGGATCAACTCAAGGAGGGAAGCCTATCCTGAAAGCAATTGACACTGCAAAGAACAGGACTCCAGCCCACCACAGAGTATCGGTCATGTCCACACTTAAACAGTTTTACAAGAAGAACATTCAGCTCTGCGCAAACACTGGTCTGACTAGGAATCAAGCCCAGGTTCTTGGAGCAGTCAGGTGTGTAGCTAATCCCTGTGCCATCATGCTTCACCCCCACATTTTCTAATGAACAGTCCAGTCTTTACATTATAGCTGCATTTTTTTTTTGAGTTCCACAAAGGTTAAACTTAAGGGCTTAATCATAAATATGTACTCTTCCTTTTAAACTTCTGCTGTTCTACGGAACATCAAGGTAATAGTTGAAGATGTCTGTAAACAGAAGACAAATATTTTGAACAATTATGTCGCAAAATAGCTGTAAAGAATGGATGGTTCAGGAAACAACAGGAACTTTGTTGGCTTTGATTTCGTATGTCCCAATTGTTTGAAGGGGGTTACCAAAAGATAAGTATATGTCATTACAGCAGTTACAACAATTGAACTAAAAAAACGTCACTTTTGTGAAGTTTCATTTTTTTGACCCTCATACTAGTAAAAATATGATGTCTGACAAAAGAAAATAAGCCTGATGAGCAACAGTAAGTACACACCCTTCCAATTTAAAATCGGATTAAAACGCCACAGTGTGTCAGAGCCTAGCTCTGTCGGATCAGATGATTGCCGGTTAATTGCATATAAACATTTCTTTGGGCTCATTTATAGGTTTTAGTGACATTATTGTCACATATACAGAGTACGGCGGACCTATTTGCATGTGCCCATCAACATGCAGCACTTTGCCACAACCTAGTGATTCAGAATCACCACTTAAGGCCACAGGAAGTGGAGGAATTTGGAGAACACTTATGCATACTGGTTGGAGCAGAGTGGTCCGAGTGATCACGCTAGCAAAGTTCCTAGAGCCGTGAGTCACCTATGGTAATCACTACACACTGTTGCACAATCCTACAACAATAATAAGATCTTAATAATTCAAAAGGGTTAACAAGAACAAGAGAGAGATGATTTTATTAACAAACAGTAGTAACTTCCAAGCAGGTATTAGTGGGAGGCTTGTAGTTTAAGATAGAAACTTTATTATTCCTAAGGGAACCTGGAAAAGATACAACATCAATCGTATGAAATATCAGTGGCTGTCTCTAGATCCTTATAAGCTGTACTATTTACCCCAATAAAATTAAAATTTCAGGCACTGTACCTTGTCCCAGTTATACATTAAGTATTTGGTGTAAAGTGGAGTAGCAACTAGGGCTGTACCCACAATGGTACCACTATTTTACAAACCCCAGCCCAATGTATTGGGGGGCAAGTCCATAGTTTTTGCAACATATTTCTGCACACTTTATTGTGTTGTAGATTTAATATTAAAAGATTTAATATTAAAAGAATACATTTGCCACATACAAATTTGTACATCATTCTACACTCAATAACTCATAATGATAAAGTGAAAGCATATTGTCAAAAAGGTTTGCAAATTTATTAAAAATCATAAACTGAAATTTCTCATTCACTTAAGTATTCAGTACTTTGTAGAAGCCCCTTTGACTGTAATTACAGCTTCAGATCGTCTTGGGTAAGTGTCTGAAAGCTTTGCATACCTGCACTTGGGCAGTTCATCCCATTCTTCCTGGCAGGTCCTCTCAAGCTTTGTTAGACTGAATAGTAAGTGTCTGCAAACTTCCATCTTCAGGTCTCTTCACAGATGATCTGTGTCTTTTAACTCTGGACTTCACCCCTGAAGCCACTCTTGCTTTGTCTTAGCTGTACTCTTTGGATTGCTGTCTTGCTGAAAGGTGAAACGTCACCCCAGCCTGAAGCCACAGGCACTTTGGAGCAGGATTTTGTCAAGCACCTGTCTGTATTTGGCTGCATTCATCTTTCCCTCAATTCTGACATGTCTCCCTAACCCAGTCGCTGAGAAGCATTCACATAGCATGATGCTGCCACCACCATGCTTCACCATAGGAATGGTATTAAGTGGGTGATGAGCAGTGCCTGGTCTCCACTAGACATAGTAATTAGAGTTCTGCCTAAAGAGTTTATCGTTTGTTTCATCAGATCAGAGAATCTTTCTCCTCATGCTGTCAGAGTTCTTTAAATGCTGTTTGGCAAACTTTAAACAGGAGTGAACCACTGTACCATATACACCTGATTAATGGAGTGCTCCTGAGATGGTTGTCCTTCCACCAGGTTCTCCAATCTTGGCAGAGGACTTCTGAAGCTCTCTTACAGTGACCATTGTGCTCTTAGTCACTTCCTTGATCAAGGTCCTTCTTGCCCAATTACTGAGTTTGGTCGGATGGCCAACTCTAGGAAGAGTCCTTGTTGTTTCATACTTCTTCCATTTCACCATTATTGAGGCCGCTGTGCTCCTGGTAACACTGAAAGCTTTAGAAATGGTTTTATCTCCATACCCTGATCTATGACTCATTACAATTTTATCTTGGAGTTCTACACAGAGTTCCTTGGGCTTCATGGATTGGTTTGTGTCTTGACATGCAGTGTGAATGGTGGGACCTTACATACACAGGTGTGTGGCTTTCTGAATAATGTCTAATCAGTTCAGTTTGCCACAGGTGGATTCCAGTCAAGTTCTTGACACATCTCAAGGAGGATTAAAACATACAGGATGTTCCTGACTACAATAAGGAGTGCTGAATACTTAGGTGAATGAGAAATTTCACTTTCTGATTTTTAATACATTTGCAAACCTTTTTTAATAGTTTCACTTTGTCATTATGTGATTTTGAGTGTAGAATTATGGGTAAAAGTGACAAACATCGACAGCACCATAAAGTGGGCAAAAAGTGAACAGGTCTGAATAGAGTGGCATGCAAAAGTTTGGACACCTTTGCTTAAAATGTCTTTAACTTTATCAGTGATCAGTTTTTCTGCTCCTCACTTAACCTTTCACAGTAATAAATATTTTAAGTAAGGGGGCCCAAAAACTTTGCATGCCACTGCACCTACAGAAATGAAGTATCTGGCAGTTTATTGAGATTGAGAATTCCATTTTAATCACTGTTACACTGTGAGTCAACAAAGGCAAAAATTGTGGTGTTAACTTTGAAGAGCAGCTCATGTATTGTCGGACCACTATTGAGAAGTCAATGGACAAGTAAAAATACGATAAGCTGTTCTGTCAGTTTTGTTGTCCATTTTCCAGGTCAGTATGAATTTTAATATGTAATTAAATTTAATGCACAACTTATTCAATAAGAAGAAACAAATTATTACATCACTTTTGTCTTGTTTAGGTGTAGCAACAAATTATATCAGAGCTGTTTTAAGATTTTTTTGAAAGTAGCATTTTTTCCACTAGGTGGTGCCAGATCAATGTAATAAGTTAAATTTGTAAACTGATGGAGTTTATGTTACTTATTTGAAGATTAGAACAGTTTTGTCGGGAACAAGCCATACAGTCCAACAAGCTTGTCGATACTTTGTACTCTTGTGTATTTTGAAAAGCTGTGTGTGATAGGACTCTTTGTGTAAGAAGAGATATAAAGTGAAGGTTGATTGATGAGCTACTATTTCTGGTGTCCTAAAGTGCTAGCTCAAGCTTATTCTTCACAAAGGCTCCCATTTCTTCAATAGAAAAGAAAGGTCTAAACCAGTGCTTCCCTAAACCTGTGGCTGCAGGTTTTTGTTCCAACCAGCTTCTATTTTTTATTGGAATTCTGGGCTAATTAAGTGAACAGGTATTGTGTTTTGAACAATATAGAAATTCAAAAAAATACATTTGGTTATATATATATATATATATATATATATATATATATATATATATAGTCAAGGCATTCATAGTCTGAATCACAATCTGATTGTATGGGTGGTTACCTACCAGGTAACGCTTGTGGTTGGTCAGCAAGTCGGCGAATGTAATTACCCCGATCTACATACTGTCAAATAAACGAACCACGTGCCGTGGCGCAATGCAAGAGGCTTTGCCTCTAGTGCTGACGTCCGAGGTTCGATTCCCGAGAGGGGGTGCAGTGAGTGTGTATGCCTGATGAGCCCAGAATTAGGGCGAAACACGTGTTGCGTACTCTTTACATTATTTGACAGTAAAACTATTTCATATATATATATATATATATATATATATATATATATATATATATATATATTGTGGACTGGGACCCCCCGGACACAGACAGACGGACATTGTTAGTCACCCAACACACGTTTATTAAGCTAATATTTACAATGTTTATGTCAGTGCACTTCCCAGTGCCTCCAGCACCGTTCCCCCAAATGTCCAGGCCTCACAGTACTTGTGCCTTTCTCTTGGCCGCCTCCAGTCCTCACTTTAGCTCCGTCCTCTTCCACCCGACATCCGCCGATGACTGGAGGGAGGCGGCCCCTTAAATAGGAACCCGGATGGGCTCCAGCTGCTTCCCGGCATTCCTCCATAGCCACACCCCAGTGTGGCGGAAGTGCCGGCTGCGCACCCGGAAGCCGTTCGGGTGTCTCCTGTCGTCTTCCCCCCAGCACTTCCTGGTGTGGCGGAAGTGCTGGGCTCCTGGGATATTCAGGCACTGAGGCGCCGCTTGGCGGTGGCCACGGGTCCCTACAGGGCTGGGCTTCCAAGCCCTTCACCCGAGGCCCCCAACATAACCAGGATGGACGCCCCCTCGCGGTCTGGAGGAGGCACAAGCCCTGCTCCGGTCCTCCTGGGCGTCCCAGCCGGGCTCCAGCCCCGGCCGGGGACCACAATATATATATATATATATATATATATATATATATATATATATAAAATGTACCAAGCAGTTTATGGGAATAATGTATTGTGGTCTTTTTAACAACATTTACATCCTGGCTTTCATTCTACTTTTCCAGGTGTTCTAATTGTTTAATTCATCTATTATGTACTAATTAGTGGGTCTGATGCTAAAGTAGTTTTAAAGTAGCAGCCTTTGATTATTTGTGTTGTTGTTTTCCTGGGTGTCTGCTCTGCTCATTTTTAATTGGCAATAATAAGATACAACGAAGGGGAAACACTGCACAGAAAAAAGGGCAAAATATAATGACATCAACAAAAGAGAGTTAAGCTTTTAAATCTATAGCAAAAGCAGAAATATTTCTAAATGTCTTATAGATGTAAAAATCACACTGCTGTGCTTTTCTGAATGTAGAATAACTGAAAAAAAAATACCAGCTAATTAAATGAGATTGGTGTTATCAGGTATTGTCATTGATTATTAATCGGGTTGGAACAAAAACCTGCAGCCACAGTGGGTCCCCAGGACCGAGTTTGGGAAGCACTGGTCTAAACACTTAATAACTGACAAATACAATTACTTGAATTTGGTACACAGGATTATAAGATAAAGTATAACATTATTTTAATGATGCCCTATTTGTAATAGATTAACCTTTGGAAAAAATACAACAAATTGATTTGATTTCAAGTCTGTTCAGAAGGCAGCATTGTGGTCAGCACTGCAGATTTGCAGAATCACAGATGTGGCTTCAGTCTGATGCTGGTCGCCCTCTGTGTGGAGTTAGCCTGTTCCTCCTGTGTGTGTGGTGTGTGTGGAAGGTTGGAATTCTTCCAGCAACTCCAGTTTTGCCTCCACATCCCCAGTGACTTGCATATTAAATTGCTTGAGTGTGACTGTGGGAATGGGTGTGTATCCAGTACGTACTCCTGCCCTAAGTCTAAAACTGACAGTATGGACTATGTCCCTTGTAACCGAGAATCTAATTAAGTAAATCTAAGGATTATGTATTTTCAATAATGTGTAGCTTCTTGGCTTTATAAGTGAAAGGTGTGTTTTATAAAACAATATAATAAAATATGTTCCATGGTGGATGGCAGGAACAGGCTGACTTCCTGATCAGGATGGTCCATGATTCATTACCTGACCCGGAGGCCACCTACTGACTGGCTGAGAAGAAAGGCAGGTTGTTCCCTGCCTTTGGCAGGAGGTGGCAACCTCTGAGTGAATATGCAATCTTCCCAGCAGAGCAGGACTGAAGTTCCTTACCTGGCAGGGAAGCTAGTGTAATTGAGGGACAAGGGGAGATGAACTTAAGTATTCAGACCAGTGTCTTCCCCAGTATGGTAGAGGGGACAATCGTTAGGGTAGATTCCCACACAGATATCCACAGGGCATTCTTGGACCTGCAATCCCTTGAGGCAGCTTTGTTGGGTTTTGAGGTGGCCACCAGAGGGAGCCACAGGGAATAGTAATCCCTACTTTGTGGGGCTTTCATTTAACCTGGAAGTGCTTCCAAAGGGAAGTACTCCTGGGTTCAAAGGAGGATCAAGAAACTGCTCAACTTCATCCAGGTGAGCTGGAGTCGGGTGTGGAGGACGGACAAAGCTCATCTGGGAGGTGCGGAGGAAAAGAAATAAAGCGAAAGAGAAAGAATTGTATTGTGTTTGTGCCACTACTAGAAAGAAGCCTTGCATTTTTCACCTGGGACTTGTGTCTCTGTAGTTGAGTCTGGGGTTTGGGGATGCTACAATGCCTCCTACTGATCACAACTCAAAAAGCAGCATGTTTTCACATTGATTAGCACTACTGTCCTATGCTATCAGGCTTCAATTCCAGGGCTCACCCCCTTCTGGGAGGCATTTTCTCATTTATTCTCTGTATCTGTATGGGTGTCCTCCCATATGTTGAAGACCAGGCATAATTAATTTTAAGTAATTTTGCATGCCCTGCCTATAGCTGCACCCTGTGGTGGACTGGTATCTGGTACAAGGTTAGTTTTTACCTTTCACCTAATGCTGTAACATTAACTCTGGCTCTCCATGACCCTAACATGGAAAAACTCACTTCTGAAAATGGATGGGTGTGCCAAATTCTGTTGAGAACAAATGACTTGGATTGTTCTTTCCCACTATTGTTTTTTACCATGCCATTTAATGACTACATAATGCCGTTCTTCGCCTCTTTGACGTGTGCAGACGGCAGACATTAATAAGACAGAAGGCTGATCGCTTGCAGACACAGACTTACATACTTTTGGTCAAGTAAGTAAAGGAAAAACTTAGTAATCTGAACTATAGTCCAAAAAGTATATACATCTACAGTGACTCCAGAAAGTATCCTGACTACCACACCTTTTTCTAATTTTGTATGTTGCAGTCTTATGCCAAAATCATTTAAATACATTTTTTCCCTCATTGGGCAACACTTAGCACTCCAGAATGACAAAGCAAAAACAACAGGATTTTAGGAATTTTTGCAAATTTATTAAAAATGAAAAACTGAAATATCACATTCACACAAGTACAGGGGGTCCTCGGGTTACGACACAGATCCGTTCCTACAACAGTGATGTAACCCGAATTTTGGTGTAAGTCGAAACACACTCTAGCCTAAGTCACTTAACTATCTTAACAAATTTGCAAAATCATAATCTAGAACATAAAAACACAAAATCTAAGCCTGAGAAAAAAGAAAAGGACATTAATATACTGTACTGTAGTAACAGAAAAAATGAGTGTAAAAATATGCTTACCTTTATTCCTTCTCATTTCTCAATTTTTTTAAGTTTTTATGGAAGTGAGTGTTGTAAACTCGAAACGTTGTATGTCGAAACATTGCAACCCGAGGACCCCCTGTATTCCGACCCTTTACTCAGTATGTCTTTATAGGTCTGACGCAACAAGCTTTACACTCCTGGATTTGGGGATTTTCTGCTGTTTTTCTCAATCTCAGACTCTGTCAGACTGGATGAAGTTTGTTGGTAGAGAGCTGTTTTTAACTCTCTCCAGTGATCTTTGATTAGGTCCAAGTTAAGGCCCGAACTGGCCCACTCAAGGACATTTCCAGAGCTGTCCCTAAGCCACTCTTGTGTTGTCTTTGCTCTGTGCTTGCGGTCAATGGTCTGTTGAAAGGTGACCCTTCCACCCAGTCTGAAGTTCAGGTCACTCTGGTGCAGGTTTTCATTAAGGCTGTCTCTGTACTTTGCGCTCTTCATATTTTCCTCAACCCTGTCTCGTCTGCCAGTCCCTGCTGCAGAAAAACAACCACACAGCATGATGCTGCTATCGCCGTGCTTCACTGTTGGAATGGAATTGCACAGGCGTCCGCCACACTTGACACTTAGAATTGAGTCCAAACAGGTCCACACTTCTTCTATTTAAAAATTATAGAGGGCACTGTGCTTTTGGGAACCTTAAATACTGCAGGAATTTGTAGCCTTCCTCAGGTCTACTCCACGACACAATCCTGTCTCTAAGCTCTGCAAGCAATTTATCAGTGTCATTTTTGGTTATTGACTGTTGCTTGATGAGGGAAAAATAAATTTAAATGATTTTAACACAAGGCCATATTATATACCAGTAATTGGAGAATGCACAATAACAAGCATTGAATACACTTGACTTGAGAATTCATAGTTTTCATCCTCTTTCTCTCTCTGTACGTTTAACATTCATTTGCTCAGAGGTTGATGTGCTTGCTACTTCCTGAGCAGCCATTCTTTTCTCCACCCTAGCGGCCCACTTCTTCTCTTCTTTCGTCGGCATCTTTTCACGTTAAAACTGATTCAGTGTTTGTACTGCAATTACTTATTAGTACGTTTTCCTTAATTTATCACTTAAGCTGGCACTTAAGTGCTCAATCTGCCTCAATAATGATTTGAGATATGGAAAGGTAGAGGAAGTGACAGCGAAGGTGGTAGGGATGAGAACAGCGCACATACGCATGAGCCGCACGGCCACCCTGCTGCCTGCTGCTCAGAGTTGATTCTACAATAAAATAAAAATAAAAAAGAAGAATAACCTTGGAGGTAAGTCATCACCCCGAAAATGGATAGTAGACATCACGTAGTATATGTCTACCAAAGTTCAGGTCAATAGGTCAAACAGTTTGCGAGCTACAGGTGATTTAAACAGACAAATGGACAGCCACATTAGCATATTATAATATAAAGATATATATATAATGAAAATTTATTTTAAAAACATGTAATAATGTATTGTAAACCACTCAGCATCCATTACTGAGATCATTAAAAAATGTTGCAGCAGACGGCAGACATCTCTTCACAAGCTGGGCAGGGTGGCAGTGATCTGTGAGTGCCTAACCAACTGGGTGACACTAGATGTTTGAGTGGCAGCACCCTGCTCAGCAAGGATGGGAAGTGCATTCTTTGACAAGATTTGCAAAAGGAGATGTAAACCTATGTCGGAAAATGAGAAAATAGGAGCCCCTGTGTAAAATTGTTGGAAGTGCTATGCTTAGGTTTTTTGCTTTGAGTCAGTACATACTCTGAACAATAGCATTAAATTGCACCTTCATTTGTGTGTTCGTGTTTTAGTTTACCAGAATCATCAGGAAGAGCATGCCCACTGGGCGACACCGATACTCATACAGGGCTGTTTCACCCAAGATTACACTATGCACAAGCTATCTAGTGAGGGCGTCCCCCTTCATCTCTACTGACCTGGAATTAGTTATTGAAGTCCCCTGGTGAGAAACAACAGTTAGATTAGCAGTACAAGCAAACCATTCTTTTATTCAATATAATTTAAACATCTAATATCATATGAAATGAAATATAGTTTAACCTCCATCAGTTTGAAATCCTACAAGAGGTCATGTAATGGAAGCAAAGGGATCCCTGACCCCAAAGAAATTTTGTGTGCAGCAGTTGACTGGAAAAATCATGGCGATGGTTTTCTGGGATACAGAGGGTGCTGTATTGTTGGAATTTGTGCCACACAAGTTAACGATTAGATAGATAGATAGATACTATCTATCTATCTATCTAATCGTTAACTTGTGTGATTACTAGAGAAACCTATATTTCCACAATAAAGTCATCACATGAGGGCCATCAAACCGAAACCTGGGAATCTGTCAGCAGGTGTGTTACTGCTTCACAACAACACACCATCCCACATCAAAGACTGCTCTTAGAACTTAATCACTCACTTCATAGTCCAGACCTGACCTCCAGTGATGATTTTCTGTTTTGAAACCTGAAGCCATTCTTATATGGATGGCAGTTTCCCAATGATAATGACATTGAGGAGGCGGTAATAGGTTGACGGGTGGACCAAGGCAAATCCTTCTGTTTTGAAGGAATTAAGCCACTAGAGGAAAAGTGGACCAAGTGTTTTGAAGTCAAGGGGGATTACACTGAAAAGTATTGAAGTGAATTTCATAGTCAGGTAGATAAATTATTGAACACCCCTCACAAGATGATATTCATTCTCTGTCCAGGCAGCTCATTACAGGGTGTCTTCAAAGGCAGACTCAGAGCAGCTTATATCTTTCTCAGCTGGAAAAGAAGACCCTCTCTCACCAGATTAGTGTTTAGTTTTATATCTGCTATGTATTAGGCAACTACGTACCTACCAGTCATGTGCATGCAGAGTCATGACTCCTTCATGTCCTTATTCTAAATATAATCTGAACACACCTAATAATCAGTAAAAGTAAAAATATGTGACATAAAAGAATTCACCATTTAAACAGAATTTACATGTAACCTTTTGTTAAATAAACAACTGGTTAAACCTTAAAGAAACTTAGCAATTCCATTAACGTATGTTTGGTATTTTAGACCTTTCAGCATGATTATACAAAGTCCATGTAATCCACCCTGTGGGCCACGCCACCATCATCACAATGGCACAAAAGGAATTTAAACATAATTCAGTTCACATCTCACCCACACAGGAGTTCACACTTGCCTTTGTCTAACTGATGCTGAATGTGATGGCTTAAAATACAAAGGAATTGGGTGAGGCTAGCCAGCCCTGCTTTATTCCCAGTTTGCATGTTTTGTTTTGGAAGCATTTCTTGTGGTCCATAGTATCTAGAAAGATCAGATGTTAGGCTTGTAGAACGCAATGTTGCTTTTTTGGCATTTAATTATTTTCAATAAATAAGCCTGTTATTGAGTTGAACGTAAATTCAAATCACTAACAAATACAGGTACAGGAATATCTGAACAAAAGCATAAGTTAGAATAAACTAAAAAACAGAGTATGCTATTTTTTAACACTTCCATCAAGCAAGGCAATAGTCTGTAACTTTTAAGAAATTAGATTGATCTCTCCCAACCTTCCAATGGAACTTTTTTACTTCATAACAATGCTGGTTGCTTTTCCATTTTCTAAAGTCTGAGAACATCCAGTAAGGATAATCCATTAGATGAATTATCCAGACGCTTCTCCATTCCACTTTGAATCTACAATCACATTACGATCCTTAACCTTTTGAGGGCTGAATATTTTTTTCCAAAAAACACAGTTTTCTGAAAAGCACCCAAAGCAAGGGTCTCACACATAAATCAACATAAAATATCAGTTGCTGTTGTGCTGTAGCCGCCAGTTCACTGTCTCTTGTGGCTCGAGCCGCTCACGGGTGGCATGACGGCTGCTAAGAATGCGTGGCAGGCTGGCAGCCTGGCTGTCTTTGTGAGACGGGGGCGAGGATGGTGACAGCAGGAGTGGTCGCAGTGCAACGCAATGTGGTTTATATCTCATGTCATTATGAGTGGTGGTCTTCATCTATACAAACGTGTTCAGCACCACGATTAGCTGGAGATCGATCAGCTGATGCCGGTGCCTCAGTTTGTTTTCGATATTGATCTTCAGATCACTTGCATCAAAAATGAAGTCAGACAAGTCAGAGTCTGATTTAGCAATCATGTACAAAACATTGTCTCTGGAGTATTTTGCTTTGTGCATTCGATTTGATCTCTCGCCAGATGTCTATGCCATTTTTGTTGCTGTTTGCTCTTCACTACTCCAGCAAGCATAGGGAATCTTGGTCAAACCAACAAAGCTAACTTTCCTTCTAGCAAAGAGAGTCAAACTAAAACATAACAGCGAGTTTTGTCACCGTTTGCAGTTGCTTACTGCTCTCAACCCCTCCTGTTGACAAAAATCGACATTCGCCCAGAAAGAGTTAATACAAGTCCAAAAGTTTTACTTTACAGGCCCTTTTACAAAGAAGGAGGACCTGTTCTCTACTCCCCAGTGATTTCATTCTCTCCAGTTCTTTTTTTCCCCTCTTCTTTTTTCTTCTATCCTCCACAAGATGGTAACCTTCCTGTAATACTTTGCTTCACTATAAAAGTCCTTCCTCTCTTCACATTGCACAAGGCAGCCTTTTTAAAATAAAAGCTTGCCAAAGAATTCTGGATTATGTAACACCCAAATCCCTCTAAATGAAAAAATGACAGCTTATTTTGGCTTTGTCACACACCCACCTCCTATAATGTCTTTACGGGGAGCAAAGTAAAGCTTTGGGTTTACTTTTAGCACCTGATAACAGTTGACCATGTGAAGGTCTCATCTTCTTCCATGAAAGTACTACCCCGATTTCACCACAGCCTTCATTTCTATTTCTCCAGTCTTTATGAGCATTAACAGCAGCTGAGGACTAATAGGGTAGTGTCTTTATGTTGGACTATAGTCCCATCATCTGTAGCCCTGTGGGGTCACCTCGATTGTTTTTTTTTTATCTTTAGCTTTAGCCCAATTGTCCTTTCTAGCTGACCAGTCCCGTTCTATGATGAATCCTGCCTTAATCAGCTGATCTACTATATGTACTGTACCCCTCATGCAGCTGGCCAAAGCAGGGTTACAGTTGTTTAGTATTCTACGCACCACCTCACTTTCTTTCATAAAAGGCTTTCATTAAAGACATACAGTAGAGCTGTGCAATCAAAAGCAAAGTCCCGATTACATTAGTTTGGGGCTTGTATAGAGCTTCTTATTTTGCAACATAATCAACGCTGTAACATAATCAATTTGCAGAAATGCTTCCAGGAAAGCGACCTTAAATGCACTCTCAGTCCGAATCTTTTGACGTACAGCACTCGACCAACTCTGTGCAGCTCTCGACAACACAGCCGAAACAGTTGCAATTAACTCCTTTCCAGCAAGTCGTCTGATGGACATAAAAGTTAGCTGGTCCACTGGTCAATAAAAGCAAGGACATGTCCAGTTTCTCTAGAGTCTCCAAACTTGTGCAAGGGGAGTGCCAGCAAAAGAGTTGCCACGTAAAGACAAAGCCCCATAGCTGGGAGTACTTGGAGTATGAAGTACAGATGACGGTAAGTAGGAAGAAAAGTTATTTATTTTTTTACCCCCATTTTTCATCTGTTCCCAAGAAACAGTTACAGTTATATACTTTCAACTCTCAAGGTTATTTTATTATTTTAATATTATTATACTTTAACCTGCTTCTGCATTCCATTCTCTTAAAAGTTGCGGTACTGATCTGTTGTAGTGTGGCTCTCTAGAAAATTGGTTCATAACTTACTAATACTTTAATACAGATGATGAAATAGCCATTTTAGGATCTAATTGAATACATCTTATGAAAAACAGACATTCTACATGATGCAGGTCAGAACTATAAGGTGGTGTAACACCCAGGTTTCAGACACAAGATTTAAAGTTGAGTGAGACAGCCATTAACCTGAGACCGATCTCTGACTGCAATTTTAATGGGGCAATAATTGAAACCTCAGTTTTTTAGAATTGAGCTAGCCATTTATGAATTAGGTTTAGGGCATTTGGTCCTAAACTTATGGAGGTGTTGTTGTTTAAAAGAACATAAATGGTGAATATTGTGAGCATATATGTAATATGCAAATATCTTGAAAAGAACTTAAAATTTAAGCTAAAGGAAGAATGTACAAGTAAAATAACACTGGCCCAAGATCAGATCCCGGCGGCACTTCACACGACATGTACTCACCCACGCTCACTGAGAAACTCCTTTCTGCCAGTTAAGAAGTAAACTAGTCCAAGGCAGTCCCAGAAATACCCACACAATGCTTTAACCAGTTCATTAGGAGCGTAGGGTCTACAGTATCAAAGGCTACACTAAGGCTACTACCAAAAGTACAAGGACCAAACATTCCCCCACATCAGCAGCCATCAGAAGGTCATTAGCCAACTTAAGAAGTGCTGTTTCTGTGGAATGCTGTTTCCTAAATCAAGACAGAAATGGATCTAAAATTTGATATTTATTAAGAAAAGCAGTCAGTTGTGATTCAGTCTTTTCTAACGTTTTAGCTAGGAACTGGAGTTTAGAGATAATCCCTCTGACTGTAGTAATATGAGGCCTAAGACTAGTTTTTTTCAACAAAGTCTGTACAAACCTGGTTTTCTGGTTTTATAGCACATAAACCACTAGGTTCCAAGTGTTGTGCATTCTGAGATGCTGTCTGCCCACAGAGCGGTTATCTGAGTAACTTTTTTGTAAGCTTGAACCAGAAGTACTGCTGCCAGAACAATCTAATTATCGAGGGGCTCATAGAGGTCACATTTTCTTGCAAATTAACTGGTGCAGTAGGACTCTTTGAAAGTGATGGCCCGGAGATGAAGATTCTTTGCTTATCATGAACTGATCATTAAGCTCACGTTCCTCACTGGGTGCATTTAAAATTACCATCCCCTCCCAGACCAGAACACTCTATGCATCTGCTTGGAACTCTTCCATATGTCAGTGAAACCAGGTTGGTACAGGGTGGTGAGATTCACTACATGTTCCTCGGTGAGTAATGAGTGTGGTGTCTCCACTAATCACCCCTTCGTTTGATTATGAAGTCTTCCCGTGCTCATCTTTGCTCTGGTGACTTTCCCAAATCCAACTCTAATTTCCTATGGACATTTCTCAGTGTCCCCGGTGTTTCTCCCTAGCCTGAAAGACATTCCAAATCAATGCAAGGTCTTTAAATGTTGAAGTGCCCATCAAACGTCAGTTGTCAGTAATCCCAAAAGGAACAAGCAACAGTTTGTTCTAAAACAAACATCCAGCTATCTGTTTTGTAAACTTACTTATTTCAAATTTAGAGGTTCTAGAGCTAAAGGCTATCCTGGCTGCCTTTCTTTTATGCTGGGCAAGAACAAACCCTGGACAGAGTGCCAGTCTATTTAAGGACACATTCAGATATCCACACCTAGCTAGCCTGCAGTTTCCCGTTAGCCTAACTAGCACATCCTTGGGATGTGGGAGGGCAAATGACAGGGGCCTCACAGAACCACCGCACAGACAATGACATTATGTTGTTGTTTGTCAACAGTGCTAAATACTGCGCCACTTCGCTCCCCAGTTCAAATTCAGATTTACATTCCAGCTTTCTACAAGGCCTCATTTTGCTTTTATAATTGTACTTAAGTTAAAAAAAAAACATATACTGTATATTTTTATTATTACAGTATATTGTGACAATAAGAAAGGATGGATGCCACTACCTACCAGGTGACCACAGTAATAAATCATTGCCTGGTGGATACACTATTAAAGAGGCACGAAACACCAGACCACTAGATGGCAGCATCAGGGATCCTGGCTCCTGCAAAGGCTTCTGGAACTTTTAGTTTTGGATCTGACCTGGAAGCACTAGATGTGCTCTTCGGTCTAGGCTTACCATGTCTCCATCTCCTCAGTTAAATGAGCTTAAGTTGGGTAGGAGTAGAGGCAAGGGGTCATCTGACAGGAAGGGAGAGGAGGCCAGCATATTGGAAAAGGTGTGTACTTCAGTTGAGAGTTACGTAGCTTGCCTGAGTATGTTTAATGTTTGTTGTTAGATCTGTTGTGTTTACAAGGTTTACTTATGAACACTTTGAAAGCCCTTCACGTTTTTGTCTTGTGCCTCCTGACTCACCAGTACGAGAAAACCCTCACATGTGATGTAGCATTTGATACATCTTGATGTCTAGTTATACAAGAGATTGAGTTTTTTGGTGTTCCCTCTTATTTTTGGCCCTCTAGACCTAAAAAATCCTCCTTTTTAGGCCATGTTTGGACCATACTTTGTGCAGGAAATGACACAATTATGATAATCAGTAAAACAATAGGTGTCTTCAACAAAAAAGATCAAAACAACTTGAAGTTGTACAGGCCACATCACCCAACACCAGGGGGTCACCCTTTAATGGGATACTAGGGGTCAAAGGGTGAACTGTCAACCAATGGAGGCCGATAAAATAGGCATGCAGTATATCATTTTATGTGACTGTAGGGCTGGTGATCACAAATATGATAAAAGGTTTGATATTTGATTCTTTACTGGTGGCCCTCTCTGTCTAACTTCTCGTCACATTTTAAACTATTTGAAGATCAGCCATTACAAATGTGATACTATTTTTTATTCCTGATTCTTTACTAGTGATTTAGCCCTCTATGTACAGTACTTCTATCACAGGGTGAAAATTATAAATTTCTATTTCAATAGAGAATATTTAGACTGTAAACATTTAATCTGAAGCACCCGTTTTAATATTTCAAATATCTGACACAACTGTTCTTGTTTATTATGCACTTCTAACTCATGAAGTAAATCATTGCATTTCTTATGAACACCCCAATTTAGCATGGCTTATGTCAATTCAGACATTTTCTTTGAGTTGTCTGTGATCCTTCTGTTTCACCCTCCCTTGTTTATTTGATTTTGTATAATAAACCACTCCTTTTAATCAGAGACTGTACTGATTATGTGTTTTTTTCTGGGTTCAGAGATCGGCCCAGAGCGTACCATCTGGTCACATTATTTAAATACATCCATTTTTTAAGGTGCATAAAATCTCCATCCATTCAATTTACAAACCCAGTGGTGCTGCATATCTGCACATCTTTATGATTAGTGGTGCCCACCAACACCCTTGGAAAAAGACTGGCAGAAAATGGTGAAAAAGCGGTCACTGTGTTGGCTACTTTTAAGTGTATGGAGTCAAAGAAAGAGAAGCAGCAGCAGTTTAAACTTTATTTCAGCTGTTCGGTAGGATGATGGATCGTGGCAAAAGCAGCTTAGCATCTATCTGGCCTGAAGTAATTTTTAATTATCTCAACATATTGATTAGGTGCTGTAATCAGGGTGTTTGTTGTGGGACAGAGAGTGATGGATTTGTCAATGTGGACTAAATGCTTGACTGCTGATTTCTGAAGTTATTAACAGTCACCTTATATCATTTAATTTTGGTCTGGATTTAGTTTATTTCTGCAAGGCTTGAACATTATGTTCTCCTTAAAACATCATGTCCAAGTCAAAGGAGGCCCAGGTCTTACAGAAAAATTCAAATACAAGCAGACTAAAGTGGCACCCACCACACGCCGAACCACCAGGATCGGGACCTGAGTGTAGTGGGTGACAGTTTATATACTGTATATGTTATATATGTGTGTTTGTGTATGTGTATCTGTACAATATACGCTACTAGTCAAAAAGTTTTTTTTTTTAATTTTATTGATATTATTAATTAAATTATTACCATTATTAATTAAATTAAAAAAAAAAGTTTTAGAGCCCATTCATTTTTCCTGTGTTTATTGAAATTCAAGCAGTTCAAGTCCAGTGAATAACATGAAACGTTACAAAGGTTAGCGGTAAACTGTCAGAGGTTAAGAAAAAAGTTTAGCAATGGAAGTTAATTAGGTCTTGAAAGTTGATGCAAACAGTTGGTACACGTATCCCAACTTTTGTTGATTATTTACAAGCCCTGTGTGTATAAAAGCTTCTAGGGAACACCGTCAAGGCTCCTGTCTGGGACGAGAGGGAATGCTGTCATTAACATTCTCTTCAGCTCTGAGGGTCAAACACATGACTTGTGACTACACGGGTGGCTCCGGAAGCTCCGCCACTTCTGGGCTAACTGGTATAAGGGTGGTGCTAGAACAGAATAAGGCATCTTGACTAAAGATTTGTTAATGAAAGGTGGAATGGACTTTTTTTTTTTTTTCCGTATTCAGAACTTTATGTTAATCATTTTAAAGGGGTTTGCCCAGCTGGTACCCATGTCTGAGCGATTGTGTGACTACATGTTGTGGCTGGTGTCGATTAGCTACCCATAATGGCCGCGACTGTCGCTCAAAGGCAGTTCATTAGCTCCCCCACTCAGCTTTCCTCTCTTTAAAAAAATAAATACATAAATAGGTAGATAAGTAAGTAAATAAATAAACACACACACACATTTTGGTCTGAACACACACCAGAATGACTATAAAGCAAGCAAATTAAAATAAAAGAAAACTTCTGACTTGACAGTCCCATTAAGGCATTATGCAGACATATTGTTGGTATAAAGGAGTCCCAGTCGCATTTCTTCACACACTTTTGCTGAATAATTCATTAATTGGAAATCCTCAGTGTTAGTGTGTCAGACAGAGGATGTGCAGCATTATTCACAATGGCACTCAGTTTTGTTTTAATTGTTTCCTTGGCTATGACGTCCAGGGGGTCCACAGTGCATCTTATAACTGAACTTGCACTTTTAATTAGCTTGTTGATTCGGTGGGCCTCTCTTGAAGTGATGTTACCAGCATAGCACACCACAGCGTAGATAATCAGACTGGCCATCACAAAGTTGTAGGAGATGTGAAGGATGTCACTTCCCCACATTAAATGAGCACAGTCTCCTAAGGAAAACGAGCCTCCTCTGTCCTTTCTTATATAGTTCCTCTGTGTTGTAAGACCAGTCCAACCTGTCATGAATGTGGACACCCAAGTACTTGTAGGAGTGCACCACTTCTATATTCACTTGCTGAAAAGTGAACAAGTCAATCCCCAGTTCCTTGGTTTAACTGAAGTTTAAGTTGCAGACAATTCTCTTTGCACCAAGAAACCAACATCTCCACTTGACTCCTGTACTCTGTCTCATCCCCCTTATTGATACAGAATCGCCTGCCATGAGAACAAGTGACGTGACCTGGTGTTAGATTTATACTCTGGGATGTACAGTGTGAACAGTAAAGGTGACAGGGCTGTTCCTTGTGGTGCTCCAGTGTTGCTCACATCTGTCTCAGAAACACAGTCCTTAAATCTCACAGACTGTGATCTGCCCAACAGAGAGTCCATTATCAAGGACGCCATAGGATCATCTACCTGCTTATCTCTAAATTTACCCTAAACAGTGATGGTACTGAAGGCACTGGAGAAATAAAAAAAAACATAATCCTCACAGTGCTGAAATAAATTACCTATGAAGAATGTTTTCAATGAGGATATGCTATTTTAAATAGATGATTCCCACCATATAAGGATAAGCAACCTGCAAAGGATAGTCACACCACCTTATAGTTCTGACCAACATAATGCAGAATGTCCATTTTTCATAAGATGTATTCAATTAGATCCTAAAATGGCTGTTACAGCATCTGGATTAAAGTATTAATATGTTATGAACTAATTTGCTAGAGAGCCACACTGCAAAAGATCAGCGCTGAAGCTTTAGTTACTGTAGTTAAGAGGATGGAATGCGGAAGCAGGCTAAAGTATAATAATATTGAAATAATAAAATAACCTTGAGAATTGAAAGTATATAACTGTTTCTTGGGAAGAGATGAGAAATGGGGAAAAAAAAACATCTTTTCTTCCTGCTTATTTTCTTCTGCACCTCATACTCCAAAACTGGACATGTCCTTACTTTTATTGACCAGTGGACCAGCTAACTTTTATGTCCTTCAGACCACTTGCTGGAATGGAGTTAATTGCAACTCTTTGTGCTGTGTTGTTGGGAGCTTGAGTGGGTCGGGTGCTGTACGTCACAAGATTCGGAAATATTATAATAAAAACATTCTCATCCACACCCACATATAAGAATATCTGGTATGGGTAACAGAGACACCTGGCATGTTAATGGCAGTAAGATAATGTCAGATTTGCCCAATTGTGCCACAGGTTTAAATTTAAAGGGATTAATGGTACATGCTGATAGAAGTTTGTTTCCTTGTTTGACGTCACCAACATTCATCATTAAGTTCTTAGTAACAGAGCGAATCATTTCTGCTGCTGAATCAGCCAGTAAAATGTAAAACATACGTCTTTGGGCAGTGACATGGACAAATTGAGTCCACAATTCAATGTCTAGATCACACATTTAGTTTTAAATAAAACACCACAAGTATCTCTCATCTCACAGTCTTGTCCTCAAATGGCAGTCACTCAAGGGTGGTTAATGAAGGAGCTGAGGATACCAAAGCGTGTTCATAGTTGTTTGTTAATTGCTCGAACATTAAAACTAGAAAAACAAGAAGTTAGACAAAGAAGAATAAAGCAAACATTTTTGAGACTATAACTCAAGTGAATCTGCGGTGGGCTGGCGCCCTGCCCAGGGTTTGTTTCCTGCTTTGCGCCCTGTGTTGGCTGGGATTGGCTCCAGCAGACCCTGTAGTTATGATATAGCGGGCTGGATAATGGATGGATGGATGTACTGTGTTCACTTTTTCACTATTCCTGTTTCACATAACTCCCCAGTGCGTCCCACTCCTGCTTTTTCCACTTTTTGAAACCCATTAAGCATTGAAATAGCATCTGAAAACAAAAGGTTTAGGCCAGCTCTCTGTAGTAACGAAAATGTCACATCATACCAGAACTCGCCATGACATATAACAGTTCATATAACTTACATAAATGTAATCAAAGATTTCTCACTATGTGGAGTCAGGCCAGGTCTGAATCCTTTCCACCTTACTTTTATCGTTTGCCCTTTCAATCTTCAGATGAGCTGCTCCTCCAGCAGGGTGTAGGTTGTTTGTACACATGTGTGTGTGAATGTAGGTATAACTTTACCAGATAAATACATATAAAATATAAATTCACATATACAGTATAATGCAATCAAGGCCCAGTAACTATATGAATTGAGTTTTTATTCTCTCCTTATGTTAGCATAGACTTTCCCTAAATGCTTCTATTCCTCAGTTCCATCTTTATTTTTTCACTGGCAACTCTGAATTAGTCCAATATGTATTTGAATTGTCATTCAGTCCAAAGGTTTCTTTCTACCTTGTACTTTTTTATGGTCTGTACATCACCATGTTATTGAATACAATGGGTTTAAAAAAAAAGGATTTTCTAGAATACTGTAGTAAAATAAAGGGTAATTTTCACCTCTGATAATTTCTAGAACACATAATGTTTCTGGAGTAGCATGTGTGTTAATGGTTAGCACTGCACTACTCATGGATTTAATGTCCAGTGTTTGGTCATTGCCTACGTGACGTCTACATGTTCTCCCTTTGTGTAGGTGAGTTTTTCTCCAGATACTCATTCTTTCCTTCCGCATCCTGAAAAGACATGCTGGTCAGGTTATTTAGCCAGCTCAAACTGACCCCTGCACAAGTTAGAATGTGTGTGAGTGGGCCCTGCAGTGGATTGGCATCACAACTGGGGTTGGTAGCCAGTGGCACTAAACTGGATGTTGTGAGATTCAGGATTTTATGCCATGTTACAATGGGTCTAGATTAATGCAATCTACTCTGGCGGTCATTTGCTACATCTGATCCTTACAGTATATGAAGAGACATTCAATACAAGTAAACCAGCTACATATGTACAGAGTGATGATTATGCCATTTAAAGAATTAATTTCTGACTTAACTAACGCCATGTCTCTCTCTGCTGCATCTCTGAGACATTTTTGGCAAAAATAAAGAAACCAGTTGTGATGAGCTGCAGAACTGATCAACTTACTTTCTTCTAACGTCAAGTCAAATCCCCCTCATGGGTTTAAGATGAAAGCAGCAAAGTGAGCACCGCACATTGGAGCAGGCAGTCCCTTGAAGCCAAGCAGGGCGAGCGCCAGGAATGCACTCAAGCAGGTGGCACCACAGTGCATTCCAGAGGATCATCTTGTGCTTTTTCCTTTTTTGAATCAACCTGTTCTTATTACTTGTATCAATTAGATCACATATCCTCTTGGTATGTCTAGCACAAGCCTGCCATGTTTGCAGACTTTGCTGTTAGTGGTGACATTTTCTTTTATTCATGTGAGAACAGATGGATACATTTGATTGAGACACAGGAGGACAGAGGAGGTTTGTCGTTAACATTTTTGCTGTAAACATATAGTGTGGAAAATGTGGAAAGTGTTTCTTCAGTGCCTTGAGGTGTGGAGGAGCTCGCAGCTGACTGCCTGAATTTGGCAAGGTAATGGGAATCTTAAAAATGCGGCTCATCCAAATTGTATGATGACTAGTGTTTGGTCTTTCATTTGATTACATAATTGGAGTCATTAGGTGTTACCTGGGGTGCAAGTGTCATACTGAACAGCCAAGACAGGCTTAATTTATTTGAATGTATTTTACTATATTTATCAAAACAAAATAATGACAGTATTAGGAGAAGGCAAACACTTTGTTTCAATGTAGTTGTGCTCAGAGGGTGGGCTACGGGTGCTGTGCTTAACAGCACGTTCTCTCAGTTCCAGAGTCTTAGCTTTGAACCCATGCCTTTTTACTGTCTCTGTGGAGTTTGCATATTTTCCATGTGTCTACATAGGCTTTTCTCCAGGTGCTCTTCTTTTCCTTCCAGTTTCCACAAACGGGGCATATAAGGTGTATTTACAAATTTAAACTGGCCTTCTGTTGTGAACTGGCCCACAAGTAGCTATGCTGGGTCATTTGGTGCCTTAGGTGGTGGCCTTAGAGTCAGAGTTTCAAAGAAAAGGCTATATAGGAAACTAGGAAATAAAATAAAAAGTTCAAATGTGTAAAAGAACAGTGATGCTGGATGGTGGATGACTGGAAAAGCCATTGTGGTTAGCATCCTTGAGACATCTTTTCTCTGTTGCAAATGACACTGACATTTGGAGTGTATTTAAGGAAGAAGCCAACTGGGGACCTGTAAGTGCTTATTTTTCAAACTGCACACTTTGATCCTTATCATCTTATACAGTTAGGTATCAGTGCTCACAATCTCTATTGTAGGTTTCTTTTGGCGGTGGCCAGGAGTCAGCATGGGCACTCTTAACCGGTCCGCGGCAAGCAAGCTGTGATGCACCGTGTGTTTTGACACCTTATTCTCATGGCCAGCCTTAGATTTTTCAGCAATTTGTGCTCTTCTGTGTGATCAGACCAGATGGGCTAGCGTTTGCACCCGATGTGAGCCTTATGCGCCAATAACTCTGATGCTGCTTCACCAGTTGTCCTTCTTTAGACCACTTTTCTTAGGTACTAACCACTGCATGCCAGGAACACCCCATACGACCTGCCGTTTTGGAGATGCTGTGAAGCAGTCGTCTAACTGTCACCATTTGACAAAGATCCTTATGCTTGATTATTTTTCCTGCTTCCAACACATAACCTTCAAGAACTGTGCATTCACCTGCTCCCTAATATATCCCACCCTTTATAACAAGGTAGTCCATATTATCCACTTCACCAGTTTTAATGTTGCAGTGATCAGTGTGTTTATCGATAGATAGATAGATACCCACACTATGGCCTGAATCCACACCAGAATGACGAAAAAGGAGGACAAGTAAAAAATAAGAAAATGTCTGACTTGGCTGTCCCAGTCCCAGTGAGGCATTATGCAGGCGTATTGCTGTTGGTATGAAGAAGCCCCTGTAGTGTTTCTTGACACATTTCTTCTGAATAGCTTGTTGTCTGAATGCCCTCAGTGTTAGTGTGACAGGGAGAGGATGTGCAGCATTGTTCATAATGGCATTCAGTTTTGTTTTCACTCTCTTCATTGCTGCTACCTTCAGGTGGTCCAGAGCACATCCCATAACTGAACCTGCCCTCTTAATTAGCTTGTCAGTTTGGTGGGCCTCTCTTGAAGTGAGGTTGCCAGCCCAGCACATCACAGCTTAGAAAATCAAAGTGGACATGACAGAGTTAAAGGATCTGTGAAGGATGTCACCACCCATATTAAAGGAATGTGGTCTTGTAAGGCAAAAGTAAAACTAAGAACAAAATGTTTTTTTCCACTAGAAATATTTATTTAAATATTAAATGCCAACCAAATGAATGCAGAATTATTGCATAAAACGCCCTTTGTGTCACAGGACGAATTTCTCAGGAAGTGAAATGCCATTTGTTGTGCAAATTGTTTACAAAAGAAAATACTGTAAATTCACGGCAACTGCAGGACTTTCAAGGCTGTCGCAAGTGTCTAAACTTCACTGCTACTTTTACAAAAATAGTTAAAGATCAACATCTTATAATCAATCTGTATTTCGCATTGTGCTTTGCACAGCTTGCCCCACAACAAGGAAGTTAAAACACAATTTACTTTAATGTAACTTGTACTGTATATTGCAGTCCACAGACCACATTTAGAAGGCTGGAGATATCTGGCCAAACTAATAGATGCACACTCTAAATTGTTCTGTCCGTGAAGCTCTATCAATAGTTACATTCAAATCACATTTAAAAATCCACTTTTCTCTCTCATACAAAAGGGTGGCAGAGCAGAAAGTGTAGCCGCCACTTAGACCTGAGTTTGATTGCCTAGGGTATCTTCATGTTTTTCTTGTTCTTGTGTGCATTTTCTCCCATAAAGACCTGCTATAGACACTGCTCCCCTGAGTGTATAGTGGAATTCTAATCAGCATGTAACATGTCACCACTCTCCAACTTCAGGATTTTGTTTTTGCGATTTTGAATCCTTTACTCACCATATATAATTTCTTGTATTAAGAAGTTTTCATTTTTGCATACCTCACCTTACTCTTCAGAGAGGTTTGGGGTGAGAGCACAGGGACATTTATTTGTCCAGTGCTCCTGGAGCAATTGCAGATTAAGGATGTTGCTCTTGAGCCCAGGAGAGCAGAATTCCTTCTGTCACTTCAAAAGATCTGTCTTCCTTACCTGAAAAGATCTTTACCATTAAGCGGCATAATACGCTTCATAGAAATCATACTGCAACTCTAACAAAAACTAATCTAATGTATACAACAAGGAGTCAAAAGGCAAATGTATTCTTCATCTTCTTCTTTCAGGTGCTCCCTTTTGGGATCGCCACAGCGGATCATCTTGTTCCATATCTTCCTGTCCTTTGCATTTTGCTCTGTCACACCTACAACCTGCATGTCCCCTCTTACCATATCCATAAACCTCCTCTTAGGGCTCCCTCTCTTCCTCTTACATGGAAGCTCTATCCTTAGCACCCCTCTCCCAATATGCCATACATCTCTCCTCTGTACATGTCCAAACTAACGCAATTTGCCTCTCTGGCTTTGTCTCCAAACTGTCCAACCTGAGCTGACCCTCTAATGTACTCGTTCCTAATCCTGTCAATCCTCATCACACCCAATGTAAATCTTAACTCTGCCACCTCCGGCTCTGTCTTTTTGTCAGTGCCACTGTCTCCAACCCATGTCACAGGTGATCTCATTACCATCTTGTAGACCTTCCCTTTCACTCTACCTGGTACCCATCTGTTACAAATCATTCCTGGCACTCTTCTCCACCCACTCCACCCTGCCTGCACTCTCTTCTTTACCTCTCTTCCACACTCCTAGATGTCACACCAAGCACCCTTTTAGCTGTCTCCCTTATTACTTCTGCTGTAGTTACCCAGCTATCTGGAAACTCCTTCCTCCCTGATCTCCCCATTCCTTTTTCAACTTGCACCATTTGATCCTTGTCTCTGCCTTCACTCTCCTCCTCTTTTTGATCTCCAACGTCATCTTACAGACCATAATCCTTTGCTGCCTATCTACGCTTTCCCTTGTCACCACTTTGCAGTTTCCAATCTCCTACAGACTGACTGTCCTGCAGAGCATATAATCTACTTGTGTGCATCTTCCTCCACTCTTGTACATCACTCTGTGTTCCTCCCTCTTCTTAAAATATGGATTCATCACAGCCATATCTGTCCTTTTCACTAAATCCACTACCATCTGACCTCCTCCATTCCTGTCCTTGACACCATACCTACCTATCACCTTCTCATCCCCTCTGTTCCCTTCATCTACATGTCTTTTGATATCTGCTCTCTCTCCCTTGGGTACACTCTCGACCACTTTATCCAAATTACTCCACAAATGTTTTTTCTCATCCATCACACACCCAACTTGCGGGGCATATGCACTAATAACGTTCATTATCACACCTTCACTTTCCAGCTTCATAATCAACACTCTGTCTGACACTCTTTTCACCTTCAAAACACTCTTGACATACTGTTCCTTTTAGTATAACCCCTACCTCATTTCTCCTCCCATCCACACCACGATAGAACAATTTTTAACCCACCTTCGATCCAACTGGCCTTACTCTCCTTCCATCTGATCTCTTGCACACAGTAACGTCAAACTTCCTTCTCTCCATCATATTGGCTTACTCTCTCCCTTTACTGGTCATACTGCCAACATTCAAAGTACCTACACTACCTCCTTTCTTGCTTCCAGACATTCCTCCTCCCTCTTCTTCTCCTTCAGCCAATAGTAGCCCAGTTTCCACCAGCACCCTATTGGCTAACAGTACTTGTGGCAGCCGTTGTTAACCAGGGCCTCAATCGATCCGGCATGGAAAACTGTGTTTATGTCCGCATATTGATCTGGCTAAATTTTACAGCAGATGCCCTTCTTGACGTAACTCTCCCCATTGGGAGGCACGAAGAAACACATTGGTTCGTGCATCCCCCAAGGCTAGGGTTCAACAGGCAAACGTATGAATGATCTAATTTGTTAAATATATATTCCTCTCAAGTACATGACAGAGCAAACAAGAAAATGAGAAAAAAGTCATTTATTGGCAACTATCTACAGTTGAGTATTCTGGTGTAAGTGTGTATATGTGTGTATTTGTCCTTCTGATGGTGTCTCTTGTGTCATGCTCCAACCTGGCATCCCATGCTTTGAGGCTTAACTCTGGCCCCTTGTGACCATCACTGGGAGAAATCAAAGGGGCACAGATGGTGCCTCTGGTATCTCTGAAAAAGATAGAAAAATTAAGTTCTGTGTAATATACACTGCATGGTTTTAAAATTTCCCTGGATTTATCTTGACCTTATTTCAAGATGTTACTCTATTACCTCTAAATGTTCACAATTTCCTTTAAGCTAAGTAAACATATTTATGCCAACCCCAGCTTTGAGGATAACATATTGCAGGAGCAAATGAGCAATTAAAATACGCTTTGCTTTAAATATGTTATTGATTGAGTTCATTTGTTGTTTGCTTTGCTTAATTTGAGGCTAAATTGTACTTTGTGTTTCAGTAATGTGCTGCACTACAATTAGCTGTGTCTGCTACAAATGAATATTCTTAGTAAACTGGTCTTTCTTCTTCTTTAGACATACGTAGCAAACAAGCATTTATCAACCTTTGTTTTACTTCGCTTGCTCTTGAGAAACACCTTGGGGATCAATCCATTTCAAAACTCACTTATTCAAGTTTAGTGCTCCTCCTGGCAATGTTGACCACAGAGCAGGAACCAAGCCTGGACTGAGAGCCAGGCCACTCACCACCCAAGGCCAATTCACAAATGTACATTTGTTTGGGATGTAGCAGGAAAACTGAAGTGCCCACAGAAAACCCATGCAACTCTACACAGATACAGACGGTGCCGTTGTACCACCTAAAACAAGCCAAATCACTTGCTGCAATAAGCACAATTTAAGCATTGTTACAAGACACACCAGATTCTGTCTTTTTAAATTATTGTTATTGGTTCATTTTTAATGTTAGAACATTTTTCTCTGCTGTAATTAATGGGTGTTACTGGGATTTCACTTACTGTCACTTACGTTTGATGTCACATATATTTTCACAGCCACAATATGTACAATAAAACAATGAACAAAATTATAATAGGGCACCATTGTTCTTTTTTTCTAAAATTGGAATGTACATTTGAGGCTCTGTTTTTCAATTTGATCATATTATATGATTACTTTCAAACTGATGAAAGCAGGAGTGTGTGTTAAATTGAGTGTACAAATTGAAAGAAGAATCATTTTAAGAACGAAGGATAAGATATGGAGACCAAAATGAGGCAGGCTGCAGCAGGAGTGAATGACAAGCTTGTTAATGTGAGCGGCTCTTTCACAGATGAGACACATGAGCCGAATCCCATTTTGGGTCCTGATGTAGGATAATGGAATTGATTAAGCATTAACATAACATAGCAACTTAACTATTATACTTGCTTGATCCAATATACAACCTAACCTGGCAGCATTAGGAACCCACTCTCTATGGGGTGCCAAGCATCTTCATTGCCACACATGCACACACCCATACTCACGATAACACAGGGCCAGTTTGTAGTTGCCAGTGTATTGGGTGGACTGACTTGCCTGCCACAATGTAAGGTCACACCTTGCCCAGCTATTAGGATACCATGATGGAAGGAGCACTGAAATGAATGGGTATCCCAGCCAGAATGGAAGGACAATGTGAGACTGCTCCTTGGGGGCAAAGTGTCCCCCAGTGGACTATGTAGCAGTGCTCTACTGGTGTTTCACCCCCGTTTAGGTTTCCATAGAGTTTATTGGGAGCTGTAGTCCAGGAGGACAACCCTGTTTGGTGCTCCCAGGGTCACCAAGGGGCACTGCCAGGGAGGTTTCCCATACTATATGGCTTTTCATGTGATCTGGAAGTGCTTCCTGGGGTGCAATGATGTGGCACCATTACTTCCGGGTCCAGCATAGAAGGAGTCAGTATACTTCACCCAGAGAGTTGGAATCGGGAGGTGGTGGACAAGGTTTGCCAAGGAGGAGCAGAAGCAGATAAAAGGAAAGGTTTGGATCATATTGTATTATATTGTGCTTTGCTAGACTGATAGAAAATGCCTGTTAAAAGTATTTGTGAAAATAAAAATAGTCATTTCCATTTGAGACTTTGCATTGGTAGTGTCTGTGGTTTGGAACTCTATGACACCCCCTACAGTTCACACCAGTTAACATAATACATGTCTTGTTGAAAGACCATACAAAGAAAACCACACCACCTGGAAAAAACCCCACATCGAAACTGGGAGTTCATGTAATGTCCAGACAGACAACAACCAGAATGGGATTTAAACACTGAGCCTGTGAGGCAGAAGCACAAACCACTGTCATAATGCTGCCTGGGAGAAGATGAACTAGGCAGTTGCTACGAGGTACTTGAGCAAAGACAGCCAAATACACCACTTTAAACTATAATGCTGCCTATTAGTGTTGTAATTGCTGCAAACAGAATGGCCAAAGTAGGGTGAGGCTTCCAAAACAGAGGAGCCAAAAAGCAAGCAGAACCCCCTACCAGCATGTCCAGAGAAGGCTCATTTCTAGGTGACCCTACTGCCTACTGCAATGGCTGGCTTCAGTCTACACCCAGCCAAAGCGGCTTTGGCTTCAAATGTTATCTATAATAATAAAAGGCAAAGCCCTCACTCACTCACTGACTGACTGACTGACTGACTGACTGACTCATCACTAATTCTCCAACTTCCCATGTAGGTAGAAAGCTGAAATTTGGCAGGCTCATTCCTTACAGCTTACTTACAAAAGTTAAGCAGGTTTCATTTCGAAATTCTACACATAACGGTCATAACGGTCGATAACGGTCGATAACGGTCGACAACGTCCGCCATGTTGAACTTTCTCATTTATGGCCCCATCTTCACGAAATTTGGTAGGCGGCTTCCCTGCACTAACCGAAACCGATGTATGTACTTATTTCGATGGTATGACGCCACTGTCGGCCGCCATATTGAACTTTCCAACGTCACCAATTTTCAAACTTCCCGTGTAGGTAGAAGGCTGACCCCATCTTCACGAAATCTGGTAGGTGACTTCCCTGCGCTAACCGAAACCGATGTACGTACTTATTTCGATGATATGACGCCACTGTTGGCCGCCATATTGAATTTTCCAAACGTCACTAATTCTCCAACTTCCCGTGTAGGTAGAAGCCTGAAATTTGGTAGGCCCATTCCTTACAGCTTACTTACAAAAGTTAAGCAGGTTTAATTTCGAACTTCTACGCGTAAAGGTCATAACGATCAACAACGTCCGCCATATTGAACTTTCTTATTCATGGCCCCATCTTCACGAAATTTGGTAGGCAGCTTCCCTGCACTAACCGAAACCAATGTGCATACTTATTTCGGTGGTATGACGCCACTGTCAGCCGCCATATTGAACTTTCCAACGTCACTAATTCTCAAACTTCCCGTGTAGGTAGAAGGCTGAAATTTGGCAGGCCCATTCCTTACAGCTTACTTACAAAAGTTAAGCAGGTTTCATTTCGAAATTCTACGCATAACGGTCATAACGGTCAACAATGTCCGCCATGTTGAACTTTCTTATTTACGGCCCCATCTTCACGAAATTTGGTAGGTGACTTCCCTGAGCTAACCAAAACCAATGTACGTACTTATTTCGGTGGTATGACGCCACTGTCAGCCGCCATATTGAATTTTCCAACATCACTAATTCTCCAACTTCCCGTATAGGTAGAAGGCTGAAATTTGGCAGGCTTATTCCTTACAGCTTACTTACAAAAGTTAAGCAGGTTTCATTTCGAAATTCTACGCGTAACGATCAACAACGTCCGCCATGTTGAACTTTCTTATTTATGGCCTCATCTTCTCGAAATTTGGTAGGCGGCTTCCCTGCACTAACCGAAACCAATGTACGTACTTATTTCGGTGGTATGATGCCACTGTCGGCCACCATATTGAACTTTTCAACAGTCTTTGTTACTTATGGGCCCATCTTCAAGAAATTTGGTACACGGGTTCCCAACGCTAACTAAATCCTATTTACGTACATATATACGTCCATAGCCTGCAGCTTGGTCACCATGTGAAGCGGCGTTGGGTCTCCCATCCCATCACCTCCCACGTTGTTGGCTGCCTGCCTATATAAGGCCGTCCGTCGCTCCAGTCTCTACATTCCCTTCCTTGCTTCGCCACGGGATTCACGTCTCCCTGCTGATAACTACAGCCTTTTTGTTTAATCCACGGCTTCTCCGCTGTTTTATTGTTTGTTTATTACAATTATAGTTATTGTATAGGTATTTTACACTTACTTTACATTACTCAGGTACCCATTTCCTTCATCATTCCAACCCCCATTACCATGTCTATCGAGGTAATCACCATCGATCAAAGAACTGTCACCTACCTTTTCCATTCTCTGTGTTACATATTGCACAGCCATATCAGGCTCACTCTTGATATCTGGAAGAACATTGTGTCTTATGTATTGAATGACTGGGACAGGTTCAAGGTGTGGACTGATGACGGTACAGGAGATAATTATACTACACAGGAGCACTAGAAGAGTGAAATGCTTAAGCCCTTCACCTATGGTTCTGCATGTGAGTTGATGGCTGCCGCTGAATTGTTCGGTTGGTGCTTTCAAGTGTACCGAAATGGCCAAATGTTTTACACCTTTCGACAACCGCCAATGCCTCTTAAACATCTTACATTCATAGGTGACAATTTCAGTAGTGGACACTTTGATGTTTATGAATGTTTAAACTCTCAAAAGCTGGATGTGAAGTTATCGATGAAACCGGTTGTAAGCTTACAACGCTTGACAGATGCCGAATGTCACTTCAACACAAGTCCTGCAAATACTGTCGTAATTGAAACAAACCATGAAACTGAAATCGATTATGACAGCAGCAATCCATGCTGTGAGATTTGAAACAAGATTACTGTTCACATGGCCAACTGTAAGTTGCATGCTCAAGAGTAAGCTCAGCGCACAGCTTGGTCATGTTACAACCGGAGGGCCGAACTGACAATGTGGTATACAAAGAGATCCTTAACAAATAATTATTGCCATATTTTCCCTCACTTTAAAAAGGTTAAATTTTCTTCTTAATAAAAATTTTAATGCAGTACTTCGCCGCTGCGAAGCGCGGGTATTTTGCTAGTGTATATATATATATGATGTGTATATATATGTTTATATATGTGTTTGTCTGTGTGTACCTGTATATATATATATATATATATATATATATATATATATATATATA
>JANRMT010062861.1:31814201-31843626 GCA_026402145.1 Polypterus bichir lapradei
GCCAGCAACACTCATGACAATGACAAAACAATTACATTAACAATCAAGTTACGTTATTTTTTAAATTTTTCCTTTTCTTTTTCATAACTTCTTTAACACAGTACTTCTCCGCTGCGAAGCGCGGGTATTCTGCTAGTCTATACTAATAAAAGGCAAAGCCCTCACTGACTCACTCACTCACTCACTCATCACTAATTCTCCAACTTCCCGTGTAGGTAGAAGGCTGAAATTTGGCAGGCTCATTCCTTACAGCTTACTTACAAAAGTTAAGCAGGTTTCATTTTGAAATTCTACGCGTAACGGTCATAAAGGTCGACAACGTCCGCCATGTTGAACTTTCTTATTCATGGCCCCATCTTCACGAAATTTGGTAGGCGGCTTCCCTGCGCTAACCGAAACCGATGTACGTACTTATTTCGGTGGTATGACGCCACTGTCGGCCGCCATATTGAACTTTCCAACGTCACTAATTCTCCAACTTCCCGTGTAGGTAGAAGGCTGAAATTTGGCAGGATCATTCCTTACAGCTTACTTACAAAAGTTAAGTAGGTTTCATTTCGAAATTCTACGCGTAACGGTCGACAATGTCCGCCATGTTGAATTTTCTTATTTATGGCCCCATCTTCACGAAATTTGGTAGGCGTCTTCCCTGCGCTAACCGAAACCAATGTATGCACTTATTTTGGTGGTATGACGCCACTGTCAGCCGCCATATTGAACTTTCCAACGGTCTTTGTTACTTATGGACCCATCTTCAAGAAATTTGGTACGCGGGTTCCCATCGCTAACTGAATCCTACTTACGTACATATATACGTCCATAGCCTGCAGCTCGGTCACCATGTGAGGCGGTGTTGGGTCCCCCATCCCAACGCCTCCCACGTTGTTGGCTGCCTGCCTATATAGGGCCGTCTGTCGCTCCGGTCTCTTCATTCCCTTCCTTGCTTCGCGTCTCCCTGCTGATAAGTACAGCCTTTTTATTTAATCCACGGGTTTATTTTCGTTTATTACGATTATAGTTATTGTGTAAGTATTTTAGACTTACTTTACATTGTTCAGGTACCCATTTCCTTTATCGTTCCAACCGTACCCCCATTAACATGTCTATTGAGGTGATCACCATCGATCAAAGAACTGTCACTTACCAAGTGGTTTCCATGCCCGGAGATGGCACCTACTTTTTCCATTCTCTTTGTCACATATTGCACGGCCATATCAGGCTCACTCGTGATATCCAGGAGGAATATTGTGTCTTATGTATTGAATGACTGGGACAGGTTCAAGGTGCGGACTAATGACGGTACAGGAGATAATTAGAATACACACAAGCACTATAAGAGTGAAATGCTTAACCCTTCACCTATGGTTCTGTATGTGAGTTGATGGCTGCCGCTGAATTGTTCGGTTGTCGCTTTCAAGTGTACTGAAATGGGCAAATATTTTACACCTTTCGACAACCGCCAATGTCTCTTAAACATCTTAGATTCATAGGTGACGATTTCAGTAATGGACACTTTGATGTTTATGAATGTTTAAACTCTCAAAAGCTGGATGTGAAATTATCGATGAAACCGGTTGTATGTTTACAACGCTTGACAGATGCCGAATGTCACTTCAACACAAGTCCTGCAAATACTGTCATAATTGAAACAAACCATGAAACTCAAACTGATTATGACAGCAGCAATCCATGCTGTGAGATTTATGACAAGATTACTTTTCACATGTCCAACTGTATGTTGCATGCTCAAGAGTAAGCTCAGCGCACAGCTTAGTCATATTATAACCGGAGGGCCGAACTGACAGTGTGGTATACAAAGAGATCCTTAACAAATAATTATTGGTATATCTTCCTTCAGTTTAAAAAGGTTTAATTTTCTTCTTAATAAAAATTTTAAAGCAGTACTTCGCCGCTGCAAAAAGCGGGTATTTTGCTAGTTACATATAAATTCCCAAAATGCAATCACTATACCATCACATGGAAGAGGACTACTGTAAACCCCTGGCTTGTAGAGAGATCTTTACAAAAGGCAATTTAAACAACAACAATAAAACATAAAAAGAAGCTCAAAAAACAATAAAGAGGCAAATGGAGTTGCCAACAAGACAATCCACCAGCAAACAAGTTCCAATATAAAATCCTTATTTGAAAACCTTAACAAGAGGCAACAAAGAATCAAGGTAACCAGTAAATTAAAAAAAAATCCAATACTCATAATACCATATGTTTACAAGAGCAACACACTGACTTAGAGGGTTGAAAACAGGGCAAATAATGGGCTAAAATAAAGACTCTCCGCTAAACAATAAATAGACTTCTGTCAAAGAAAGCCAGTGCGATGAGCTGAAGGGTCAGTACAATGCTGGGCTGCGTCTCCAAAGTAGGTGGGTAGAATTAGAAGAAGGTGAACACATCGACCGCACATAGAAATGGGAAGGGATAAAGAGGAAGAAGTGGAAGGAGACAGTGACGGAAAATAAGCATCCTTGAAGAAGTATTTTTGGAAGGACTGGTGGGGCCATACTGAAACCTTTGACAGGGATCAAAAAGAATGAATTAAGGGTGGTATCTAATTAAAAAAATCATCTTAGGCTAGTGAAAGTGAACCTGTAATTTAGAGTATTAGATTCATTAAAAAGTCTACAGTATTCAAAAACAAACAAATATAAAAATTCAAAAAATATATCCAAAGATTACAAAAAGAACTCTGGCGTTTCCAAAAATTCAAACTTCGAACATAAAATGAAGAACGCCAAAGTAAAAGATAAATTAAAAAAATACAAAATAACAAAAGTAAATACTAAATTAGCAATGAACGTTTTGAGCACTTGTACAGTATATGGTTCATATTTTTTTTCATTTAGTTGTATTTTAAAAAATGTTCTCAGTTGTTAAAAATCAATGAATTTCTGTCACCATGTAGTTTTTCCAGGGGTGCTGCATTTTTTGAGTTGCTGTCATTATGACGTGACATTGGCTGCTACGGATGTGAGCGGCAGCCTTGGCACAATTCTATAAAAAGCAGGGCGCTAGATACCTAATCGTCTGATTTTGAGGATATCCAACAGAAACATTTTTTTTGTGTGATCTACAGATTTTTCACTTCTTGACTTTTGTTTCTGTATTCCTTTCTACAATTTCTTTAGTTACAATTTTGCTTTGATGAATGACAAGACTGATCTTTAGTTTAGATTTGGCATTATTTAACATTTCCTCTCCTGTTCATCACCATTAACTCTGGTAGCCTTTCTATGTGCTAGGCTTAACAATGACAACATCAAGAACACTAACCAAAATCTCAAACCAGAAAACAATAGTCTAATGAAAAGGAAACCACACAATCCAAAACCAAAATGTTCACAAGACCAAAAGACCTACAAGAGGAGAGATACAAAAATGGCAGTTGAACAATAAAAGTAAGGAAAAAGTTAGGAAAAGTTAGCATGTGACTAGGGTCTGCAAATATGTCTCTACTAGTAGCCCTGCTAGCTAAACACCTGTAGCACAGAGCAGGGCCCATCCATCTATCCATCCGTCCATTTTTGTTTCAGGGGAGCAGTAGTCCGAGTAATGCTGCCTATACCTCCCTTTTCCCTGCCACCTGTGCAATCTCTTTGGCATGTTCTGAGTCTGCCTCAAGGTAAACCCCCGATTGTACATGCTCAAGACATCTCCACCGGGAGGCATCAAGGAGGTATCCTAATCAGATGCCAAAACCACCTCAACAGGCTCCTTTCAATGTGGAGGAGCCCTTCCTGCATGTCTGTATCCCCAGTCAAGCTCTTTCGGTCACCACCCAAAGTTTCTGACCATAGATCAGGTGAGGAATGCAGATTGAATGGTAAATCAAGAGAGATTTTGACTTTTAGCTGTTTCCCTAATGCAGGGGTCTCCAACTCTGGTCCTGGAGTGCTACTGTGGCTGCAGGTCTTCATTCAAAGCCTTTTCTTAATTAGTGACCAGTATTTGCTGCTAATTTATTCTTTTGCCTTAATTTTAATTGACTTGCTGTTTATGTCTCAGACCCCTTAACTGTTTCTTTTTTCCTTAATTAGCAGCCACACAATAATGAGAAACAAAATGAGCAAACACATGACCAGCTAACCTGTGTCCATCATACATATCTGAAAGGAAAGGAAGTTGAAGGTCTCAGTAATGCTGATCTACTCAGCTTCACAAAACATTCTGACATTGTTCTTTGAAAAAAATACTGTGAACAGTTTTGGAAATGTCTGCTGTGGCAGAATGAGATCACTAACAAGCCATGGACTTAAATAATGGGTTTAATTAACAACAAGAATCGGCTTCTAATTAGAAACTAGTGGATTGAAATTGTTTGGAGTTTGAAGACCCTGCTTAGATGGTCAGCTGTTGGCTCATTCAAATCTCATTTCTGTTTGGGTGCCATTTAAGAAAAAAAATGAAGCAATTCAGAGGACTGAATCAAAAAAAAGAACAAGGGAATTCAAATAAATGGAAATAGTCAACTGAAAAAATTAAGAAAAGGTTTAGAATGAAACCCTGCAGCCACAGCAGCACTCCAGTGGCATAATGTATAAATGGTACATACGCACAAAAATGTTGTGAACGCCTGTTTACATGTTCACATCGAGATGTATAAAAACTAAACTTGGAGTAATGCTCTGCACATTTTCATGGCATCCTCAGACCATACGTACGCGCTTTTCTGCTTGGTTTTGTTAACAGGTGGCACCCAGTGTCAAGGGAATGCTACTGTTTCTGTGTGGTTTCCCTTTCTTTTTTTAAATTTGCATGCATGATGTGGAATTTATTAAATACACCGAAATGAATTTTAATTACTAACTATGACACACTCTTAATAGTCAGCGACTTTAATCTCCATATAGATAATCAGTGTGATCTAAAAGTAAAAGAATTTATGAACCTCCTGGTTTCTTTTGATTTGAGGCAGCTCGTAAATCAGCCTACACATAAAGCAGGTCATACGTTAGACTTAATGATTACTAAAAGACTGAAAGTTGATGTAAAGCAGATCATTGATATTGGTCTATCAGACCATTTTCTTCTACTTTTTAATATAGAAATAATGATAAAAAACACTCATGAGAAGCATATTGTTAAAAAACGCTTCCTTGACTCAGCAGCAGCTTTAAAACTTTCAAACATTCTAAGCAATCAGTCCGTTTATAGTGCCAACTATAATAGCGAGGATAATGTAAATAATAAGGTGGAAAGATTTAATACTAAAGTGAGAGCTGCTGTTGACATAGTTGCACCTGAAAAGACAGTGAAAAAATCCTCTAGTATTGTTATACCATGGAAGACCCAAAGAGTGTCGGACTTAAAGAGAACATGCCGCAGAGCTGAGCGTAAATGGAGGAAGACTAAACTAACTATCCACTATGAAATATTAAAAGTCAAAATAACAGAATACAATAACACTGTCCGTCTTGAGAGACGCTGTTATTTCTCCAAGATTATAAATGACAATGCTAGTAATCCCAGAGTCTTATTTTCTACAATTGATCACCTACTAAACCCAGGTAACTCACAGGAATGCCTCCTAAGTACTTCCAATAAGACCTGTGAGGCTATCGCTGTATTTTTCAATCAAAAAATTAATGATTTTAGAAATAACATAGTATATCCCTCCAACACTAAGGATCCTCCTAAACCCCAGCATTCTGTTATAAACAAATTAAACTCTTTCACTAGGATAGATTTACCTGATTTACAAAAAATAATATCTCAATTAAAATCCTCCACCTGCGTCCTTGACCCAGTACCAACAAGGCTTTTCAAAGAAGTATCGGGCGTGCTAATTGATAATGTTCTGGACATAGTAAATTCGTCATTAGATACGGGGGTCTTCCCAGACTGTCTTAAGACTGCTGTAGTTAAACCCCTTCTTAAGAAACATAATCTTGACCCCTCGGCTGTTGAAAATTTTAGACCCATCTCTAACCTGCCTTTCTTAAGCAAAGTTCTGGAGAAAGCAGTCATTATGCAGTTAAATGACCACCTAAATAAACATGCTATTCTTGATAAATTTCAGTCGGGTTTTAGAACAAATCACAGCACAGAAACTGCACTCGTTAAAGTAGTAAATGATTTGCGAGTGAACGCAGACAGAGGCCATATATCTGTTCTCATCCTCTTAGATCTGAGTGCTGCATTTGACACTATTGATCATAATATTCTTAGAAATCGCCTAAGTCAATGGGTGGGCCTCTCTGGCAGTGTCTTAAATTGGTTTGAATCCTACCTGACAAGGAGAAAATTTTTTGTTAGTTGTGGTAATCAAATCTCAAAGACACATGATATCCGATATGGTGTTCCACAAGGCTCTATCCTGGGTCCGCTGTTATTCTCAATCTACATGCTTCCGTTAGGTCAGATTATCTCAGGGCACAACGTGAGCTACCACAGCTATGCTGATGACACACAGCTGTATTTATCAGTAGCACCTGATGACCCCGATTCTATTGACTCACTAACACAATGTCTGACTTGTATCTCAGAATGGATGAATAGTAACTTTCTCAAGTTAAATAAAGAGAAAACTGAAATCTTAGTGATTAGCAATAATGGATACAATGAGGCTATTAGAAATAAACTGGGTACATTAGAATTAAAAGTCAAGACGGAGGTAAAAAGCTTAGGGGTAACTGTTGACTGTAATCTGAATTTTAAATCGCATATTAATCAGATCACTAGGACAGCATTTTTTCACTTAAGAAACATAAGTAAAGTTAGACCTCTTATATCACTGAAAGATGCTGAGAAATTAGTTCACGCGTTTGTTTTCAGTCGACTAGATTACTGTAACGCACTCCTCTCAGGACTACCCAAGAAAGACATAAATCGTCTGCAACGAGTGCAGAATGCAGCTGCTAGAATCCTAACTAGGAAAAGAAAATCCGAACACATTTCTCCAGTTCTGATGTCACGACACTGGTTATCTGTGTCATTCAGGATTGACTTTAAAATTCTGCTTATGGTTTATAAAGCCTTAAATAATCTCGCCCCTTCTTATATATCGGAGTGTCTGACACCTTATATTCCAAATCGTAACCTCAGATCCTCAAATGAGGGTCTCCTTAGAATTCCAAGAACAAAACTTAAAAGAAGTGGTGAGGCGGCCTTCTGCTGCTATGCACCTAAAATCTGGAATAGCCTGCCAATAGGAATTCGCCAGGCTAATACAGTAGAGCACTTTAAAACACTGCTGAAAACATATTACTTTAACATGGCCTTTCTATAACTTCAATTTAACTTAATTTAACTTAATCCTGATACTCTGTATGTTCAATTTCCTCATAATAACTATTCAGGGTAGCTCTACAATCCGTACTGACCCCTACTCTCTTTTCTGTTTCTTTTTCCGGTTTCTTTGTGGTGGTGGCCTGCGCCACCTCCACCTACTCAAAGCTTCATGATGCTCCAACAATGATGGATGGACTAAAAGACAGAATTCTACCTGACCATCATCATCAAGCCTTTCCGTGAGAACCCTAAATCCAAAGAGGACTGTTTCATTTATGTTAGGTAGAATTCCCAGAGGGGACTGGGCGGTCTCATGGTCTGGAATCCCTGTAGATTTTATTTTTTTTCTCCAGCCGTCTGGAGTTTTTTGGTTTTTTTTTTCTGTCCCCCCTGGCATTGGACCTTACTCTTATTCGATGTTAATTAATGCTGATTTATTTTGTTTTCTTATTGTGTTTTTTATTTTTCTACTCTTTATTATGTAAAGCACTTTGAGCTACTGTTTGTATGAATATGTGCTATATAAATAAATGTTGTTGTTGTTGTTGAACTGCATGTCATTTACAAATTTAAAGCACTTGATTATAATCATTCTGTAACAATATAATAGTGGACGGAATGGACAAACTATTCCAACTACCATGGCTGCTTTAGCATTGTTAGAAAATTAGAAGAGAGTGCATATTTCGAGATCATACGATTTCTTGGCCCATGATGATGAACTGGCTTCTAAGTCCATTTTGATTTTGAAGAGCTATCCTCTTGGAGTTGTGTGCTGAACCGAGACTGGCTTTGCAAAGGCAGGCTTTGAGGAATTCTGCTCCACCAGTTCCTTTGAAAGTTCTGTCCACTCTCAGGTTTTTAGTCACAGGAGCTTTTCAATGTGAACTTGCTGACCAATCAGGTATTTCACAAACATCACTGAGTCGCGCCATGCCAGCTCTATAGGATGGTATTATCTGCTTGTCATCCAAGAATATAAGATTTCCTTATGCTGTGGTTGAACGGGCAAACATCAAAGCACAATTCACAGCAACGTCTGGTTTTCTAAATGTAATCAAAGTGATTGACGTTACGCACATTGCTATAAAGGCGCCACTCAGAGAATGAATTTGCTTATATAAATAGAAAGCATTTCCACTAATGTGATGCCAAAATATCTCATTAATGTTGTGGTGACATATATAAATGTCTCACCAATATTTGCAGCAGATCGCTGCTCAAACAGTGTGAGCCCCCGAATTCCACCATCTCCTCCAGTGGTGTTTCATGTCGACTTTAATATCTGACCACTTCTTTTTTATTCCGGGCACTTTCTGAACTTGAAATTTTGAGTGCCTTTGCAGTGCTGTGCCATTCCATTAGTTTCCTTTAGTTGCTTATACCACTGCTTAAGCCACCAAATAATATGCTTTACTTTTCCTCCACTTCACTGAGGAGGACGTCAGTTTCACATTCACTGAAATTCTTATTTTTTTACACATGCTTTTGCCATCATCTTTTAGCTTAACACTGAACGGAAAGGTCTTTTTATATTGATTTGCATATTCAAATAGGCAAAATTCTGAGAGGAGTCGGGGTAGGCACGTACATGTGTGTTGAAGTTCACATTGATTAGGATTTATAAAAGGAAAGTGTGTAGAACTTTGCTTACGTGCAGTTTTATGCATCTGAATTTTTTGTGTGTACGCTTTTTTCTAGTTTTGTCCGTACATCATGTTTCAGTGTGAATTCTATGCAAGGTGTTATACTTGAGGCCCCAGGACTGGAGTTGGAGACCCCTGCTCTAATGCAAGAAGTCTTATCCTAGCTGTGGTGTTTCTGTCTTTCTGATCCATGAAGATGGCCATCTACTCACCCGCCTGCATGAAAGAAGCTCTGAATAAAATTTCTTTAAATTTTATTAAACTCAAAAAGGCAGAAATGGAGTTGATTTTTTTTTAAGATCAGTGTTTTTTTCTGTTTTACCTGTAGTTGAAAAATCCAAAAATTGCTTTCATGCGTTCAAGAATAAAGTTTGTTTTGAAAATAGTTGTTCATTAATTTTATTTGTGCAATGCAGAGCCCAAAATGTGACAATATGTGGACTTTCCATTATTTCCAAATAATGTGTTAAATTTCAGGTTATGGGGTGGCACGGTGGCACGGTGGCACAGTGGTAGCGCTGCTGCCTCACAGTTAGGAGACCCGGGTTCGCTTCCCGTGTCCTCCCTGCATGGAGTTTGCATGTTCGCCCCGTGTCTGTGTGGGTTTCCTCCGGGCACTCTGGTTTCCTCCCACAGTCAAAAGACATGCCAGTTAGGTGGATTGGCGATTCTAAATTGGCCCTAGTGTGTGCTTGGTGGGTGGGTGTGTTTGTGTGTGTCCTGCGGTGGGTTGGCACCCTGCCCGGGATTGGTTCCTGCCTTGTGCCCTGTGTTGGCTGGGATTGGCTCCAGCAGACCCCCGTGACCCTGTGTTCGGATTCAGCAGGTTGGAAAATGGATGGATGGATGGATGAAATTTACAGAGCAAAAAAGGAAGGCAGGTACAGAAGGCAAACGAACAATTGAAATCAATTCAGGGCAGTAATTGAACTCTAGCAGACAGAGGAGCTCTCCTGGACAGGCAGGCAAATTATCGATGCAATAAACTTCATTTCTATTGACCTTGTCCACTTTATGGACAGATAAATGTTTAGCATGATGATTTTGTCATTTGTTTGCTCAAGATATGATGAAATTTTGAGAACTTAGACCAAGATAAAAGAAAGAGCATGAATTGATTTAGTCTGTTTTTCAAATTTAAAAATGAAATAAATCTTTTAGGTCAAGATTTCTATTTACTATCCTGCTTTGCAGGGCAGCCAGATTAAAAAAGGAGGTGGAGTGTCGATTTGAGGGTCTGCCACACAAACAAGGCAGTTTTGAAATCTACCAATAAATAATTGGAAATTCCAGACCGGAGATAGACAGTTCAAGCTATTCATCAAATCAGATTCCATTCATTCCATTTTGTATTCTTCCAATAACTAAATTAATACCATGATTCATTCTGTTTGACTTGATAAATAGCTTACTTAAATTCTTGCATTGATGAACATTTTAAAGTGCCCTAGTGCTCTACCAAAGTGGATTTTCACATTCCAAAATGCAAACAGATAAAGAACTGGGAAATGATATGAAAAAAAATGAGATCAAAGAATTAGCCAGGAACACACAAGTTGAAAAATACCAAGGTCCAAAACATAAACCAGAAGGCAAAGTCCAAATAACACACAAAGTTCTAACTCGTTAAAATGATTTTGTGCGGACTAATTGCACCAATTTTTTTTCTACACACAAATTCAAAAACTTGAACACCAGGACGTGCACCGCCATCTTAAGTAGTGTCGGCACAATTATGTCATGTATCATATTTCTGGCAGCCATGCAGTAGATTTTGTAGCCTGCTCAGGTCAAAATTAGTCAAATTTAAAAATTCACAAGGGAGAGGGGAAACCATGTAAAACCTCTGGCCCAAATTACCAAACAAAGTTATTTATTTAATTTAAACAAAATCAGTCACAAAACAGGCCAGAAAGGTTTTCTAACAATCAAAGCTTAACAGAGCCAAATCTATAAACCATTAATTGAATCGCAAGAATATAACAAAAGGCCATTAACCAAAGTATCAGAAGAAAAGGCACAACGGTGAAATCCAAAAGCAAAATCCACAATTCCACAAAGAGACGAACAACAGTAGTGAAACAAATGCCTCAACACAGAACTAGTACAAATAGTTGGAATATTTAGGTTACATCTGAAGGCTGTAATTGCAAAGGGGTGAGGAAACAGACCAGGGCAAATCCGTAAAAAGGGTGTGCAGAAAAATGACAAAATTCACAAAAAGTGAAAAACACAGTAAAACAAAGATATAATCCTAAGACGTGTTGTCATTATGTTGTTGTTATTTAAGATGACTTTCCAAGCTTTGATTTGCATTTTTCTTTCACATCTCTCTTAGAACAGCTGAATCTGAATGGTGCTTCTGCTAATAATTTTAACACTAGGATGCTCAGCTCTCTTCTTCCTATTCTGATTTGAATTTTTGCCTTGTTAGTTTTGATGATCTTCTTTTTTAATTGTTTCTGGTATTTTGAACAGTGCTCTATCTTCAGATCTTGACTCTAGCCTTCCTATAAGATACTCCCTCTTCCCTATGCCTGATAATTTCCTCCCTGCCTCCAGGCACCTGCTCATTTCTTACTAAAGTGTAAAATTATTTCCTTTTTATGAAGCTAATATTAGGACTTGTTAACGAATTTCTTTTAACACCATGGACTTTACTTTTTTTAAAGTGTCAACTAAGATGACTCAGAAGCTTATTTTCAACTTCATAGATTTCTTTTCTTATTTTTCATGCCAGCTGAGTCACAACGGCAGACATGATAGGCCCTACCTTAAAAGAGGTTTCTTTTATGAACCAAGGTTCTGTTAAAATGTAGAAAACAGCTTGGTAACTCCTCAGTCTCCCAAGGTGTTAAGGAGCGTGAAGGTGTCGATGAACCTCTCAAACACCGCAACACTTTTAATTATTACTTTGCTCCTTCAACAGAAAACCTGACAAGAAAGATCACTATTTTGCTCTTATGGAGAAGATAATCTTGAATGACCATGCAGAAATAGCACCTACACGTAGGAAGCATAACAATGGGGATTTCATTGCAAAAGCAAAAGCAAAAATGTGACTGCTGACTGAATTAACAAAATAAATTTTGAATGCTCAAATATTAAAATCAGTTAACATCATTCCCTGAATGTCCCTGAATCTTATGCCATGCATACATTTTATAACTTTCAGATGCCATTTTGTTTTATACAGTCACCTCCATTTTGTATTATTTGTTTTCGACAGCCATCTTGTGGGACACCTGGAGACTGCATGTCTTTGCATTACTCGGAGTAGTGTAGAAAATGGTCTTTTGATTTTTGATTCTGTGCTGACAACAAACGATTGTAGTGTTAGAAGGCAGTACTTAACAAAGTTATTAGGATTCAAAGACTTTTGACTTGCTTTATTGAATTTATTTGCATTGGCATTTTGGATGATTTACTTTTGGTTTTGCCTTTTTCTTTTTGAGTTTCACACCTTTTTTTTTTCATCGACTATGCATTTGCTTTCTTCCATTTCCTGGTCCAAAATGGAACATACACTTTGCCATTTATACTACTTTATACACTTTGCCGTCTATACTACTACATTTTCATTTTAAAACACAGAATCCACACCCTAGTATTTTCAACTCACAACAGCAGAGACTTTACAAAACTGTGTACTTCTGAAAATGAAGCCTTAATATTGTCTGTCGTATGGGTGGACAAAAATGCAGATTTTTTTTTTTTTTTAAACACAGGCTCTAACTGCACACTGATTTGTTCGTGCTTATTACGTAGCTCTTCCCTGATTGGATTCTGTTCATTATAATGTCTCATTTCCTGATTGGTCACACTTCACGGACAAAAACCGTATTCCAATATAGAGGGTATAGAGGTTGTTGATTTCCATGAGCTTGTTGTGTTGCTTACCCGTACGCATCTAAATTGTGTTTTAGATAGTTTGGATGCTTCATACATGGGCAATAGGCTAATAATTAAACCGTCCCAATAGTTTTATGATAGATCCTGTGGCTGGTGGCATTACCACCCCTTCAAGAATTTTGTTTCCGATGCATGCATGCCTAGGTGATATACATTTCTGTCATTTTAGTGTGGATGGAGATACTTTTCTAAATGATGTGAAAATTCTAGCATGAACAGAGTATAATAATGCTGTTTTTAAATGAAAACATAGTAGTGTGGACATAGTCTACTCCTCTTTGGAGTACTTTTACAAGTTTAGAAGGTTTTCTTCTTCCTTACCGCGCACATAATGGAAATGTACAACATGTTCTGTCATCAGAACAAAAAATAATATCCTTCTGTAATTCTTTTGACAGTGTGATGGTAAATCTATCAAGGACATTATCAAGTATAGAAGGTACTCATTTTTCCAACAGTGATCTCCTGTTTTCAGTATTTATAAGCTTGAATAGGCAGCACAAGAAGTAGAAACAGCCTTTGGCACAACTTTTTGAAAATCACTTTTGCATGAATCATGGGATGAAATACTAATAACAGCCTCAAAAATGTGGCATGACCCATATATCTTTGCCTGAGTCCAAGCAGATCAGCTTATCACAAATATTCAGAACATTTAAGAAAAAGTAAGTTTGTACAGTAAGGCTGAACTCCTGTTCAGGACACGATGGAGCACAAGGGCTTTATGAATAGTGGCACTGAAGCATGATTGCTTTGTCAAGGCATCAGATAATTTGAGTGATAAGAGAATTCACTGTGGGTAGGGGAATGCAGATTGAATGATTCCAACAGTTTGGCATTTACTTACAATATACATTATGAGAACTGAAAATAGCCATTCTACAGGATATTTACTTAAGAGTTAGACACTCAGGTAAAACAAGTACATCTGGAATGCTTGGTTTAGTCAGAGCTCTTCCTCCTGAGTAGCTGAGGTTTGGTGGGCCCAGATAACACTGGTATTTAGCAATGTAATTATTGTTAAATTACCGAATATGAGATTTTAATTAAAATGGTTCTGTTTAAAACGGTAGTAATCATTCAACAGAACACTTTACTCAACAAATAGCAGTTGAAACATCAACCAGGTGACCACTTGTTAATGAATAAACAAAAAGGGAACAAAAATGAATGCACAATGACACAACTAAAACGTTGGCAACAATAGGCCAAACAGAGTTTTCCATGCAGTAAAGAATTAACAAGTGATCGCACAGGAGCTCTGTGCTTGTCAAGGCTCGTGTTAGAAATGAGACCCCATGTTCTGCTACCTTCCAGTTTTATGGATCCCTGACCAGAAGGGACAGCGCCTACTCTGGGTGTCTCGGGTGGGGTTAGGTGCCCTCACTTGGTGTCTTCTTTGCACTGGGGGCAGAAGAGAAGTAATAAGGATAGCGCCCTCTCTCGTCCCAGAGTGGTACTGCTTACCTTAGCCAAGCCAAGAAGGCGGTCCCCAGGTGTGACAGTCTTAAGATTCTTTCATGTTTTTCAGCCTTTTTTCATTTTTTTTTTTTTTTTTTTTACTTTTTTGGAATCAAATTGAATTGAACGAAATCGTATCTAGTCTGATCTAATGTAATCTCACTCTGCTCTCTTGTTTGTTCTTTATTTACAGTTTTTCAATGATTTCGTGTGATTTTGCTCCAGTCCCTTTCCCTATAATTATGTGTTTTGGATGTTTAAGTGAAACCTAAAAGACCAATTTAAGATACCTGATTGCCACGGTAGTTTGCTGAGGCATTAGCTACTGTACCTACACCTCACTTTTTTGTTTGGCTTCCCTTTGTCATTTTCTGTGTTTTGTAAGTTCAGTTATTTTTTTGACTGTTCTTTGGAATTTCTAGTTCTGACTCAAGCCTATTTTTCTCTGCCTGTTTTGGATTATGAACTTTGCACAGGGCACAAGGCAGGAATCCAATCCTGGGCAGGGTGCCAACCCACCGCAGGACACACACAAACACACCAAGCACACACTAGGGCCAATTTAGAATCACCAATCCACCATGTCTTTGGACTGTGGGAGGAAACCGGAGTGCCCGGAGGAAACCCACGCAGACACGGGGAGAACATGCAAACTCCACGTAGGGAGGACCCAGGAAGCGAACCCAGGTCTCTTAACTGCGAGGCAGCCACGCTACCACTGCGCCACCATGCCGCCAGTATTCCTTTATAATGGATGAATTTCTTTCATAACTAAATCAATTGCTGGCACCTTTGTTAATAAAGTTAATTTTTGGATTTACTTTTTTCCTTTTTATGATATTCTGGTTTTCTTTGTTTATTTAGTATTGAGTTTTGATGAATTTTGATTTCTTTATTGTTGACTTTGAACTTTTTTTTAAATTGTTGTGTTCTTTGGAATGTTTAGGGGTACTTTATGTATTTAAAAGGAACTGAATACACAAGTTTAATTCATTTGTCCGGGGTTGTCCTTTCCCTTTATAAGATTGTAGGCATTAGGTTTTTTGCTGTTTTTTTTAAGACATTGTTCCATTTTTGAGAGTTTAGGCGTAATATAGGAAAAGAGGGCATGAATGAAGGGTTTTGGTGTTACCCTATCCTAAAACATTATACAGCAATCCCTTGCTATATTGTGCTTTGACTTTTGCGGCTTCACTCTATCGTGGATTTTATATGTAGGCATATCTAAATATATAACGCAGATTTTTCACTGCTTCGCAGGTTTCTGTGGACAATGGGTCTTTTTACTTCTGGTACATGCTTCCTCAGTTGGTTTGCCCAGTTGATTTCATACAAGGGACACTATTGGCGGATGGCTGAGAAGCTACCCAATCGGAGCACGCAGTTAAGTTCCTGTGTGCTGATTGGCTCAGCAACAGAGCGCCGAATTCGATTGCGCTGCGCTAACCAGGAAGTCTCGTCTCGCTCATTCAGCATCAACGTGTTTCGCTGTGTAAAGAGTTAACTTTTGTGCTCTTTTGTGTTTATCTTTGTGCATAGTCAAGCCCTTTGTTATGGCTCCAAAACGATCTGTCTATCGTAATGGCTGTAACATATGGGATATCGGAGACCCTCAATATCTTTAAAATAATATTTAGGTTTTATTATATTTAAACATATCTAAGAGAATACAAAGGGTTTATGCTGTATAACTGTGCGGGAAATGTTTATAAGAGTGTGGGAGAGTTTATAAGGGCTTAAAATATATAAAAATAACCATATGAACATATGGTTTCTACTTCACGGATTTTCACCTTTCGCGGGGGGTTCTGGAACGCAACCCCCAAGATAAAGGAGGGATCACTGTATACTTTTATTCCCATACGCTAAATGCTAAGGGTCACTGTTGCCCCATTAACCCCAACAGACAAACGCTCTGGACACCAAATAAAAGCAATAAGAAAGTGTTTTATTCTTTTTTCTTTTAAGTAGTGCCTCCAAAGCAGCCCTGCCACAATAAACAGGCAATTAAATCAGGAATTACAGTAATAAACACAAGTCGTCTCTCCTCCACACCTCCCAGCAAGCTCTGTCACACTCCTTCCAACTCCGGTTCGCTTGCTGTGTCTCCAGCAGTCCTTTTTATAGTTCTTGACCCTGAAGTGCTTCTGTCCTTCTGTCCACATGACCTGGTCTAATGAAGAACTGGCTTTTCTTCAGCCTGGAATACTTTGGGGCTTCCGTCCTTGTGACTACCTCGTACTTCTGGGATATAAGGAAAGAATGAGTCCCCAGGTCCTTTGACAGCTTCCCCTGGTGGTACCCATGGTACCATAAGGGCTGCCAAACCGGACTCCAACTCCCATGCTGCCCTGATGGAATCCGGGGCACCGCTACACTCCAGGAGAGCTGCCATCTAGCGTTTTGAGGGAGGCAGTGTCCAAAAGTAGCTGCCTTCCCCCATCCTTCCATTCTTTGGGCGTCCTGGCCGGGTTGAGCTGCCAGCTGTCCCTCACACCAGATTCTTTGTCAGTAGACTCACATATGTCCTGCATCCTAACTCTTGTTTCCTTGTTCTTTGCAATCACCTGGCCTGGAAGAAGGCACAGCTTGCAGCCCGAGTTCACTTGCAGGTGGGAGTATGGACCGACATCTTCCAGAACTGACTGCTACTGTGCTCCACTTTTCTCTATAGCCCAGACAGCAGGACAGAGCAATACGCCAAGCAATGGAAGCCGGAAATAAACTTTAATTAAACCATTATAGTCTTATCATTCTTAAATATTCTTAATGTGCCAAAAGCAAAATCAAGTAAAATTGTAAAAGTATGGTAAATACACCCGGCCTAGTCTAGGAGCAAACACAGGCAATGCTGGCCAACACAACCAAGGTGGCTTTCAGTCACTTAAGGTTACATTGCTGTGCAGATCTTCTTAGTTCTTCCTTCTTCTCCTCCTTACTAATTTTTTCCTTCGATATATATCTCCATTTTAAGCTGATGAATTTTTAAATTTGTCAGAGTTGAAGGTGAACACCTCTAGCCTCTCTCTTTCCAATTTCCTTTTGACAGACCATATGAGTACACAAGGTGTTCATGCACGAACATAACCAATGGTGTGTGAAGTTTGCCTCTCTGCATGTGGAATGTTCGGAGAAATGAACACAAGACCTTGACTGTACTTAACATGTAATTTTGCTATCTACATTTTTGAGCTGTGGAAAAATCTGTTTTTAAAAATCTGTTTTGTTATATTCCCTTTCACTTCAAAAGAAAATGATAGAGTACATTGAAAAAAAGAGTTACAGAAAGAGGATTAAAAAATAAAACTTCATGCTGTCTTGCAGTACAGCCTTGAGTAAACTGCGTTTCATCCTCTTGTGCAACATTTCTAATAAAATTACTAGGTACATGTTTAAAGAATAGAATCTATTATTTGCTTGAGCCCAAAAATCAAGAAATGCAGGAAGAACATGATAATGAAAGACAGGGTAAGGAAGGAGAACTGATGGAACAATACAGAGAAGTATTCCTTTATCCATCCCTCCATCCATTTTCCAACCCACTGAATCTGAACACAGGGTCACGGGGGTCTGCTGGAGCCAATCCCAGCCAACACAGGAATCCAATCCTGGGCAGGGTGCCAACCCACCGCAGGACACACACAAACACACCAAGCACACACTAGGGCCAATTTAGAATCACCAATCCACCTAACCTGCATGTCTTTGGACTGTGGGAGGAAACCGGAGTGCCCGGAGGAAACCCACACAGACACGGGGAGAACATGCAAACTCCATGCAGGGAGGACCCAGGAAGCGAACCCGGGTCTCCTAACTGGGAGGCAGCCGCGCTACCACTGCGCCACCGTGCCGCCAGTATTCCTTTATAATGGATGAATTTCTTTCATAACTAAATCAATTGCTGGCACCTTTGTTAATAAAACAGTAGATTGATTCTTCAATTATTTAATTAAGCACAATTTATTTTAGTCAGTCATCCAACCCATTAAATCCTAACACAGGGTCACGGGGGTCTGCTGGAGCTAATCCCAGCCAACACAGGGTGCAAGGCAGGAACAAACCCCGGGTAGGGCGCCAGTCCACCGCAGGGCACACACACCCACACACCAAACACCAAACACACACCAGGGACAATTTAGGATCGCCAATGCACCTAACCTGCTTGTCTTTGGATTGTGGGAGGAAACCTACACAGACACGGGGAGAGCATGTTCTCCCCGTGTCTGTGTGGGTTTCCTCTGGGCGCTCTGGTTTCCTCCCACAGTCTGAAGACATGCAGGTTAGGTGGATTGGCGATTCTAAATTGGCCCTAGTGTGTGCTTGGTGTTTGGTGTGTTTGTGTGTGTCCTGCGGTGGGTTGGCACCCTGCCCAGGATTGGATTCCTGCCTTGTGCCCTGTGTTGGCTGGGATTGGCTCCAGTAGACCCCCGTGACCCTGTGTTCGGATTCAGCGGGTTGGAAAGTGGGTGGATGGATGGATTATTCTGTCACCTTTGTTGCTATTAGTTAAAATAATTTATAGATATGATTTGACAGCTTGAAGTGGCAACTTTTGCAATGTTTACAGTTTACGGTTAAGATGAGAGATACAAACCTCCTAATGAACGGTGGCAATATTTACATAGTGTATGTAGTACGCAAAACATAATCCACCATAATAAAAGGACAAATGTCTTTGTATCTGTGTGCCTATTCAGTTGCTATGTCTCTGTTATCCAACAGATAGCACTTCACAAACATTAGCACTGCTTTTGTGAATCCCATACCAAATGGCACATAACAGATGTGCAATCTGTTGGAATTACAAATTCATTGCATTTTATTACTGCCAATGTGTATGATGCACCATCTGTTGGAGTGAAGAATGCAACACATTTTATTACTACATGCATTATGGAATAGATTTCAATAGATGGTATACTGTAAACATTAACACTGACGTCTACATTGATTATTTAGATTTCAACCTGTCTTGGGTTGGTAGCACACAAAACACAATATGACAATGCATAACATGGCACTCATAACCTGCACAATATACAGTAAGTCTTTAATCATAAAGATAATTTTGGTTGGACAGAGGCGTTTGGAGATCTGAGGTACAGAGGTGAATCAAAATTCGTGTGTGTGCCCATGTGGGTGTGTGAGTGTGTGTGTGTGAGTGAGTGTGTGTGTGTGTGTAGCCTTTAATTATATTGCCTACTTGGCTGCTAGGTCATTCATAGAGTCCATTTTCAGGTTTTTCTGCTGTCTGAACAGCATGCTGCAATTAATGCTTTGAATGAACAGATGCACTGCCAAATTAGTCATTATGGAGGAAGTAAGGATCCATCAATGTTTGCTCCATAAAAGCGGGCAAGCATTAATTAAGACAGGTAATATATTTTAATACCGAAATAGTGAAAACAGAAACATTTGAGTTTTTCTGTAAAGAGAGGTTATGCCTCCACCCTATTGATAAGATCATTATTTACAGTATAACTTAAAACTTTAGACAAGGTGGTGTTTCCTGAAATCCATAACAATTTCTATCGTTTTTAGTTTATTTATTGAGAACACACCAACTGGGACAGGTGATTCATTTCCATCTGAAATGGCACCTCCTTTCTGTTTGTGAACAAACCAATTTGGCCATTGTAATCAACAAACCTTAACAGTTTTACTGGAGGTACAGTCATTGCTGTAGGAGGAGGAAAGGTGAAGAGACAGAACACATACAAAAGGATCTGTGCAGAGGATATAAGTAAGTGGAGAGTCCAAATGCTGTAAAATGTCATGGTGACTCACGTTCACTGCATCTTGAACTGATCTTTTGGCACAGTAAGTATATTGGAGTGGCTCAAGAAGAGAATACTTGCTAGCCATTCTGTTTCTCACTGATTACTGCCGACTCCCCGTTCTTGCTCTTTTTTATTTAGTGAGAAGTGTTGATTTGAATGTGACTGTTGGATACACTTTGGAATGATATTTTGAAGCCAATAAAAGTTTATAGTTTAGAAAAAAAGAGAAATTTGTGCCAACCCTTGATCAACCGTCTAGGGTATGTTTATAAGGTAAAGGTTATTTAGAGTTTATATATGGAGTGGCTGAAGAGGCAAAATAATGTCATTTAAGGAAATATTCTATTAAAAATCAGTCCTCAGGTAATGTTATGAGCTCTTATGCCAAAAACTGTGGATGTCCTAATGTCATGTTGGTGAAGACACTGAGAAGGAGTGCAAAGTCAGAAACAGGCATTGGTGAAAAGCTGGGAGATTGAGCCAACCAAATCATCAAAATACAGTCCACCAGATGGAATTCAGAAACCAAGAAATAAAAGCACAAAGTCAAATATCAGGAAATTAAAAATAAATAAATTACAGGAAAAAAGCACAGACAGAGTTTTGGGATCCTAAAGTCAAATGCCACAACTTTGTTTGGCCGACCTTTAAACCTGTCACCAACTCAGATATCATCAGTGTTGTGTCTCCTTCTGAATGCTGGGAAGCTACCATGGATGTGGAACACAAAATTGTGGCACTTGTCGGGATCCAAAGTAGCGTCACTGTAAACAAAAAATAACTATCATAATAGATTCCCTCACTCAAGGGTGCAGTCTCTGAACGGGACCATCTAGCTTGTTAGGACATCGAACATGAAATTGCGAAAGTAAAGAGGAGTTGTGAAGATCAGCAAAGTGCGCCCAAGAATGATAATCCAGGTCATACTCCTTCCAGTGCAAAAGATATTCAACTCTGCAATCACAACGGCGAGATTGTAAAATAGACTGAACCTCAGGTTCATCTGTACTGTCCACCTGAATGGAAGGAGGTGGATTGTGATGTCTGGAATATGGACCAGAACGTATTGCCTTTAACCAAGATACTCTCCCGCAATTCACATACAGTCCAATGAACCCTGGAGCCAGTGCGCAACATGGAACCCTCGGGTAAATATCGCGTGTTGCTAACCACACTCTCCACACAATTTTGAAAGTAAGACATTTAGGGTCCACAAACTGTTTGGCAGCAGCATTCACCTTCAAAAGATTCTATTAAACTAGCCACAAAACTGGTTACATACCAAACAGGTAGTCATTAATGCTAGGAACAGTAGAGGGATTCAAGGGTATACCTAACAAGGGAGGTCTGTAACTGTGTTTACACTGAAATGGGGACATTCTCCAATCTGAATGAGTTAAAATATTTTAAGAAAACTCAGCTAAACTCAACTAAACAATCTCTCCGCGAGTCAGAATTAGATTCTATTACACAATGTCAAATTTCTCTAAATCTTGACTGACTCTCTCAGTTTGGCCATTAGAAACTGGGTGATATCCAGATGAGAGATTCGCCACACACCCTGACTTCTCACTGAATAAGCACCAAAACAGAAACACAAATTGCAGACCTCTGTTTGATATTAAAGACAAGGGAAACCCATGAGGCAGACTACAATTTTCAAAAACACAAAATAGCGGCAGTCACTGGGATCCAAAAGATTGTCACGGGAAGCAAAAAAGGGGGGAGATTTTTAGCCACGGTAAAAATGAGTGTTATCAGCCTATGAGGGAAAATACATATTATGTATTTGTGCCATCTCACCCAATGACAATACATGTAACAAAACAAAAAAAAAAATACTAAATGCACACAAAAATGAGCTACTGGTGTCACCAGATGTCTTCAACATGGCTGCTGCATTTTGAATCACTCACTTTGGAGTGGCCTAAGGTGACGTAACTGTGGCACAGTTCTCTTGATGTTACATGTTTAGTATAAGGCCTATGAATTCTTCATACTAACAAGTAGTTTTAGCACCATGTCAATATGCTACACTGCACTGAGATGAATAATCTCTCTACTGATGTTTTCTAAGTGCTATGAAGACATAAAGAAGGTCTTGTTGCCTAAGAGTAAATGAGTCAAAGATCCATTTTTGCAGTACATAAATTAAAACGTTACCATGAAAATCAACATACTTAGCTATTATTTTAATTAAAAAGTGCTGTAAAGGCCTAAAAAAGTTCCTGTTGTATAAGAGTAAATGATGATGACAAAAATGTGATGAATATTAAAAAAACAATGAAGTTCAGACACAAAGTATAATTAATTGTTTCAAACATTTAAGTGTGTGTTATGGTATAACCATAGATAAAATTATATACTTGTGATTGTCAGTTTTAGGGTAAAATACATCTCTTTTCTGAACAGGCATGATGACAAATTACTCTAGAAGACCAGTCCCTTTGCTCTGGAAAGAATTGTCTAAAGCTCTGTAGTCAAAGGCTACACAAAACTTCCAAAACACAAGAACATTAGAAAAACCGAGACAAGAACAGGCCATTCAGCCCAACAAAGCTAGCCAGTCCTATTCAGTTAATTCTTCTAAAATAACATCAAGTCAGGTTTTGAACGTCTCTGAAGTCCAAGCAGTGTTCATACTGTGGACTGGTCACGACGGAAGTCTGATGATCTTAACTCAGCTTATTATGATCAGGGGTTATAAACATGACAAAATGGATGTGAGATCACCAAAAGTAGCACAGAAACCAGACCAGGACCTTCAATGGCCAGCCCAGAAGAAGCTCACCCCAACACAGCCAGGTCCCAACTACTAACTGAAGCTTTATACTAATCTGAACTTAAAAGAGCAAAAAAAGGAGTTGCTTAAAAGAAAATCTTAAGCAAACAAGTCCTAATACACAAAAACAAAGGGAAACCCAGACAGCAGAGACAAAAATAAACTGCAAAAAACTGGAAATCAAAAGAAACACCAACACTCACTATTTAGTCCAACCAAACACAATAAACCACTGCTGTGTTCTTATCAAGCCAGTGGGAGGACCCAACAGAAGTGATATCAGGGTGGCCCCGCCTACTGGGGGCTCCACCCACCAAGTGCATGGAATAGCCTCAGGGATACTTTGTCATTAACAAATAATAAAGAAAACTAACAGAAATAACATAACAACATGAAAAATTGTGATTAAAAATTAACAAAAACATAAAAAAAATCAATCCTGGCTGTGCACAGATGTCAGCCTTGCGGCTGTAACTTCCATGATATTCTTTGAGGGGTTCTGCCTTTCCTTTTCCAGCTGATAACGGATCACAGTGAGTTGACAGATATTTTTGTTGCATTTCACTGTTTGTAGTACACAACATGCACAAAATGCTTTTTTAAGGAGTTGAAACGGAGACAAAATGATCTACTGTTAAATCACGAGTATTTAAATGATTATTAAGAGGGCCCAATTGTCAGAAATATCAAAACTGAATACATTTTGATAAAGCATAGCTGTGACACTTGTTTGCATAATGATGTATCACCTATTTAAAAAATGTTTAACATTCTGCCAATGACAGTTATTAGAGGCTGAAAAGCATGCATAGATAATTAAATCTGCTTTCCATATTTTGGAAAGCATTTCTGTTGCATTTGAATGGCACTTCTGGCTCCATAATAACAAATTGCAGAAATATACATCTGAAGTGACATGATCTGAGAAAACAATTCTGTTTTTATTGATAACAATTTTATCTACATGATCATTTTGTAAAAGTTTATGTTTTTGAAAGCAGTAGGTTGGTGGATGATGCATACTTAAACAAAAATATGTAACAGATAAAGGTAAACTTTATGTTCAAAGGACTGTTGTTAGAGAATAAAGGAAAAATAAATTGTGACATATATGTGAAGAAACATGACAATATACATTTGTATGACAAAATCTCATATTGTAAATCTAGGAGAGCTCTTCTGTTCTTCTAGTCCTGGTTTATGTGGCTCTTCTTATGGATCTATTGAGTATCATTGAATGGAGCAATATATAAGAAGAGATCGACAGCCATGGACAAACAACTAGCATTACTCATCATGTTTCTCTAAAGTACATTGTCCCACCCATGGGTTTTGCCAGTATTCTTCTTATTTTAATTTAAATAATAGCTAAGTATGTTGATTTTCATGGTAACACTTTAGTTTATGTACTGCAAAAATAGATCTTTGACTCATTTACTCTTAGGCAACAAGACCTTCTTTATGTCTTCATAGCACTTAGAAAACATCAGTAGAGAGATTATTCATCTCAGTGCAGTATAGCATATTGACATGGTGCTAAAACTACTTGTTAGTATGAAGAATTCATAGGCCTTATACTAAACATGTAATATCAAGAGAACTGTGTCACAGTTATGTCACCTTAGGCCACTCCAAAGTGAGTGATTCGAAATGCAGCAGCCATTTTGGTGTCCAACTAGCTAAAATGGACACATGTTACTCCTCTTTTCAATCCCTATAATGGCTCCCTGTTGCAGCACATATTAAGTTTAAATCCTTGATGCTTGCCTACATTGTAGTCTACAGGTCAGCACCTACAGCACCACTAGCTGATACAACAATGACTTTTTGGGGTACCAACATGGCCACCCCTGTTTACTTAGAAAAGTCAACAAAAAACAATGCACAATGGCATTTGAAAGGGAAATAAAAGACTCCACTCCTCCTTAACATTTGGGTTTGATAATTTAATTATGAACAGGCTGTGGAGCTCTTCTCATTAGGTCGCTTGAATCAGAAATGACGCCTCCTTTCAGACAGTCTTGCCTTTATGCACCAGGGGCCAGAAGCGGCACAGTCCTTTGCCCTCACTGGGCAGCTTCTCTGTACTGTGGAGGAAGAAGAAGACAAGACAGTTAGTGGCTGCACCCCCTGTCGGCTTGGGGTGGTAGCAAATACCTGGGAAGAACTCAAAGGGTGAACCTCTGATGTGCATGTGAGACAATATATATTGTAATGGATGGCACATATGGCTTGATATCCCGGCCAGGACTGAACAGTGATTCTTACCTGGCCAGGAGGATGGTGCAAGGGAAGGACAAGGGGAGATGAGCACTGGTGAAAATTTTCTCCCCAGTACCCTAGAGGGCAGCATCCTTGGGTTGGGATTCCCACACAGACACCCAGAGGGCATGCTGGCACCTGTAGTCCCATGGGGCAGCCTTGTTGAGTTCCATGAGGGCCACCAGGGGGAGCTACCAGGGAGCCACAATCCCTACTTTAAGGGACATCTGTTCGACCCTAAATTGCTTCCAGTAGGCTGTGCCCTAGCACTGGGAGTACCTCCTGGGTCATAGATAAAAGAAGCTGCTTGATCTCTGCCAGGGATTCGGAGTTGGGTGTGCAGGAGGACAAAGCTCATCTGAAAGAGTGGAAGGAGAGGAAAAAGAAGAAGGGAGAAGAATAGCTGTGCTTATGCCACTTTTGAAGCCTTTTTGTGAGGTACTTTATTGTAATAACCGTTTTATTAGACCTGGGAATGTAATGGTGAGGTTGTGTTCAGGGTTTAGAAGGTGCTGTTGCGCCTCTATACAGTATATACACACTTGTGAGGTCCTGCACTCCTTTTGGCCCACTCAGGTCTGCTGCTGATGAATGGTACCTGTTAATGTCACTTCTGTATGGCATCAAATCTCACTCCAGAGTCTTTTCTTATGTAGCTCCTAGCTGGTGGAAAGGGCTGCCTCCTTCGATTTGAAATTCTGACTCCCTCACTGTGTGTAAGAAGCATTTGAAGACCCTTTTGTATGGTAAATTTCTGTCTAACGAATATTAGCTGCATGGTTTTTGTAATCTAAGAATTATAACTCACTTGTATTTTGCTCAGAGCTCCTCACTTGTGGCGATCAATTTTGCACCCTTGTCCTGTTCTCCAGGCTGATGTTTACTCAATTATGTTTGACTTGTTTTGTAAGTCACTTTGAATAAAAGCTTCTGTTAAGTGAATAAAAGTAAATGTAGTGTTTTTAGTTATTGCAGTAAGCAGATGTATGAATGCTCTCGCCTTGTCGAGTCCTGCTAATATCCAACAACTGTCTCTCCATTTTCCTGAATGAGTGACGGGTCCAGCAGCCTTGCTTAATTTGTACAACTGGAAATTATGCAAATATTTATGCAACTATTAATTACAGTATTTATAAAATGAAAAGTAGATGGCAAGTGCCATCTGGCATTCATCACTTTTCTGTCCCTCGTGCTCTCCATTTTTTTACATAACAAAAATGTTTCGAATTAATTACTTAATTCACTAAGGATTTTAATTGGATGTCAAAAATGTGTCTGTTTGCCTCCCATACTTTTGAAAATTAATAAACCAGTGAAAAGCCCAAAATATCAGAGATCAAAAGCCTTGCCATGTCTTACTTAAAAAATCACTCTGTGGTGCTTTAATGGCTCTCAAGTGTCGGCAGCTCATCCAAATGCGCTTTGTCCTTTTCCATTCTGTTGTTCACTTCATTAATGCTAATCACAGTCTAATCAGCATCCTGGTGCCAAATTCAGTCAGAACAATCAGTGGAAATAATGTACCAGCTTGAGCAACTATGATTAGAAAGTAAACTTGATACTATTAACTGTAAATATAATATATTTGTTGTTCAAATGGCTTTTATGAAAACAACTTCTGCATGCCACGGCTGTAATGTTTGAAGCAGAAATTCTTCCGCTCTTCAAATATATTGTATTGAGCTGATTAGCAAGCCTTTTTGTTGATGGCTGCTATTCTCAGTTGGACTGGCCTCCCACCTGGTGTGCCCTCCTGCCAGGTGCTCATTGTTTTCTGGATAGGCACCAACAGCTTTCCTTTGCATTAGCACAATTATGGGTTACTTTACTTGTGAAATAATGTTCCTGATTTTTAAGTGCCTCATCAAAAACAATATCTCTTAAAATTGAAAAAGTATGGTTGACGAGCAGTTGATTGTTAAAATGAGGCATTAAAAAGAATATAAGAGTAGGTCCATAACCCCCTACAAATGCCCTTTTTCATCGGTCTACAGAACCCTTTCTCTGTAACTATCATCCCAACTGCACCATATACTTGACATGGGCCAGTCTTCAGACTTGTTCAGTTATGCCATGGTGTCCAGATCTGTCCTCAGGTATTCTGCCAAATCCCTGAATTCAAGCAGTTTAAAGAAACCTTAAATTCTTGTCTCACAAAAGGTTGGATCACCATGACTGGCTTGGAGAGTCATATGGTGCTACAAAACAGATCAGACAGAATTTCACTTTGAGACCAAGATGGTGGTGTCCATTATTTAATATGATCCCAGCAGGAAGGGGCAAACCCAGGAGGGTGGACATGAAAGGGACATCAGTGGTGGAATGGCTGTAAGTCTGTCATTCTGTAGAGTGAGGAAGAGAGAAGGCATTAGACAACAGCACCAACCCCTGGTTCAGCAGGTAATTACCATCACCAGAGCCCATAAGCTGTCCCCTAAGTCACAGGTGTCGAACTCCACGCCTGGAGGGCCGCAGTGGCTGCAGGTTTTCATTCTAACCATCTTCTTGATTAGTGACCAGTTTTTGCTGCTAATTAACTTGTTTTGCTTTAGTTTTAATTAAATTGACTCAGGCCCCGTAGTTGTCTCTCTTTTTAATTAGCAGCCAAACAATAATGAGACACAAACGAGCTGCCACATGACTAGCTCACCTGTGCCTGTCATACAATATATGAAGATAAAGAAAAGTGAAGGTCTCAGTAAGGTTGATCTCTCGGGTCACCAAAATATTTTGACGAACAGAAAATCAACAGCTTTGGAAATGTCTGCTGTGGTAGAATGAGAGCAGCAACAGACCACAAAATTAAATATCGGGCTTAATTAATTAACAGCAAGAATCAGCTTCTCATTAATAGATTAGATGGAGTGAAATTGGTTGGAATTTGAAATCCCAGTTTAGCTGCTCATCTGTTGGCTCGTTTCAAGTCTCATTTCTGTTTGGCTGCCATTTCATGAAGAAACGGATCAATTCAGAGGACTGAATCCTTAAAAACAGGGCTATTAAAATGAAGGGAAAAGGAGTTAATTAAAAGCGAAAACTGGTCAATGATTAGGAAAAGGGTCAGAATGAAAACCTGCAGCCACTGCGGCCCTCCAGGCCTGGAGTTTGACACCCCTGCCCTAAGTGCATGCGTGTGACACTATTCAAAGTAAAAGAAATAACAAGCTTATGTTAAAATATGTTAAAATAAGCCAAAATAGATAGCACCTATTTTGGCTGTGATTAAAAAAATATCAAGAAAATAAGAAAAACAATATTCAAAAAGTTTAAATTGGTTTAGTGGAATGCCATATGTAACAAGTACATGTACTTTGGAATATTACTTTTATCAAATTTAAGTTAAAATGATACACCTTGACAGGAAGTGACGTAAGGGAACCGGAAGTGATGTTCTTCAAATGTCAGAGTAGATGCCGGAAGTGATATTCTTCTGGGCGCCAGAACTGCAAGTGACATCATCTTCTCTAAATCAGACAGGTTTTCCCACGGCTGGTATGTAGAGATAACAGGAGAAAGTTTAGTGCACCCTGCCACCCCCTGGCCTGGCGTGGGATTACCTTTGCTTGGTCCATACAACGTGTTCCTAGTCGCACGTGTGTGACAACATATAAATACAGATTTGTTAAAACACACAGAACAAAGTAGGAACTAATTAAGCATGAATTGAAACCAACAACATCTGTCCATTAATGATGAACTATGGCACGTCTTTTCAGCAGTTTTCATTTGCAATTAGATGGCATACTACTTGATGCCTTTTAAAATGCAAAGTTTTCATGAAACTTTGAAAAAGTTTGAAACAACAAAGATGTTGCAGGCTTAGATAGATACATAGATAGATAGCTAGCTAGATAGATAGATAGATAATTATTCTTAACATTTACATAGCACTTTTCTCACTACTCAAAGTGCTTTACATAGAGAGTGGGGAGCTACTTTTATCACTACCAGTGTGCAGTATCCACCTGGATGATGCAACTACAGCCATTGTGCGGTAGTACACTCACCACACTACTCTTTACAAAGGAGGCCCAGGGATCTTTTATGATGAAAGACAGCCAGGATGTTGGTTTTACGTCTCATACAAAGAGCGGTGCCATTTTTACAGCACAGTGTCCCTATCATTGCACTGGGGCATTGGGATCCACACACAGACAACCAACACCTCATCCAGCCACAAACCAAGCTTTCCTAGATGGTCTCTTATCAAAGTATTGGCTTGGCCTGAACATAATTAGCTTCAGGAGGATCACCTATTCTGAAGGGAATGTGGTATGGCTGCTAGATGATAGATAGATAGATAGATAGATAGATAGATAGATAGATAGATAGAT
>JANRMT010062861.1:31843636-31874836 GCA_026402145.1 Polypterus bichir lapradei
GATAGATAGATAGATAGATAGATAGATAGATAGATAGATAGATAGATAGATATTGAAGACACTGTACAAGATGAGTATAAAACATTGTTTAATAGATCATATTACACATTTACAAGTCTCCGATTTACTTTCTCCTTTTGTTTAAGAATAGCTCAAGCCCAAAAAGCACAAGATGAAAAAAGCCACCCACAAAGACCTCTGCCCCAGAAGCTCTCGCTTTCCTTTGATGTGATGGTGGTTGCAGCAAGATGTTCTGATCAGGATTACGTTGAATGCAGATGCTAAAAGCAATCTAGATGCCTGAGTGCAGCTTTGACAGGTAATGCATGGTAACATGATCTGCGTGGTACGTTTTGATTATGGCCTTTCGAATAATATGAATACAACATATAGTTTCTAATGTCAATGTGCGGAAATCACTTAATGCTTTAGCATTTTCTTCACCCCCCTGAAGCATATTAAATGCCATTGCCTTGCTTTGATTGATGGTGATTATCTCAATGTCTGCATTTTAAAGAAGGATGACTTTTTATATTCCATTATTCTGTCTTCTTTTTTATATTTAGCATCACTCCAAACTTGAAACCCTACAATGTCTTTTGAGGTTTTTGTTCAAATTAAAGTATTCAATAAAATGAATTGATTTAAGTAATTTATCATTTGGTTTGTTTTTCTATTTGTTTCTTCCTAATCTACAGCCTTAAAAATATTATTATTACAGTATACTTTCATAATAACAGGTTTATGTGTGGCCAGAAGAGGTTTTTATTTGTGTAATCCTGGGGGAGCACTGAGCCAACACTGACTTTTCGTGAACTCTGATCTTTTTCCATGTTTAATACATTCCTCTTAGTCAGCCCAGGGCTGAATTAAGGTGGGCTTACAAGTCGATTAATTAGCTTATGTCACATAACCGTTTTTGGAGCTGCACCATTCATAAGCGTGGAAGATTTTGCTACACATGATAGAGCAAGAGCAGCTTGCGACATTATTCTAAGATTTATATTGCTGACAGTTGGAGGATGAAGAAATCAGACCTGATCAAAAATGAAAAAGGTTAGTCAGCTGGTGGAGTAACCAACAATTACCAAAAATAAATGTACTGTACTACACAATTTTATTGTTAATGAATCAGATAGAAACAGTTCAAAAGAAATAGTATTAAAAAAAACAGTCAACAACACAAAGGAGCCTGTGACTGAGCCAAGGGTTAGGGTCAGAAATCAGTTTAAAGTCACCAGCAAATGGCTCAACAGGCTTCAGGTGACAGCCCAATCATGTGGCCAGTGGTGTGTTGATGGGTGTGTCTGGAGGCATGGCATGATGTGTGGCAGAGGCTCATTATCAGGTGGGGAAGTGAACACACAACCGAGTGCAAGTGTGCAGTTAGTTGTGGCTTGACTGAAAAGTTCGGTTATGCTTAAGTTCAAGAGTACACTTCTGGTAAATTGTGCTTTTTAACATGCCTGCACATTTAATGCACAAACAAAAACTACAATTTATTTTTTGTATAGCCCAAAATCACAAAAGGAATGCCTCAAGGGGATTCCTAACATGCCCTGATTTTTGACAGCCCCCCCAGCCTTGATCACCAAAACAGAGAAGAAAAAACTCACAAAAAAAAAAAGAAAAAAAAAACTGTAGAGAAAAAAACCAGAAGAAATCTTGGGAAAGGCAATTCAGAGAGACCTCCACCCCCCTCTAGGTTGGCTGTGCTTGCAAAGGGTGTCAAAAAATGGTGTAAATACAATAAACAAAATGGAACACAAGTAATCCTCTCGTACCTGCTGAATAGCCATAATAGCCATGACCTTCTGTCTCTGTGAAACAACTCAGCTGCAAGAGGACCAAATTTCTTGAGGATTCACACTTTATTCTTCAAGACAAATTTGTCAGGACAGTTCACTTTTCTTTGAGGTCTCTGGAATACTGCGCACTGTACACATTTTTAAAATTTCACAAGCTCCCTTTGAAAAGCATTGGCAAATTTGCAAACATGTCTGTTTTTAAACAGAGGAACATTCTGTGTGACTTCAATTATGAATTAGTTAACTGTGTCAATTGTATCTTGATAACAACTACTTCTTGTTTATTTTTATATGTTTTATTTGACTAGATCAATGAAAACTGAAACACTTGGAGTTTTGTGCGCTGAGGAAAGTGCACCATTGGGCAGGACACAGGATAGGGCGGGGTCAAAAGTAGGCGGGGTTAGAGTGACTCCACACAACAAAAATATGACAATTGATTTGTACTTTCATTTATCCAATTCACTAATAATCATATTACTTATTTATTCAATACAGTAGAAAAGGTACTGTTTGTTTATTCATCACTGTACAAGGTACGTACTACCATCCCTTACTGTGCCAGAATACAGAGGTAGGTCTCTAATATCTGCAACAATCTGCTTCTGTTTTCACCCCACTGTGTGTCCATCTCTGTAGTTGAAGACACCTTTTGTGCAAATCACAGCAGCTCACTTGAAATTGAAGAGGGTAAGTGACATAATCTTCATGTTCATAAAAGTAAAAAAAAGCAAGTTACATTATGAGGAAACGTATAAAAGATGGCACAGTAACACTTTATGCTACAGTGAGTAAACGTGTACTCAGTGTTTCTTTTAAACTAAAAACAACCTCAGAGCTGTGTTATCCAAAGATAACAATGATTCAATATTTCTGTGACACTGTAATTTATTTACATATTGCCACCATGATACACTGTCTGTCATGTCTGGATTCAGCCAACAATTTTAGCTTGACACTTCAGCACAGATTTTAAGTCTCCATCAGGTACTTCATTGAGAAATTTTTATGTTTAAAAACTTGGAGCTCCAATCAGCCAGGACCATCTTAACAGCATTATAAGACCCCGGGCAAAGCAGTGCACTGGGGCCCCTACCTACACAACCACTCAGCAAGTCACAACATACATACAGTAGATTAGCATGGGGACCCTATGCTGCCCAGCATGCCCATGCATTAAGACGGCCCTGCAATCTGTCAGAGACCCTCCATATTCAACAGCAACTAACATCAGCACAAGGATCATTACATGTCAATGCCAATGTCAACTTTATTTATATAGCACATTTAAAACAAAATAGGAATGCTGTGGCCAAAGTGCTTTACAATAATAGAATTAAAGAAAAACATACAATTAACATGAATAACATAAATAGAAATAAAATAAATGAACATAAATAAAATAAATAATAAATAGAAGTAATGTTACATAATCACAATGAGGAAACCATTAGTATTACTGAAGGTTACGGAATGCAAGTAAATAGAAATGAGTCTTTAATCTCGTTTTGAACAGTTTAATTTTAGACGACTCCTTTATGTGATAAGGTAAAGAGTTCCATAGGCGAGGAGCAGCAGCTGCAAACGCCCTGTCCCCCTTGGTTTTACACTTGGTACAAGGGACAACAAGAAACAACTGACCAGAAGATCTAAGCACTCTGGATGGCTGGTGTAAAACACACAATTCGGATAAATATGCTTGAGCAAGCCCATGTAAAGATTTAAAAACTAGCAACAAGTTTTTATAATCAATTCGAAAACTGACAGGCAGCCAGTGTAAAGAAGCTAATATTGGAGAAACAGAGTCATACTTTCTTGCCCCAACCAGAAAGCGAGTGGCAGCATTCTGGACCAACTGTAACCTGCGTATCAGGGATTTGTTAATCCTAGAATACAGCGAGTTGCAGTAATCGAGACGAGAAAAGATAAAAGCATGAGTAGCTTTCTCAAGATCCCTAGAAGATAAAAAAGGCTTGATCTTACCTAATAGACGAAGCTGGAAAAAGCAACTCTTGACTACAGAATTAACTTGTTTAATCACTTGAGGAGGAACCTGCTGACTATAAAAACAAATTTAACCACTATGACAGATAGGGGGTGCTATCGCTCCCTTGAACCCCTGTCCAATACGCCAGACACCAGATAAAAGTCCAAACGTTGACTTTATTCATACAGCACAGTGCACAAAGCACCCTCTCCTCCAATATACTCATAAACAAACCAATAATAAACACAATAAATCAATCCACCACTCCCAGACACATTGCCACCCTTCCACCCTGCTCAGCTCTCCGTCTGGGAGCTCCCTTTTATTGTCCCTCATGTACGTCATTCCCCTTGTCCATGTGACTCGGACGTACCTCCGGGGCGTAGGGTAAATAAATACTGTTCCTCCCTGCAGCGTCACCTAGTGGCCCCAATGGCATCCAGCAGGGCTGTGTATAAAAACTGCAATGTCCATGATGCCCTGCTGGTCTTCGGGGAACCTCCATATGGCAGGGAGGGCTCCACCTGGCGGCTTGGGGGTACTGGCCGGGATAAACACCACATGATATTATAAAAAGGTATTTAATGACATACTTTATGTGCAGTACTAATACATGTAATTACATATCAATTATCACTGTTATTTTTTAATATGACTCACTGTTATAAAAGGTAAATAACAAACTCTTTGAGGAAGTGGCCAGAAATTTAAAAAATGCTCCAAATTTCAAACCAAATGACTAAGTCGCCTGACAAAACTGAATTGTATGCCATGAGTGCTTCTTCTTACTTGTTTATTTATTACGTTTTTAACTTTAATTCTGTTTCTTCCCGTCTCTTTAATGCTATTTTTTCTTCATCTTGTTAACTATTTGATTCATTCAGTGTAACGCTTGCTACAAGTGCATATCCCTAAGCAATAAATCCACACTTTAATCACATCAATTGCTTACATTCTTGCGCTGCACAAAGATTTTGAAACATTTCCAAAGATAGACAAAGTTATGCAATTTCTTCTTAAAATTTAAGCTGAGCAGTCCTGTGTGACTTTAAAGTCAAATCCTTAGAATAAAACAATTCAGACACTTTTTTGCCCATGCTACACAATGTTCAGAAAATTGTAAGGAGCTGTGTTTTCATGCATTTGCTCAATAGAAAAGACTTGAATTTACAAAAACCTGTTTAATTCCACTCTTGCTCAGATGATGTAGCATACAGCATGGCACCCATCTTATACCCCAAGAAGGAAGACGTTAGTAGGATTGTGACATTTAAAGTATTAATCCTTCCATCTTTGAACCCTCTTTACTTGTTACTGTATTGTTTAGTGGAAGGCCAAAACCAAACCTGGCAGACCACCCTCCCTCTCATCACGCCTGTATGGCCACATTGGTTCATAGGACTCTGAACAAATCTGAATCGTCTTATGTGACAGAATCTATTCTTGCATTTTGCACTGTATTTGTACTATTATTATTGTACTACTGTATTTTATTCCTGAAGTGGCAATGATAGATTGGCGATCTAGCTCTGTGAAGAGGATTACTTGTGTCCTGCTCTGTGTATTGTATTGGCCTCATTTTTTTGAAACCCATTTCATGCCCAACCTACCTGAAAAAGCTTCTCTCTCTGAATTGCCTTTCGGGGAGATTTTTTTGGGAGTTTTTTTCTTGTCTTCTTAGGAAATCAAGGGGCCGTTAATAAACAGGGCCTGTTAAAGTCCATTTCTGCACTCACTGTGTGATTTTGGACTATACAGAAAAATAAATTGTTGTTGTATCTGTCATGTTCATTCTTGGGATACAAAATAAAACCTAGAGAAAAAAACTCATGAACACGGGTAGAACGTGCAGACACCAGACCACATCAGGGTGAGAAAGGAGCTCAAACCAGGCACATTAAACACTGCATTTGCGTTTTTATAGACTTCACTCTCTGAAAAAAAATTCTTGATAATTTCAGTCAATCTCCAAAATCATTTCCAATCCATCAATTCTTGATCATCAATTATCCAGTCCACCCATTATTGATCATTTTCAATTCAACTCCAAACTCAGCATCCACTGTCAAAAACAAAATTGACATAAGCAGATCTTCAGCCCATCAGAACTGTAGATGGACTCATGGAGAGGCCAAACTGTGCAGCATAGGCCTCTGATGATGCATGGATGCTGTCAAGATGTTCAGTTTTGAGAAACATCACAGGAGGTGATCAGTTAAATGCATTTAGCAAATTTAGCCTGGTAATTGTGACTAACACTCCCAAATCAAACAATGAACACATGAAGAATGGCATGGAGTCAGATGGGACCTCTGTGTTGACAGCCCTGTGGCCACCAGAGTGTTTTAACTTTTCCAGTTGTAAAACAAAATTTGGAAATATTGTGTCTCATGAATGATAATGAAGTGAATGAAGGAAGGAAAAAGTGTGATATTCTAGGAAGAAAGTTCTCCATATTGTGGATATGCAGCATGCCAAAGAATCATTGTGAGCACCTAAAAAACAGGGGTAGGTTGAGAAATGAGAAACTGTGATCAAAAAACAAGCAATGGTTTGAATATTACAACAACAACATCAACTACATTTATTGCTATAGCACATTTTCATACACGGGATGTGCTTTATAAGATGTCAAAGAAAACTAAATTGGTCAATAATCCATCTTTCCATTATCCAACCCGCTATATCCTAACTACAGGGTCACGGGGGGTCTGCTGGAGCCAATCCCAGCCAACACAGGGCACAAGGCAGGAAACAAACCCCGGGCAGGGTACCAGCCCACCACAGAAATTGGTCAATAATAATAATGAATAAGTAATAAAAAATAAATTATGTATAATATTATACTCTAAAAATAAGTACAATGATAAAGTTGGATGGCCAGGGGGACAGAAAAAAAATAAAACAAACAAAAAAACTCCACATTAAGCCTGAGGAAGAAAAAAAAATCTACAGGGGTACCAAGGCCAAGGCATTCTATCTAACATACTGTAGACGTTTTTAAGTCATCCGTCATTGTTTCCAGACTTTGTCCTAAAAGATTTGACATAATGTCAAGAAAACTAGAGGAGCCAAAACAATAACAAAAAAGATTAGCCAGAGTTCAAACAGCAAAAATAGATAATCAAATTCAGAAAAGGACTGTAACCAGAACCACAATATCCTATGCCCTACTTGGAATAAACCTAACTATTGAATGCAGATCCATCATTCACTGATGTATAATACAATATGAGACTGCTGCCATAGTGCAACTTTTGTTACGTCTTCAGAGTTATTACAGTTAAGCTGACAGACACCACAAGGTATTTTGAGAGTCAAGGCTCTCTGAAGCTGATGGTATGGAGTGCTGTAGGCTTCCCCTCTGCAGAAAGACAGAACTGTGACACTGAATCGCTTAGTTTACCTCAGTGTGCTTCACCATTGATAGAGGGGCTGCTGTCACCTGCACCCCACTGTATGGCAGTGAAATATTATATACTCTGCTAAATCCTTAGGCCATCTTAGAAAATTATTTTAAAAGCTATGTGCAGCAGGTATTTATTTGGATTGACACAGATAAATATCGATACATTAAGAAGTAACAAGAATGTCTTGTATTTTGAAAATTCAGAATTTTATGTGACCTTCCTCACAATGCAAAACTGACTTGATACACTAAAAAGGAAACCAAATTAAATTTTTTTAACATAAATTCAGCTTACCTTTTAAAAATCTGCAGAGCTCCACAAATCACCCATCTCCACTCTCTGTAGTGCAGGCCTGGGAACATTCATTTGTGCCCAGCATTTTGCTGCATTTTTTTCCGTTATACAGTATTATGAAATGTTCAGTTCATTACACTGGAATAAAAAGATGGCCATTACGAGTAAATGAAGCCAAAACAAGTCAGCTAAATCAGTTCCCCATTTTTCTACTTTCGCTGCACTATTTGAAATGAAACATTTGCCAAATTGTTAAAACTGTTGTGTGAGCTTCCCCAGCTTTTTAAAGAACCAGACGTGCTTATGATTACGCATTATAGTTCATTGAAGCGGATGTTTCAGTGTTTTCTTATTTTTCCGTCTATGCATATTTAAAACTCCACGTGTAGAATTTTAAACGTCTTAAAATTGGTCTTTGCCTTGTAGTTCCGAGAAATGTTTACTTGCAAACACCTAATCTGGAAACCCATAAGGTTTGTTGAGATCGGTTATTTATTTCAGCATCAGAAAAACGTTATTACTTTCGAAACACCCTCTGATAATTCCCTGTTCTGCCATTTGCATTGCAAGGCCACGCGAAGACGAACCCCGGCTGGTCTACAAAAGAGTGGGCAAAGCGAGAAGACTCTCGGGACTTTATAGCACAAGGTCACGTGTGCACCGATGCTTAATAACGAATAGTCAAGTTTTCGGCCAAGTCAGTGCTACTGGCTGTCACATATCAGCGGGACCTGCTTATTCCAATACAAAGTCTATCCTGACAGAATCGGGCTCAGATGAGGGATCCGCGTCGGGGCTTCAGTCCATTGCAAGACACAATCAGCCATTCGGATTCAGTTTATTGTCGCCGTTTAACATAACACGCAAGTCTTTCAGATGTTTCTGCAGCCGGAATTAGAAGCCAGAGACTTAGAGCGGTGCGACAGCTGCGGCAGGAACAGCATCACCCTGAGCTGAAGCTCATTTTGCGAGTTCTTAGTAAAGTCCATTTTGACAGGACAGCAGATCAAAGCACGTGATACGAAGCGTATGAAGGTACAGAAAGTTGGCATCCAAACAAGGTTTACTTTAAAAAATCTCAATGTAAATTAATTTAACTTAACATGATCATGTTTGGAGCAGGCATTACATAGCTGTTTCTAGCTACATTAACATAAATCCCTTAGGTATCACATTACCGCAATTAATACGTTGAAACAAATCCCTCTGATTATTTTCTTATAAACAAAGAAATAATCTGTTATCATTATTCACCTATTTTACTCAAAATTAACACCTTTCTATACTCAAAAAATTATACCCCCATTTTCACAATCCACATTTGCACTGACCTGATTTAACTTTATAAAATAAGTGATATGTACATGGCTAACCTATTTACTTAAAGTGTAACATTTTGCATAAATAACCCTTTTATTACTTCGAGGGGCAAGAGATTCTAATCACCTTTGAACAATTCGAAATAAAGTTAATTTTTATGTATTTATTCAAGGTTATTACATTTTTAATGTATTTTTGTCCGAATGATGTGAGTTGTGTAAGGCTTTGGAAGCTGATCTGTGATCATTTTTTTTGTGTTCGGGAAAATAATTTGCCCACCCCACACAACACAACAGCATCTTTTTATTCTTTTTACGAGATCAAGGCAATTGATTCTGGAGTTACATTTTATGTGCAGTCAAAGAAAACAAGACCAGCTCACTTAATAAGGAAATCATTATACACTCCTAAAAATGTTCTGCATATTCTCAGTTACTCGTGCTAATAAAGCATAAATGGTGGGTTTGAATAAACACTCTTTGAATGTTAAAGATACCCAACTTACCTAGCTAGTTTTATAAGCTACGTGAACTATACAGTACTAGACTTTTTTTAAAATTTATGAGAGAATTAATTAATTACATGATGTTAATAGCAAATAGATACATTTAGTAAACACATGCTATTTTCAAGTTGGATGTACTTAATTCAGTTAAGGTGGAAAAACGTGATATGATCAAATTAATTTAATCCAAAGATTTATTTTTTGAGTGTTAAGTTAAAAGAAAACATTTTAGCAACAGTCTTTATTTTACCACTAGCCAGGTAAAGTGATGACTTTAAACACATTTGATATATCTTGCCCAGTGCGTACCTTCAGCGCCTTTCCTTGGTATATCCTCGTGTATCTGAAGTGCTCTTAACCGGTGCTCCCTCTGTCGAATGTGTTCCTGTGGAGCCTGCTTCTCAGACTGCCAGTATTTTCAAGGCACGTTTCTCATATGTTGTTTGTTTTTATACTTTCCATTTTTGAAGGTGACTCTCAGCATGCCTCCTATGCCTTTACTCCTCATACCCACCCTTTCTCTTTTAATTGCGTCAACAAAGCTAAACTGACCAATCACACCAAAGCTAAACTGACCAATCACATTGCTTGGAAAGGACTGGACAGGCAAAGAGACGTTAGTTTTATATCACATAGCAGATAGAGGCCCTCTTAATGGTCGGTGTCCAGATTTTTTTTTCTGTTTGTGATTACATATCCTGTGGTTTTCTTGTTCTTACCGTTAACATTTGCCTTTGTGCATTATTCCTTCTTTTTCTACCAAGTAAATTGTACTATGCCTCTGTGCAAGTGGGTCTTGAGATGATCTACTGCCTGGTTGGATTGGATCACACAGATTTGAAAAAGTTCTGTTGTAGACTTTAAAGTTGCAGAGGCTAGAACATCTCAGTTCCAGGAGCCTGTGGGTTTGGTGTCCTAATGACCACCTTCAGTTCAGTCTTGGGGGTCCTTTGTGGCTGAAGATTTTTGTTCCAACCAAATTCACAAATGACCTTGTCGTTTAATTATCTACCATTTTTGCTTCTCTTATTCTGCATTCAGAAAAATGCAGTAGTTTGAGATTTACATTTCTAAAAAAGTATCTGTATTGTTTGCTTAATCTTTTAAAGTTATCTTAACTAAAGTTTTCTCATTTTCTTTTTAATATATTTTACTTTGAAGTTCGCTCTTTTTTTGTGATCAAAATTTGAAAAATTTCAATAAACATAAAAGGTGGCACAGTGGGTAGCGCTGCTGCCTTGCAGTTAGGAGACCCGGGTTCGCTTCTCGAGTCCTCCCTGCGTGGAGTTTGCATGTTCTCCCCGTGTCTGCATGGGTTTCCTCCGGGTGCTCCGGTTTCCTCCCACATTCCAAAGACATGCAGGTTAGGTGCTTTGGCGATCCGAAATTGTCTCTAGTGTGTGCTTGGTGTGTGGGTGTGTGTGCCCTGTGGTGGGCTGGCACCCTGCCTGGGGTTTGTTTCCTGCCTTGCACCCTGTGTTGGCTGGGATTGACTCCAGCAGACCCCCGTGACCCTGTAGTTAGGATATAGTGGGTTGAATAATGAATGGATGGAATAAACATAAAAACAATCAAGAATCATAGAAATACAAATTGCAGTCACAAAGCAACAACAAGCCCACAACAGTGCCCTCCTGGTACACTCTCCCACACAATTGCCCTATAAAAAGGGGCCAATGTAGGATTAAAATTTACTGATGCCCATGTAGAACCCTAAGAGGGGCAGACAGACACAGGGAGTCAGTTAGGAGAGTGAGAAGTAAGAAAAACAAAAATGAACAATTAAAATTAGTGGCATGACACAGACCCCCTGCCAACCAGTTTGAAACCAAATCACAGCACCTTGCCACTCCTTTATATTGGAGTCAGATGTTCCACTGATCTGTGCCACTGAAACTTCAAGTGAAATTAGAAGGATTACAGAAAGTGGGTTTCTAGCAAAAGGCTAAAATTAGTTTAGCAGAGCTGGTGCCTAGAAAGAATAATGTCCACTGGATTGAAGTCAAGGTAAGAGAAGAGAAGAAGGTTTGTTCTTTTGATGCCATTTGACTACTGATGGTCAATGACAAATGGAGCAGACACCAGCTCAGATAACCCTGAATGCTAATGGACAGGGCCATATTAACACATGGGCACGCTGGGCACGCTGGGCAGTTGCACGGGGACCCCACAAGTACAGGGACTCCATACTAATCTATGTATGTTGTGACTGCTTTTCCCGGGGGCCTATAATGCTGTTAAGGTGGCCCTTCTAATGGGTGGTTATTTTATTATTACCCTCTTGTGTTCTTATTGGTAAGTCGCACCTTGAACCCTAAAAAGAGATAAAACATTGAAAAGCAAAAATGGTGAAATTTGTACCGATTAAACACAAAGACCTGCTTTATTCTGTAAATAGTCAGCATATCCAATTTGAAATTTCTGGTTTAAAAAAAAAACCTGGGAAGTTCTTTTTAACGGATGTCTGAGTCCAATTAAAAGCAGACAATGCTTGGGATGAAGACCTGCACCGACAGGGGGTCTCCAGAACTGAACCTCAGAACCACTGCTCTACAACAGAGGTGCTCATCTTCAGACCCGGGGGGCCGCAGTGGTTGTTGGCTTTTGTTCCAACCCTACTTCTTACTTAGGACCCAATTTTTGATATTGAAACCATTATGACTTGCACAACATTTCTGTGCTTCATTTTAGTTAACTCACCTTTTAGAAGTCACCATCTTTAATTGCTTCTTCTTTTCTTAACCAGCTGCCAATGAGATACAAATGACAAATGAAGCAGCAGCTGACCATCTAAATGTGTTTCATTTATACCATGAAGATTTGTTTAATAACATATTTCAAATGGAAAAATGTGAAAGATTAAAAATGATTGATCTTCTCTTGACAACAAATCATTCTGATGATGTTCTTGGAAAAGAAAAACCTGAAGTGGCAGAATGAAGACACTGTCTATCCATCCATTTTATTTAACCTGCTTTATCCTGAGCAGAGTGATGGGGAAACTGGAGTCTATCCCAGCATGCATAGGGCAAAAGGAGGGAAAAATCCCTGGGGTCCACTTTCATATCACCAATTCATCTAACCTGCAAGTCTTTGGACTGTGGGGGGAGAACCAGAGTACTGGGAAGAAACCCATGCAACTCCACACAGGGATGATCCAGGACGTGAACCTTAGTCTTCTAATTTCAAAGCAAACAGCACCACCAATGCACCATCCATGAAGACCCTAACAAGCCTTGGTGTTAAATAAGAAGATCCATTCTAGGTAATAACTGTCTTCTAATGAAGCTACTGGGTCGGACTGCTGTGGCCCTTCAGGACTGAACTTGAGTCTGCCCCTTGTGCCCATGTTCACATCAACTGCACCTGTTATCCCACCCCAATGGCAGTTCTAAATTATATGTGTGTGTCCAGTAATGGTGTTTCCTTAGGAGGCATTAAGCACTCCGGAAATGTGTCCTTTTGAAATTGCGGCATGTTAAGTAACAGAAAAATATAGAAATATGACAGAAAAGGCGATATCCCTCCCATCCTGATTACGGCGGTACAAAAATCACATGAGAAAACGATATACTTTAGCTTACTTTACTGACAGGTTTTACGCGGTTACAGATGGGAAGCTTATGACAGACTTTATCAAGGTGGGAGTCTTGATCTACGCAGTCTGCCATTTTTCGTCACCACGCTGAGAGGATTTTCCGGATGGATGACATAATCTTCCGCCCGACAGCTTCGAAGTGTATTGGCATTAGGTCCATCCTTATATACTGTCTTATCCATGTGCTGGTCCTCTCTGGTCTCCAAGCAAGGACAGGAACGGTTCAACTCCACCTCCAAACATACAGGAATAGCACAATGCCTACTTGCAGTTCTCATTCTCCCAACAAAGAAAGAAGATTTTTTGTGCTGACAAAGGACAGAAGTATACTATTCTGTCTTTTAGGCTGACTATACAATCCTCCAGCTGTCTTTGGCTATCTAAATCCAATGCTTGGTTGGCAATTCTAAATGCTGAGCCCCTGTATGCCATACTTGGTCTGCCTGTATAACAGCGTGCACAGAGTTAGTGACATGAAATTAATATTATAACAAACATATTATAACAAATGGACAGGTGATTCTTCTTTCCTTGTGTCCATATCTTGGATAATCCCTTGCTCCCCGCAGTACTGTTATGGATTCGAAGCATCAGAAAAGAGAAGAGTAATTTTATTTCAAGCATCTGCCTTACAGATACAGAAGGTAAGTCTATGCCTTGAAGAAAACTGAGTACAACATAGCAGTTTTTGGACACTTTCTTTATTTTACTTTTAAATTATGACCTTCTTTAGAAGTTGATCTTTGTTATTTTCATGTCACCACACTTATTATTTTACGGTTCCTTACATTTCTTACAATATATCAGCAGCATGCAGTGTTCAAGGTGGCTGAGCTTTACATTAAAGAGCTGCCAGTCCCCCAGAGTTTCTCCTGTTGTGGCTCCCCAAGTGCTATAAGTTTATTTGCTGTACTAAATAATATGCTTCTTTTAGTGTCCTTTTGAGCTATGGGTGGTCTCTTAATACAAGTGCTTGCCAATTGTCAGCATCATAGTTTCATTTCAATTCCACACAGCAGTCTGGGGTTTAACTTGTCTGAAGCCCACCCCTATAATTTAGTCTGGTGAGACTCTGTTGAGGATTGTCTTCTTACTGTGAACACGTGAGCAGCTGCTGGCTGCTTGGTGTACAGTGCCGATTCACATCTGTAGGTGTACTGATCACAGTCGGACATGTGGTTTATGACTGACGTGCTGCAGACTGAGTCCTTGCGGGATGCATTGACTGCTCTTTTGAAGGAGATCTTTCTGGAGCTGCTTAATTCTTCAGAAAGTGACAATCGAAAGAAAGTCATTATTCGCCTCTGATATCTGGACTTCATTTCCTTTGCAGATCTGTATAGGTCACCAACAAAACAGTAGCAGATTGGGTTCAGACTTGAATTAGTAAGACCAAGCCACTGGGCAAAAGGCCTTACATTCAGAACCCATGGAGAAGGAGTTTCTTCCTTCTGAGAATCTGGGCTGTTAAAATCAATCCAAATATCAACCATGTAAAAGGGAAGCCAGGACACAGCAAATAGAAGCACCAGGGCCACCACCATTTTGGCAATCTTTTTCCGGTTTTTTAGCCTTGAGGTGGGCACGGTTTGGCTTCGGGAGTCAAAATCTTTGAAATGCCTGGAAGCACTCCAGAGCTTCCATCCCGTTAAGAAGCTGATGACCAGGTTGAATGTCACTGGGAGGCAGTAAAGGGTACAAAAGAGAATAAAATTATAAGCTTGCTTTAGCCTGGCCTGTGGCCACATTTCTCTGCAACTAGGGAATACAAATGGGCGATTCTCAATGGGTCTTATCTCATCTCTCTTGTTCATGAATATCAGTGGCATACATATCCCTGAAGAGAAAATCCAGACTATTATGATAGTGCAGAAGATCTTCCTCCAAGTGAAAAAAGATCGGGCATTTAATGGGTTATGAACACTGTAATAACGGTTAATACTTATGACAGTAAGGCTGAGAACACTAGCAGAAACAGAAACAGCTTGAATAAAAGGCACTGCTCTGCACAGAAAGTCCCCATAAATCCATGCTCGGTAGATCTGATTTCCAAGGGTAATTGGCATACATATGCACACCACCATCAGATCACAGATCGCTAAATTTACCAGCAAGCTTCTAGTTGCACTAACTCCTGTCATCCTTTTGCTCCGTTTCCCTGTCAGCACTTTGATGGACATGATGTTTCCAATGAAACCCAAAACAAAGGAGGCCACATACATTACTGTAAGTGCAATGGTCATGGGTTCTTGAATTCTCAGTAGCAAAATATTTTCAAGCTCACTTTCTTCAAGTAAAAGGTGATCATGGATCAGGCGGCGGATTGCTTCAATGGACAGATTTCTTGCTGTTAACAGACTGAGATGCTGTAAATGGGTGCCTTGAAAATCCAGAGTGTAATTCATCTTTTTTTCTCCCTTGCCAGCCAGCTATGTGATTTAAAGGTCTTGACTCATCAATGCAGCTGATTCCCAGTATCCCAAAATGTCAGCATTGCTAGGATAATCACACAAAATTTAATCAGTTAGGTATTATTCTAGATGGCATAGAGTTTTTGTTTTCCATCAATGTAAAATACTTCATTTATTATTATTTATGAACAATGTGGTTTCATATTATTCAATACAGAAAATATTAAAATGCACAGTCATAGCCTTAAGCAAAATTCCAGACATTTGTAAGAAAATTAGGCATTATGAAAAGAGGTAATGAGAATAATATACACAATACTAAATATATTTATTAGTGGTTGTGTGTTTTTTTTTTTTTTCATTTAACAGTATATTTAAATATTTCTTGTTTCAAAGAGATTAGTTTTTGTTTGAAACGCGAGTATATAATGAAGGGTAAGGTACCCGATTAAATTCTCAGAAGCGTCTTCAGCATTAAATGCTGAAATTGAAGTAAGTGCTGAACTTAAATACCCGTAACATTTTGTCTCATTTTAAGCACATTAACTTTCTTTTTAACAGCGTCGTTTATTTTTAAGGACCTTAAAAAGAACTAAATTGTTTCAGTGCAAAGCTACATTAACCTTAAAACGAGTAACGTTTTTGAGATGCGATAGTTCGCTAACGACCATATAATGAGCCAATGCGTCCGCTGGTATGTCAGTAATTACAAGCATCGACATTTAATGAAGAATTAGTCAACTTACCTGAATAAGCGTCATGACAGCAAGAAGCGACATAAGCAATTCGGAAAAATGAAAGGAATCACAGAAAAAGAGCCAAACTGCTAAAAAGAGATGCCTCGGCAATATCTCAAGATTAAGACTGTGGAAACTTGCTCACGTTCTAAAGAGATTGACCGTTGCAATGAATTCCGCAGGTTGTTTCGGAAGAAGAGTCGCATCTGGAAGAGACTAAGCAGTCTATCACATTTCTTGAAATGGAAACAGAAAGCTCACACAGTTTAAGATAAGTAAAATTACATTCAAATTGCATCAAAACAACAGCAAGTGCGCTTTCCTGCAGATGTCTTTCGTCAAGATGTGCGCGGCTGTGTTGCAGAAAGACGCGCGCTCTCGCCGTGCGCGTGTACGGACACATGGTGCTGAAAAGACAGCGATTGTGCGCGCGAGTCTCTTTCGATCAACATTTTACTTATTTATTTATTCATTCATTTATTTATTTTTAATTTCATACTGCTGCATCTGGACTGCACCCCTGTCTTGTTTGCAATTTGTCACCTTTTTTATTTTCCTGCGATAAGAAATCAGTAATATTTCAGAAGAAATTTTGATATGCTTTGAAACATCCAAAAATCGATGCTAATCGTTTTATAGAGTAACAATTCCACTTAGAGTATAATCAATTCTAGATTCGGGTTTTACAAAATGAGAATTTTTATAAACATACTTAAGGAGTTTATTTTAATACACAGTGGCTTCAGAAAGTATTCAGACCCTTACTTCTGCACGCTTTATTGTATTGTAGATTTAATTTTAAATGGATACATTTGCAATTTTTGGCCCAACAGTCTACATTCATAATGACAAAGTGAAAACATGTTTTCAAAAGGGTTTGTAAACTTATTAAAAATCATAAACTAAAATATCTCATTTATATAAGTATTCAGACCTTTAATTCAGTATTTTATAGAAGCCCCTTCAGCATCAATTACTGCTTTGAGTCTTCTTGGTTAAGTTTCTACAAGCTTTGCACAGCTGGATTTCGGCAGTTTATCCCCTCCCCTCTCCCATTTTTGTTTCTTTATTTTTTTGGCAGAGCTCCATTAGACTGGGACAGAAGCATCTGCTAGCTGCCATCTTCAGGGCTCTCCACAGATGAGGTGTCAATATGGGCTTTGGCTGCACCACTAAAGAACAGTTGGAGATTTGTCCCAAAGTCAATCCAGTGTTGTCTTGGCTGTATGCTTCAGGTCATTGTTATGCTGAAAGGTGAACCATTGCCCCAGTCTGAGGTGGCATGCTCTCTGGAGCAGATTTCCTTCAAGGATATCTCTGTATCTGGATGCAATTCTGACCAGTCTCCTCATCCCTTTCGCTGATAAGCAGCTGACACCACCATGCTGGCATGTTATTAAGCAGGTGATGAGAAGTGCTTCATCTTCGCCAGCCAAAGTGCATTGAGTTCTGCCCAAAGAGTTACATTTTTGACTCATCAGACCAGAGAATATTTTACCTCATGCTGTCAGAGTGGCATTCATATGCTTTTTTATTCAAGAGGGGTCCATCTAGTCACTCTAACATCAATGCTTGATTGACATGTTTGTCCTTCTGACAGATTCTCTTGTCTTAGCAGAGAAGGTCTAGAGCTCTGTGAGAGCAAATTTGGGTTTTTAGTCACCTACCTGTCAAAGGTCCTTCTTGTCTGGTTAGTCAGTCTGACTAGATAGCCATCTCTAAGAAGAGCCTAAGTGGTTCTAAATGCCTTCTGCTTCACAATTATTGAGGCCACTGTGCTTCCGGGAACACTCAAAGTTTTAGAAATGGTTTTATCACCTTGCCACAATTTTATTGCAGAGTTTTTTGGACTTCATGATTTGGTTTTTGCTCTGACATGCAGTGTGAATTGTGACACTTTATATATACAGTGTGTGCTGTTCTAAATGATGTCTAATCAGTTCAGTTTGTCACAGGTAAAGTCTAATCAAGTTTTAAACACATCTCAGGAGAAATGAAACAAACAGGATGCACCTGACCACAATATGGGGTGCAAGAGCAAAGGCTCTAAACACTTACATGAATGAGTGATTTCAGTTTTTGACTTTAATAAATCTTCTGACCTTTCTGAAAAAATACTTTCACTTTGTCATTATGGGATATTGAGTGTAAATTAATGGGCAAAAAAGGCAAATTTATCCATATAAAATTAAATCTACAACACAATAAAGTGGGCAGAGTGTGAGGGGGTCAGAATACAGTACTTTTTGAATCGACTGTATTTCTAAGTGACTTAAATAAACAGCATTTGATTGGAGGTCCAGAGACCTAGCAGTTCTAAAGTAGCTGTTGATATTGTAAAGGACAGTTGAGATTCTTACCCAGCCGGGACGCCTCCATAATGGAAGGATCGGGAGTAGGAACTTGCACAGGGCAATACCTCTCCTGGGATGACAGAGGGCAGCTCCCTGGCTTGGTACAGGGCCACGGGATTGGTGCAAGGAATCTGAAACCCTGCTGGGGCCCATGGCCACCACCAGGGGGGACATGGAAAATAACCGGCCTGGAAGTACAGCTGAAAGAAGACTGTGGAACACCTGGAGCACTTCCAGGTGCTCTTAAAAGGGGCCGCCTCACTCCATCGAGCAAGCTAGAGTCACGAGGGTGGAGAACGAAGCTTGAGGGAGGAGTGGAGACAGAAGAGACAAGGAGAGAAAGGGACTGTGTGTTTGGGGTTTACCTGTGCTTATTTGTACTGTGCTGCTCTGGGGAGTGAGGGAAAAGTGCTTCCCCACTGAAATAAAGCCTGTGTTGTGCTGAGACTTAGGGCTCTGTCTGTCTGTTGTGTCAGGTGTTTGGGGAGCAGTGCATCCCCTGGTTGTCCACAATATATTTTTAAACATACACATTTAAGTGTGCTATTTTATATCATCATTTAGAGTGTAAATAACATGTCCTACGTATCGGCATAGTTAGGGAGGTTAATTAATGGGAGACATACTTAAAAACCATTCATCATTTCAATTATTTATTTACTATTCCATGTAAATGAGCAAAGGAGTAGAGGAGAGAGTAGGAATAGTTGGGGACCAACCATGCCTCAACGTTTAATGAGAAAGTCCAAAAAATAGAACTAAAGCAAGTGCTTTAGGGCCCAACAACTGAAATAAGGCATGACAATTGCCTGATAAGCAAATGAAGAGGCTCTGTCGAGTGAGTCAGCCCGACTTTCACAAGCGCCCAGACCCCAAATGAGACGGCTCCTTTAGGGGACGTCTGTATTTAAAGGGTTTGACCAGAAGGGGCGTGGCTTCTTGGGCTGTTGTAGGTGTGGCTCAATTGCCCTCACTGGCCATCTTCTCAGTACTGTAGAGGGAAAAAGAAATGATGCTGTAAGCTGCAGTGCCCCATCTGTGGTACCACATGCATCAGCGGAGTCCAGAAAGGAATCCTCAGATGTCCATGCATGACAACCTGCTTGATCCAAGTTTTGGATGAAGGGGAGCAGGAGGATACCAAGCAATATTAAAAGCTTGGCAGGAGCCAACTCTAGAATGGATGCCATCACAAAGCACATTCCCTCACTCATTAATACTAGGACCATCTATAGACATCATTTAACATGTTTTGGGATGAAGCAGGAAATCTGGAATCATTAGAAGAAACCTCACCCAGACACCAGAAGACTCCACCGTTCATAAGCAGAGTGAATGTGCCAGGATACAGACCTAAACTATGTGAAGACAGTGCTAAAAGCTGGCTACGGAGGTGAGATACAGAATAAGAACATCATGAATCCACTTGAAAAGAAAAATTACATTAATGTTACAGTTTTTTGGGCAGAATATTTAGCATCTTAATGCACAAGTGCTGAAATAAATGCCTAGCTATTTTTCATATTTTCCCTGCAGACTTTCAAAATTCAATCAGAGGTAATAGGTAATAATAGATAAGAGGTAATAATAGTAATTTCCATTGAGACATCTTCCTAGAGAATTATGGGCAAATACAGAAACGTTTGCATATGGTGTTTATTGATTTGGAGAAGGCTTATGATAAAATGCCACGTCAAGAGGTCTGGAGGTGCATGAGACATAAAGAAGGACCAGAGACGTATATGAAGATTGTCCAAGATATGTTTGAGGGAGTGAGTACTTGGGTTCAACGCAGTGTTGGTGTAACAGACAAGATAACCCTTTAGAGTAGATCTGCATTAGGGATATTCTTCAAGTCCTTACCTCTTGAATCTGGTTATGGAGATATTGAGTCATGGGATTAAAGACCAGTACCCTGGCCAGACTTGTTTTTTGGTGATATTGTGTTGTGTGGTAACAGAAAAGAGAAAGTGGAGAGGATGTTAGAAGAAGGGCTTTGGAAGATAAATAGGAAGAAGACAGAATATGTGAGGTTTAATGGTGATCAGGACTCAGAGGTTAGCCTGCCTGGAGAGCTATTGAAAAGAGTGAGCCAATTTCAACATCTAGGATCAGTGGTAGCCAGAGAAGAATAATCCATAGAATTCAGTGTGGACAGAACATTTGGAAGAAGATATCAGAAGTATTGTATGATCGAAGAATTACGGTGAAGGTTGATGGCAAGGTTTTTAAAACAGTGGTAAAACTAGACATGAAGTAGGGTGCACAAAAATGGACAGTAAAAGGGAGCGCAGGAGAAGAAGTTGGATGTGGCAGAAATGAGAATATTGAGTTGGATGTGTGGAGTTACAAAAAAGGACAGAACAAGAAATGAGACAATCAGAGGTAAGTGATAGGGGTATCTAAGAGAGCACAAGAAAGTAGTTTGAAGTGGTATGGACATGTGATGATTAGAGACAATGATTAAGTGGGCAAAAGAGTGATGGGAATGGAAGTACAGGGGGAGAGAAAGTAGGAGAGGTCAATGTGCAGTTGGATTGAAAAAGGAAAAGAAGATCTGAAGGAGAAGTGTCTGGCTGGGGACGAAGTGCAGGACCGAGATGTATGGAGAAGGCTGATCAATCATATCGACACCACACAGAAGTAGGAAAAGATGAAGTGGAAGAAGAAGGTTTTAGCAGTAATAATAGTAATATGCTGCGGCGGGGTGGCGCCCTGCCTGGGGTTTGTTCCTGCCTTGCGCTCTATGCTGGCTTGGATTGGCTCCAGCAGACCCCCCGTGACCCTGTAGTTAGGATATAGCGGGTTGGACTATGACTGACTGACTGAGTAATAGTAACATGGTTATGTGTGCAGAGTACAATGAAATTCTTATTTATATGTCTGACCAACCTGCAACATGTCACCATTCTTTCACTAAATGATAAAACAGAATGTATTAAAATACAGAACTCGACTTTAATTATAGAAAATACAAATCAACTTATTTACTGTCCTATTTCAATGCTCCAATTATCTGAAATCTTGTGTAAAAATACTGACTGTTTCTGCATTGGCAGCTAAAGCACTATTTATCAGTCAGACTTGTAAACAATTACCCTTTAAGAAGACCTTGGTAGTGCTTCTCAAGCTGTATTTTCTAAATTATTTAGAATTCGATTAATGATTCCATATATCCACTAGGAGATTTGACATTTCAAGAAGCGAAAACTTTAGAAAAAAATGTGAATGGATAATGTGTGCCATTTTCATTTTCCATTCATGTTGTTTTCCTCCTTACTGTTCTCAATATGTCTCATCTCCATTTAATCATGTCTTTCTGCTAAAACTGAATGAATCTATGAGAGGTGACTTTTACATTTTCAGTAATCTTCTATGTCTTTTTTATTTTTATATTTCTCTTTCTACTGTTGCTTTTATAATCCCTGCAGGCAGGCAGAACTGGAGTTATTTGTCTTAATTTCTTAAGCTGAGGTCACATTACGAGACTTCTCATTGTGAGGTATGTTAGACGTTTTTGTTCTTTTATTTCACCTTATACAATTTCTTGTATAAGGAATTTGTTATTTTTCGCATAGACTTGTGGACGAGTTTCAGTGAGTGACTCACTAAGACAGGGCTGTTCATGCCACCATAAACAGACACAATATGATATTAACAAAGGTTAATCACCTATTTAATTAAAAATAAATAAACAGAATAATAAAATTATAATTATATAACAAGAGAGCTCTTTTGCATGTAAATTGTGTATGTACCAAAACATACAAAAGTTATATAGAAAATAATATAACAAAACAGAACCACTTTGCATGTGAATGACTTATTTAACAGACTATACAAAGTTTATATAGAAAAAGGAAGTACAACAAATAATATTTGAAACACGTCGCTGGTAAATGGAGAGACTAAATATTGCAAATAAAAGCCTTATTAAAACCTGACACCCCTTGACTTTCTTACAGCAAAATCATTTATAACGTTATCATATGATGTATTCCTAGACATGTCTCTGTTAATGCTCATCACTGCAAGGCCTTTGAGATGGTCTTGTGTCATCGTAGACCTCAAGTCATTTTTTATAAACTTCAGTTTTTGAGAAACTTCTCTCTGCAGTAGCTATGAGAGCGGTGGCTGCAATTCTGAGGGCTATCCACATATTTGGATGTATTTCATTTAAATTAGTTTCTTGCAAGAAAGAGAGCAGTTCCAGTGTGGTCATGTTAACTTTAGGAAAATCTGGGAAAGCTTCAATTTCTTGTATCAGTGCTTTCCCATCAAGGTCTAGCGTCACCACCAGAGTCTTTTTTGAGGTGGGGGACAACTGAACTGTGTTTGTGTAGTTCTAAATGTGTCCTTGTATAATGTCCCCCTGGAGTGTATGTATTGGTTAAAAACACAAAAAAAATTCCCTGGTGGTGTAGTGGCCACAGTGTTCCTGCTGCAGTGCCAGTGCTCCTACCTCCTCTTTTCAGGCTCACTTTCTCACATTAGTATCTCCCAACCCAAGGAACAAACAATGACAGGAGGAGCTGCCTGAATGGACTCGGCCACTCACAGGAGTCTGGAAGGCACCCTGCAGTGTCATGTTTGAAGTGGAGGAGAAGACTGCATGTGTGTCTGTCTGGCAGGCTGCGCATGACGTGAAAAGACCAGGGTGAGTTCTGACTCCTGGTCCTGGCAGTCACACATGTGGTGCAAAGGTGGTGAGGAGGCTGCACATTGCACAAGATGCCTGGCGCACTGTCTGATCTAGTGTATACGACAAAGATTGTGCTGTGCAAAGTGCAGGGGAAGTTAAGGCCCAAACATAAACATTTCTTTGTGATCCAGTCTGGTCTGGACACATTTTTCTAAACAAAATAAAGATAGGAATCTCTACAGAGGGTTGCAGTAATGTGCCTGACCACTAGAGGGCACCTTAGTCCCTTGCATAGACAGCCTATGCCCAGAAATGGCCCTGCACTAAGATTATGGAAATGAAGAATACAAGTGTAAATCACTGAAAAAGTAATTTAATGTGACATGCGAGCTTGTGATCATGAGAACAGGCAGCCAATAAATGCTCATCAGGAATTACAATGCATATAATGCAGCGATGAGAAAGAATGAACTTCGACTCTCACAGACATAAAAGACAAAAGTTGATGTCTTGTGTTTTACATACCATGACATTAAAAACAAAAAGAGATTGTAGCTGAACTCACTGTACCTGTCAACCATTCATACAATACCAGCTCCTTAAGGTAGCATTTATTGGCTGTCACTAAATGGGGTTAGCACAACTGTGCTGGAAGGTTGGCATGTGGTCACTAAACGTGGCATGACCAGTAGTTTTAAGTCCTATAAATTGACATGGTCTGGCGAGAAGATTAGTGACTGCAGTCAACAAGTCTACATACCCAGATACTAGAAGTCATATAATGTGACATCAGCTTTAGGTAAACCATGGTTACAATATAAAATTGTGGAGCAAAGAGAAAGAAAAACAAACGAGTCCCATGCCCATTCTGGGGCAACCTTGTAGCATGGCATTTAGCTCACTGTGGCATTTGCTACCTACAGGGTATATAGTGTTTTTGATAGGTGCTCTGTTTTATCTCCCATACCCAAGAGATGTGTGGCTGGGGTGTCCATCAGTAGGCTGCGTGATGGACTATTGCCCAGACTAGAATTGAGTACTTTGTTGTATCTTATGTGGCTGGGGTAGGCTTCTGCTTCCTAAGACCTTGAAATTTATTAGAGGGCTTCATTATTCTTTTAAACTGTGAAATCTCAAGTAGCAAAGGTTTGTAATTTTTACTGTATCATTAAAACTCATTTAGAATACTCTACCCTCCAGTTCAAAGAATATGATTATATAGTCTATAGAGAAGAATTTTTAAACGCTTGGGATTTCTGGGTAACTGGCTTTGGCAAATCGAATCACTATGTCTAAAGCCCAATTGAATTTGAAAAATTTCCAGTTTCATCACACTCATCTACTATATAATAAAATACAAGGGTTTGTGTGTGTGTGTGTGTGTGTGTCTCCAGTCACCCAGAGCAATCTGATGGCTCAGTTTGGCTTTGCTGTGATTGGTCAATCTGGCTTTGTTGATACAATCAAAAGAGAAAGTATAAGGGTGAGACACACAAGGAGGAGAAAAGGCATAAGAAGCATGCTGACAGAGCCACCTTCAAAGATGGAAAGCATGCGAGAAAGACATCTCAAAAATAATGAAGACCCTGAAAAGCAGGCCTTATGGGAGTACACTCAAGAGGGGATGTACCGGTTAGGAGATATTCAGACACATGTGGTTACCAAGAAAAGGCTGTAAAGGTACACGTAGGGCGAGAGATAGCACATATTTTATATTATTCTGTTACCTGTCTTTGATAGGTAGAACTGCATGAAAAACTCCATGTACTTTACTTTTAGGATTGTTCAGTTACAGCTGCCATTCCTGATGTCTCTCATTTTTGACTCTGTCTCCAATTTACAGTTACCTGGCAACAGCATTTACTCAGCCAGAACCCATCACTCAGTTTAGCTCAGTTGGCTCGACCTTTAGAGAAAACTTGGGCTTCATCATTTTTTCAGTTCTGTAGATTTTCAGGACTTTGCTTGTTTACACCTTCTTGTGTTCATGATGCTCACTATGGTATCCACATTTTGTCTTTTACCTTTTGCCTGGGCCTTGTTTATTTCATGGGAAAAATCAATTTTTTATGCTTAGCTTTGTTTTTCATGCCCCGCACTGATGTGATTCATGTTTTTAAATCTTCTTTTATCAAAACACCTCAAGTATCTCTCATCTCACAGTCTTGGCAAACGTTCTCCTTGTCCTCAAATGGCAGTCACTCAAGGGTGGTTAATGAAGGAGCTGAGGATTTGGCGATGGATACCAAAGGGCGTTCACAGTTGTTTGTTAATTACTCCAACCTTAAAACTAGATAAACAAGAAGTTAGACAAAGAAGAATAAAGCAAACATTTGATTTTTGAGGCTATAATTCAAGTGAATACACACATATCACCTGGGTAGACACACACTGGAAGGCCTGTCCTCCTGGCACTGCAAGCAATCTTTGCTTCCATTTGGGAGACTTTTATCATTCAAACTAACTTGAAAATGACTGGAAAGGGAAAGGTAATTGCCTGGATTGCGGCAGCTACAGGGGGATAACATTGCTCTCGGTGCCGGGTTAGGTCCTTGGTAGAGTCATCCTCACTAGGATCCGTGATCACTTACTTACCTACCACCGACCAGAACAGTCTGGTTTTATGCCTAAGGCCAGGTTTATACTTCATGTGACGCAACGTGTGCAACTGCAGATGCTTCTGCTATGCAAGCGGTGTACTGTTTATACTTGCACATGTACTTTATGTATATCTGGAAGATTCCACCAGGTGGCATTGTGAGATATCATTACGGTGAGAACAGATTGGCCTCGCTGTGTTGTGAATTGCTTGAAACATCCATTAAATCCTGAGGGCATCTTGCCACAATATCTCTGAAAAGGATGTTTAATGTTTACATCCATCAATCCAGGGAAGCGCCCATTCCAGCAAGCATCGGATGCGAGACAGAAATAATGGCTGGATGAGCCATCAGCTCGTTGCAAGGTGAACACAAGCACACACATACACTAGTGTCATTTTAGCGTCAACAAATCCCCAAATCTGCATGTCTTTGGAAGGAAACTGGAGCACAATGTGGAAAACCACCAGGAAAACATACAAACTCCAGGCAGGGAACACCAGGGACGTGACTCCGATCAAGACAGCAGTGCTACTGCTCTGCCACCGTGCCGCCACAGCATGTGTAATTATTATCAGTATCCATTATTTAAATGAAATTAATGACTTATCTGTAAATGTAATATACATACTTTAGTGCATTTCATCATGAAAGTGATATCAAGCATAAATCTAAGAATTCTAAATGTGCAGAGAGCTGGAAAATCATAAATGTGTTCTGTGTGGTAATTGCTGCTGTCAGTCCAGGAGGAAGCCCCCGAAGCACATAGTGATTAACAGCTGGGTTGGTTTTAAGATGTCGTTTACGACGGTCTACTTCAATAATAAAATAAACTACAGGATAAAAGTGGATATTTCGAGATTTAAGCTGAAATTTCCACTTTAATCACAAAATACACCTTTCCACAGTGTCCCCAATTTTTTTTTCCTCTGTGGTTCAAATACGCTGCTATACATTCTGATGCTGTTGTGAAGGTGCAAAAAAAAAAAAAAAAAAACCATTAAAATGTATCGTGTCATTATGATGGGGAATGTGCGATGCTTGAATATAAAACCACCACATATACATTTGTATGTTGGCATTTTGCTTTACCACATCGAACCATTCATCAAACATTGAAGCACGCACATCGATCCTATAGGATCCGCAAAGCAGCTTTCTGTCACATGTAGATAGTAAACCGAGACTCTGACGTCATGCTCCGACTTGATCACACTGCGCGTCCCAACTTTTTGCTGGTACCCCAACTAATTTCTGAGGATGTGTTCAGAATTGCGTGTATGCGTTCTAAGTATGAAGTATAAAGTGAACCTTTGAAGCCTACCATCGACCGCATCCTGGCACCGAGGGTTGTCATGAAGCGCAAACTTGAATATTGGCAGAGTTTCTTTGCAGCCTTTGTCGATTTTCGTAAAGCATAGTTGATCAAGCTGCCCTGTGTCACATCCTGAGACTTTGCAGGATCCCCTCAAGGTTGCTGGATATCACGGCTGGCCTGTACACTGGTACTGTTAGTGTTGTGCAGAGTGGAGGCAGAACTTCTGTGTTTTTTTCCCAGTTTATTCTGGGGTTCGTCAGGGGTGTTTTTTTGCTCCTACTCTGTTTAATGCTTACATGGACTGGGTGCTGGGCAGCATCTGTTGGCAAAGAAAGATTCACTGATCTTGACTTTGCTGATGATGCTGTGATCTTTGTGGAGTCGATGGAGTCTGTGATCGAGGCTCTCAAGAGACTGAGAGAGGAGTCTGGAGCAGTGTGTCTATCTGCAGAGAGTGTCGACCTTGTCGAGGGGTTTACTGACATTCATGTCTCTGGTGACTCTTCCTATGAAGTTAGTAGATGGATTGAGAGAGCATGGGGGGATCATGAGGTTGCTGGAAAGGGGTGCGTGGCTCAAAAGGATGAAAGTCCAAGTCTTTAGGGTCCTGGTGCTTCCTGTCTTGCTATATGGTTGTGAGACATGGACTCTACTCAGTAACCTGAAATGAAGACTTTACTCTTTAGATACTCTGCCTCTTGGGAGAATCCATGGGTAACACTGGTTTGAATTTGTGTCAAATGAGTGGTTGCTCATGGAGTCCCAAATGAGGCACATTACCTGCATTGTGAGGGAGTGTCAGTTATGGCACTACAGCCATGTGGAGTGATTTCCTGAGGGTGATCCTGCTTGCAGGATTCTCATTGTTTAGGATCTGAGTGGTGAAGGGCTCACCCATGTAACACCTGGCTGTGGCAGAAAGAGGGCCATATCTGGAGGATTGTACTGGACTGCATGTCTGCCTGGGGGGCTGCCAACCAGGATCCCAAACTATTTCATCATGTGGTGGGTGTAACAACACGCTGAACCAGTGCATGCTCCCCAACCTGACCTGACCTGACCTGATGCTATGGTGACAGGTGTGAAAATGGGACTGCAAGAAAGGCACAAAGATATGGACTTAGACAAAGTTGTTCATGTTTTTATTTCTTCTCATCTTGATTATTGTAATTCTTTTTATATGGACATTAGTCAGTCTTCTCTATAGTGTTTGCAGTTGGTCCAAAAATTAGTCTCCTGACTGGGGCAAAGAAGACAGAACATAATTCTCCAATGCTAGCGTTTCTTCATTGGCTACCAGTAAAATACAGAATTCAGTTTAAAGGTTTATTATTTGTCTTAAAGCACTCAATGGTTTGACACAATGTTATATCTTAGACCCCCTCACCACTTCTCCACCTCTAGGCTTTTGAGATTGTCTCATCAAAAACTTCTGTCCATCTGGAATTCTTGGCTGCAGTTTAAGGTTTGAATGTGCTGTTTTATCTGTGGCTTGCCCCTATTCTGTGGAACAGTCTACCCTTTTACGTTTGGACTTTAAACACTATTGATATTTTGAAATCTCAATTAAAATCTTTTCTATTCTCAATGGCATATTGTAGTATTGTCATATTTTATTATAGCCTTTTAATAATTTGATGAGACTTGTGTATATGTTTTATTTACTTACTAGCTACAGAGCTTGTCAAAGCATGTACCTTCAGTGTCTTTCCTCTCTATCTGTGTGTGTGAACGTCTCTTCTTCTTTTTTCGAGTTCATTCCCATAAAGCCGGCTTCTCATATTCTGTTATTATTTTTGAAGAACCTTTCACACCTGCTTTCTGGTTTTATATTTGATGTCTTTTTATGCAACTGTTTCAGCGCACCTCATATGTCTTTACTCCTCCTCTAGATAGATCGATATATAGATTTGTTTACTTCTATTTTATCCTTTCATATGTTTAATATATTTATTGCTTTTATTCTGTGTTTATGTACAGCACTTTGTCAGAATTTGTTGTGTTTAAATGTGCTTTATAAATAAAAGATTATTTGATTGATTGATAAAATAGATTTTTTATTACCATTTCACAATATCATTTGGCTTTCATAGACAGCAGATTCCAACTCAACTGATAAAACAATTCATGTACTGTTGTTTGTTATTATGGGATGTGAAGGGTCTTCAGGTATTTGTAACTTGAAATTCTTAAAGGTAACATTTGTCAAATAAATACCTGATGGAAATTTAAAATCTTAAGCATGCATGTCTCAAGCTAACATTTTTTGTTTCAGTTGAACTTGATAGATAGCAAATCATTATGGTGCTTTGCTGATAAATCACAACGTCAGAAACAAACTTTTTTTGTCTGTGAGGTATCTCAGTGAAACATTGAATTGCCCTGACAAATTTTCTTGAAGAATAAATGTGACAAATTTCAACTAAATCAGTCTACTGAAAGCTGAGTAGTTTCATTTGGATAGGCAGACAGACAGACATGGCAACCACAGTAGGTGCCTTTTGCATTACATGCAAATGCACCTTAAAATGGCTGAAAGCTGTTTTCACACTGAAGAAATGAGACAGCATCTCAAACAAGCCATTATTGGAAATTGGGATGGGGGATGATGTGGGGATTTTGGGGTAATGCAAGTCAAACTCAAGTCATACCCAATCATGCCTAATGCATATATTCCATTGTTATGGTTTACCGTCCTCACAGAGACACAGGGTATTGGACAGCTTTAACAGAAATATTGCATTCTGTAGCATTGCATAATAAAACTGCATAACTAAATTTATTTTATCTGCTAGGCTGAAGATGCCACATAATTAATGACTGTGAGGAAGCCTGCATGATGTTAAGATTACAAAAGAACTGCTGTCTTAGTTCTAACATTTACCTGTGTGTCACACTCCGTTAGGCTCGAGTAAAGTACAGAGCTTTAATCAAATATTAATAAGAGATGGGCTGAAATGTAATCACTGTTTTCATTTCTTCATGCTGGCACAAAATAGAAAAAAGAACTCATCTGCAAAATGTTGAATTAGCTCAGACATGCTGGCTATTCACACCCCAGTGATCACATATACAGTGCCATTTGCGTGAATTTGGTTTCACATTCTGAGTTTGATGATGCCAATCAAAGGCAGGATGGTGGCATTACTGTTTAGGAGATTTGCACTCTAATGTGGCAGAAAGCACCACTTTAATTTGCCCTACAAGCCATTTCTTTTATGAGCATTGTTTCTTTATTGCCTGGTTATTTTGAAGCAATAAGATCTTAGCCTATGAAGATTAAGAGCAAAGCACAAATTCCACTACTGACTCATTGTGTGTCCAAAAGGCAAGCATGGAATAAGATGTGGTGTGTTCACAAGCACTGGAGACGTGTTCTGTGAAAAAGAGGCTATAAGAAATAAAAAGTGAGATTTTCACGAATCTACATAAAGAGCATAATTTCAATTGTTCTTTCTTAGAAAGATCATCTGAAGTCACAAATGCCTTTGCTCATTTATTGTTTTCTGAAACTTTTTTTTAAATAAATAAAACAAAATAAAGACTTTATCCTCAGGGCTTTTATATTTAAACTCTGCTATAATGTTCAATGCAATCAATCAATCAATCTATCTATTGTTACACAAGTGAGCATAGGGGATATTTGAAAGGCCCTAGTGACTGCAATTCTACCATCGCTCCAGGAATTGGCACTGTGTCCTAATGCCTTTCTATCTTCCTCCCTCTGTAGACCAATTGATTGACAACAAGAACACCTCTGACATCACTTCCGGTGTTCATCCACTTGGACCCACCTTGTCCTGTCAGAAGGACCCAAAACTGGAACCTCCACCATCTTGAGACAGTTCTGTTTTGAACTTGCGTCTATGGTGATAACTCCACAATAACTGCATGTTTTTTTTTTATCTCACTGTATTTTTATCATTGTCCTCTCTTTCTGTTGCATTACTTATCTATCCTTATAGAGTGCCATTCATGTTTATGTAGTCTAGGGGGTCTCATGATGGACATCAAGGGATGCACACTGCTGTTCATATTGTTTGTCCTGTCAAAACCCCAACCACCTTTTACAGGAAAGCACAAAATTACATGCATATTATATTATCCATCCATCCATCCATTACCCAAACTCCATCCATCCATCCATCTTCCAACCCGCTGAATCCGAACACAGGGTCACGGGGGTCTGCTGGAGCCAATCCCAGCCAACACAGGG
>JANRMT010062861.1:31890917-31903862 GCA_026402145.1 Polypterus bichir lapradei
AGCGTGTGATCTGGTAGTGTCATGGACACCACTGCCCAGCCGGCCCTTAGGATGATCTAGTTGAGAATAATTTACTAACAGTTATGCTACACAGGAGGGGCCCACCTTCATCAAGGTAGCTACGCCACTGTCACTTGTTCATCACACAGTATCATTTGCCAGATTTGAACCCACAACCTCAGAGTTTGAAGTCCAAAACCTTAACCACCATACCACTGCCTGCCAGTCACTTTACGAATGTTACAAGAACATTAGAACATTAGAACATTAGAACATTCTAGACGAGAACAGGCCATTCAGCCCAACAAAGCTCGCCAGTCCTATCCACTTGTTTCCTCCAAGAAAACATCAAGTCGAGTTTTGAAAGTCCCTAACGTCTTACTGTCTACCACACTACTTGATAGCTTATTCCAAGTGTCTATCGTTCTTTGTGTAAAGAAAAACTTCCTAATGTTTGTGCGCAATTTACCCTTAACAAGTTTCCAACTGTGTCCCCGTGTTCTTGATGAACTCATTTTAAAATACAAGTCTCGATCCACTGTACTAATTCCCTTCATAATTTTAAAAACTTCAATCATGTCACCTCTTAATCTTCTTTTGCTTAAACTGTAAAGGCTCAGCTCTTTTAATCTTTCCTCATAATTCAACCCCTGTAGTCTTGGAATCAGCCTAGTTGCTCTTCTCTGGACCTTTTCTAGTGCTGCTATGTCCTTTTTGTAGCCTGGAGACCAAAACTGCACACAGTACTCAAGATGAGGCCTAACCAGTGCATTATAAAGGTTGAGCATAACCTCCTTGGACTTGTACTCCACACATCGTGCTATATAACCTAACATTCTGTTAGCCTTCTTAATGGCTTCTGAACACTGTTGGGAAGTTGATAGCTTAGAGTCCACTATGACTCCTAAATCCTTCTCATAAGGTGTACTCTCGATTTTCTGACCGCCCATTGTGTATTCAAACCCAATATTTTTACTTCCTATATGTAATACTTTACATTTACTGACATTAAATTTCATCTGCCACAAATCTGCCCAAGCCTTATGCTATCCAAGTCCTTCTGTAATGATATAACGGATTCCAAATTATCTGCTAATCCACCTATCTTGGTATCATCTGCAAACTTAACCAGCTTGTTACTTGTATTCCTATCTAAATCATTTATATATATTAAAAATAGCAGCGGCCCTAGCACTGACCCCTGTGGAACACCACTCTTAACATCGGCCAATTCTGATGAGGTTCCTCGCACCATCACCCTCTGCTTCCTGTGTCTGAGCCAATTCTGCACCCATCTAAAAACATCACCCAGAACTCCCACTTCTTTTAACTTGATGCCCAACCTCTCATGTGGCACCTTATCAAATGCTTTCTGAAAGTCCAGATAAATAATATCATATGCTCCACTTTGATCGTATGCTTTTGTTGCAACCTCATAGAATTCCAACATATTAGTAAAGCACAACCTCCCTCTTCTGAACCCATGCTGACTGGTCAGAATAACTCCTGTCCTTGCCATGTGTTGCTCAATCTTATCCTTAATAATTCCTTCCATTAATTTTCCTGTGATGCATGTTAAGCTTACTGGCCTATAGTTGCTTGGATCTGCCCTGTCACCCTTTTTATATAATGGAATGATATTTGCCATTTTCCAGTCCTTCGGAAACTCTCCAGTGCTCAGTGACTTCCTAAAAATATGTGTCAAGGGTTTATATATGTACTCGTTAGCCTCCTTAAGAACACAAGGATAAATATTATCTGGGCCTGGTGATTTGTTTGATTTCAGCCTATTTAATCTGAGCAGCACTTCTCCCTCTTCAATTTCCAAATCCCTCAGTACCTCCTTAGTAGTTGCGTTTACCTCTGGGAGGTTATCCACTTGCTCACTTGTAAACACCTCCGAAAAATGTAAGTTTAGGGCATCTGCTATTTCATTGTCTGTATCTTTTAATTCCCCTTTACTATTCCTGATGAACTTGACCTCCTCCTTGACTGTTCTTTTACTACTAAAATACTGAAAGAATCTCTTGGGGTCTTCTTTCGCCTTATCTGCTATATTCCTCTCCAACTGTCTTTTAGCCTCCGTGATATCCTTCTTAATGGTTGCTCTCATATTTTCATACGCTCTACGATTCACTTTTCAGTCATTAGTCTTATATGCCTTATACAGCAGTTTTTTCCTTTGCAACTTCTTTTTTAAATCTTTATTAATTCATCGTGGAGTTTTTTTTTAGTTTCCTATTAATTCCAAATTTAGGTATGTATCTGTCCTGCATTACATGTAAAACATTTTTAAACCTGTTCCACTGCTCTTCGACTGTCTCCACACTTAAAAGCTTATCCCAGTCTATCCTACTTAGACTTTGTCTCATCTTCTCAAAATTAGCCCTACCAAAGTTCAACTTAACAATTTTAGTCTTTGCATCCATACTATTACAAAATACTGAGAACTGTATTACATTATGGTCACTTGACCCTAGTGGTTCAATCACCTCTACACCCTCAATTCTATCCTGATTATTACAGAATACTAAATCCAGACAGGCTTCACCCCGTGTTGGTACTTTAACATGCTGTGTTAAAAAACAGTCGCTGATTACTTCTAAAATCTCCTGCTCTTGTGCTCCTCCATCTGCAAGGTTATCCCAGTTAATATTTGGATAATTAAAGTCCCCCATGACTATAATATCCCCCTGTAAACTTGCCTTTTTGATATTACTAAAAAGATGTGTGTTGAAATTATTGTCTGAATTGTGTGGACTATAACATACTCCTAAAATAAGACCTCTTTCCCTAATATTTTCCAGGCGAAGCCACATGTCCTCACTAAGATGGGGCTCATCATCCAACTGAAGAGGACTTACATTTAAACCCTGTTTGGCATAAACAGCAACCCCACCTCCTTTTCTGTTCTGTCTATCCTTCCTAAAAAATGTGTATCCCTCTATGTTACACTCATCTCCATCTTTGTTATTTAGCCAGGTTTCCGTTATTGCTATAATATCATAATTATGCTCTGCTACATACAACTCCAACTCACTTACCTTATTTTTGATACTTCTAGCATTAAGGCAAGCTATTTTTAATGTGTTAATCCTTCTACATTTACGTGTTTGCTTAGAATTTACGTTACTATGCATTTTTTTTTCTACACCATTGTTTGTTCTTCCATATATAGATCTAAATCTGGCCTGTCCTAAACTCCCTGCCCCCCCATTCCCTAGTTTAAACAATCCTCGACTAGCCTACACATATGCCTCCCCAATACATTGGTGCCCCTCCGGTTCAGATGTAACCCGTCACGGCGGAACAGGTCCCATCTGTTCCAAAAGGAGTCCCAATGCCCCATAAACCTATACCCTTCTACCCTGCACCAAGATTTGAGCCACGCGTTAAGCCTTCTAATCTCCTCAATCTTACCTGGATTGGCGTGTGGTACAGGCAGAACTTCGGAGAAGACTACCTTGTCAGTTCTGCTCCTCAGTTTGGTACCTAACTCTTTGAATTTGGATCGCAGAACTGACAGACTACCCTTATGTAGTCTGTTCTCGATCTTACGACACAAAGCTGGGCTGCTGTATTTTTTAACTATCAAAATATCCATTTCAGCTATGACAATTTCCTTAACAAAAGGTACAATAATGAATGATGACCCAGTTTGCTGTAATTAAATTTAACGAGAGTTCTTGATGCTCTGTCAGTGACTGGAATTTGTTTCTTTCCCAAGTGACAGGCTATACGTCTCAATTTGTAGACGGATGACACGTCCATGATGTTCAAGGATTTACGATGGATAATCAGCTTGATTATGCGCTTACTTATTTGTGCATCAATATATATTAATTTCAGTCAGGAAGCTTATTTATGGCATTTGTATTATTTTATGCACATATTGCATTATTTCACATGTCATATTTTGCATGTTTGCAAATTAACATAAACTTATTTGCCAAATGATCTGATTATTTTTTGTTGTATGGTCACAGATAAGCTCCCTTATGTAAAAACAAATTATATTTGTGAAGAAGAAAATGATTATGCTGCACAGCTTCCTTAACAGACCATAGTATTTTAGCTTAGAGTGATTTTAACATTTTTTTGATTCACTACCGGTAATGACTTCTGGGATGCATTGATTATCTCTGTATAATCTGCTCAATAGACTGGGTTGGCACATGCAGCTGATAGCACTTCTGCCCGGTCAGATTCCATGTCTGTTTGGTTCTCTTTTGAGATCTGTCTGTTTCCCTGTTGAGTGTTAGGTTCCCATGCGACCCTTTATGTCAGCCATTGCTGCTGTTTGAGAGAGAGTGCCTTGACTGCACTGACATGGACTCCTAGATCTGTTTTTGCCTTGCACCAAACAGTACTGGGATAGACGCTGGCCTCCCATGACCTTGTAGCAGAAAATTGGACGGATCACTGGTATTGCACATTCCCCATTCTTTCCGTATAATGGAGACTCAATCATTCTTTGTTTTGATATCTGTTATACTGTTGAAAAAGAAGCTCTCTGGACTGGGACTGAACAGGCAAGTTGTGGTGAGGCAGTTAGGTAAATCACAACGCATGGTAGGTCATAACGAGATGTTGGTTCTTCTTTGCATTTTTAGGTGTATTGGCATATAATGCAAAAAGCACCTGCTTCAATGGCCATGTGTGACTCTCTGTCTGTCTGCAAAAAACAGCTCGGCTCCCAGTAGGCCAGACTGTTGAAATTTGGCCAGCTTATTCTTCAAGGAAAGTTGTTGAGACAGTTCATTTTTTGTTGCGGTATCATTAATACAGAGTGTTATGCACACTTATGAAATTTCAAAATCTTCAGATGAAAAGCTTTGGCAAATGTGAGACCTTGTCTATCTTAAAACAGAGAAACATTCTGTGTGACTTCAATTTCAAATTATTTTACTGTTTCTTTTTTACCTTTGTGCATTTTGTATATTTTTGTCTTTTGTTTGTTGATAAAACAGTGAAACACTTGCTGTCACACCTTGGGATGGGGCGGAGTCAGATGTGGGTGGGGTTGCATGACTTAGTGTTACCATATAAAGAAGGTGTGATGTTAGATGGGCAGTTACAATTGAGCAGATGGCAGCATTCCTAAACCCCAGTCTGGCACTATCTGGACAAAGAAGAAGATGATGAAGGAGAAGAAGTAGAAGATGAAAAAGATGAAGAAGAAGAAGAAGATGTGTAGTTATTTGTTCAAGTTGCTAATAATGATATTCTTTATTTATTCAGTATAATGGACAATGATATTGTTTATTTATTCACCATTGTACAACATTTAACTTTTTAAAGCTCATCAATATTAATCCTTTAAGAATTGTACTTTATGGACTTTTAATTTGATCTGCAGTACATAATTTTTGTTTTCACATGGCTGAAATGTTGGATTCCTGTAACACAAATCTGCTACTATGTCTTTGCTAAATGTGAACAGTTAAGACAAACTTATAAATATATTTTAAAGTGACCAGGCTAGCTTTATTATTGTATAGAAAAGGAAAACAATTCATGAGACCAATTAATCAAAGTCAGTTTGTGGTCTCATGAACTGTCGAGCCACATGGAATGCTGTCTTTCAGGAGCCAGTGTTAGAACAGGACTAATTAATAATTTCTCTGGTCAACAAATACTATGTATCCTGCTTTGATTATTGGTTCATGAATAGGCATGTATTAGATAATAGGAATGGATATGAGAGGGCGGACATAAACCTTTAATATTGACAACTCAACACTCACAAGTTTATTCAAGACTGAGGGCCTTGAATCCATTGACGTACTATAATATAAGACCTCCTATTTGACAATTGTCCAATGTGGCTCTCTTTTTCTTCTACAAAGGTAAGCACCATTCCTTACTATATCAGAATACAGATGGAGGTCTTGTTATATTTTAACAGTCTGCCTCCATCTCATCCTGCACTTATCTCTGAAGCTGCGTGACATCTTAGTGCAAACCTCAGCCACAGCAGCTCACCCGAAGTCAAAGTGGGTAAGTGACATGGTGCTCATGGGCAGAAAAAATAAAAAAAATAAAAGCAGCTTATGTTACATAGAAATGAATGAAGCAGGGCTTGCTGACACATTATACTACAGTGAGTAAACATGCACATAGTATATCTGTTAAACTAAAGATTATAACGGTTCAATATTTTTCTGACACTGTAGTTTATTGGAGAAGTGTCACAAGGATCTACTGTCTGTCCAGATGTAGCCTTCAGCTCAGATTTTACATTTCCATTGGGTATTTCTTGGAAAAAAATTATATTTACAAAATTTAAGCTACAATTAGCCACAGACTATCCACATATGGTAAATAACAATAGCATGTGAATCTTGAGCTGGAATCAGCTGTTTAGGAAAGCACTTCCAGCCATGATATTGTGAAATGTAAAGAAAAATATATTTTGTGTACACTACTAGTGCATATAATTACATAATGTTATCACTGTCATTTTTGAATGTGACCCACTGTTACAAAAATACGTAATATAAATTGTGTTAACACTTTTTCATAAACTGCCTACAAAATTTAAAAATGCTGCAACTTTCAAACCAGCTAACCAAGTCTCTTAACACATCTGAATGTTAAACTATGTGTACATTTTCTTAACTTGCAAGAAACTACTTACAGGTCCATTGTAAGACGGCCATGCAGAAGCTAGCTGACCCATAGATGGGGCGCTAGCTCATCATCGGGCACACTCATTGTCATTGAGATGCTGGACCTTGTCCTACAGATGTAAGAAGAAATAGGGAAAACCACACATGGGTTTATGGAAACATAACTCCACACAAACTCAAAAGCTGTGGTCCCTTGGACTAACAGGGCTAATCAATCTGCCCGGTGCTTCACTAAATAAAACATTCTTTATTTTAAACCTTTCCTCAAATTTACAGTTAAAAGGTAGGAAGTAACCCTGGACAGGGTGCAAGTCTCATTCAGCTCAACCCATTTTAAAAGTTTTGAATCCTGCTGCTTTTATTTAGCCCTGTTTCACTTGGGACTTCTTTGAAGCTTGAAGCTTTTTTTATTTATTACACTGCCATATAGTTAGTGCATTTGCCAAGAATTATATTTTCAAACCTGCTGATCCATTTCAGAGTCATACGGTGCGGTATCTAGTAATAACCAATTACAGTAATATTTCTGTAGCACCTGACCTCCAATGATCCAGTACTGAACTAGCATTATATATTTATGCAAGGCTATCAAAAAAATTGAATTAGGTTTAAGAAGTGGTTTGATGTATAGATATATTTTAAAACATGCTTACAAGTATTTTACCATATGTATTATCTGATACTATACTATCATAAGGGTAGTGCAGTGGTTAGTGCTGCTGCTGCATTCTGGGTTCAAGTCCCATACACAGTTGTTGTCTGTGTGGAGTTTGCATGCTCTCCCCATGCTCATATATGGAACCCTTTGGGTCCTTCAGTCTTCCTCTTACATCTCCAAGAATGTGCACGTTTGGTGAGCTGGCAATTCCAAATTAGCCCACATGGACTCTGTGTTAGACTGGCACATTTCCTGCCTTGCGCCCAGTTCTGAAAGGCAAGCCACAGGTATTTTGAGAATGTAATGTTACAAATGACAAAGAGTACTGGAGTAGTCAGGTGTAAAGCGCCATAGTGAGCTTTATAAAGTGCTGCAAGAGTCAATCAGTTCATCTTTATATAACAAACTTAGACTTTTTGTGCCCTATCACAAAACAATTTCATAGTCAATCAGCTTTTTAAAGGAGCCATTCCTTCTTTTTGCCATTGACTTTGAGCTTTGTAATCCATCCATCCATTATCCAACTTGTTATATCCTAACTACAGGGTCACAGGAGCCAATCCCAGTTAACACAGGGCGCAAGGCAAGAAGAAACCCCAGGCAGGGCGCCAGCCCACCACATAGCACACACTAGGGACAATTTAGGATTGCCAATGTACCTAACCTGCATGTCTTTGGACTGTGCGAGGAAACCGAAGCACCCTGAGGAAACCCACGCCGACACAGGGAGAACATGCAAACTCCACACAGGGAAGACCCGGGAAGCGAACCCAGGTCTCCTAACTTTGAGGCAGCAGCGCTAGCACTACACCACCGTGCCACCCATGTGTTATTTAGCCATTTGTGAAATTTTTCAATCATGATGAGCTCCCTTATAAAATGCTTCTGAATGAATCAATGTCAGACTCACTTTGGGATAGTCTACCTAGAAGCAGCTACTCGTCACTTACTGCTATGTAGTAAAAATGCTTTGTATGCTCTTAATAAGATTTAAGAAGCTCAAAAGACAAATTCAGAATAGGTGCTACTTAAAGTGCGTCTATCAGGCAGCTAATGCTATGCAAGTGATGGTTGAAGTCCATTTGGAGACTTAGACAAGGTTCATCTCTGACAAAAATAAAATACAAATAAAATAAAAACACCATGCACAAATAAATGCACAAATAATGAAAGTAAAAAAACACAGATATAGACCAAAGTTATTGCAGACTGAACATGTGCAAAGAATACTCAAGGTTATCATAAATAATATAATAGAATTAATAATACATATCTTAAACAGGTGCCTTGAAGCAAATGCACAATTAAAAATATATGAATGCAAGAAAAAATTAAAGAATAGAATTATCTCTGGAACCATGTACATTATATATGATATCACTTAAATATGACACAATAAATGCAGGGCTTTCACTACTGACATTTAACAAAGCTTAAAGATTGACACCTGAAATGACAAAAATGAGAGAGCTAAAATCACGAGTGCTGTCGATGTGAAGTGCTTTGAGTGTCTTGAAGGAAAGAGCTTGGGAGCATGTGCTGAAAGCACATTGTCACACCCACCACACGATGAACCACCCGGATTGGGACCCGAGTACAGCCGTACAATGGGTGACACCTCAGCACCACAATGGAACATTCTGAGGTTTTTTACAGTGGCTGGAATGCCAATCCTACCACCAACCCCCAAGTTTTCCCTGTAAATTGGAGGACCTGCTTGCAGGGCTGGATACAGATTAAGGTTATACCCAGGAAGAAGCAGTTAAAGGGCCTTGATCAAGGGCCCAATGGAGTAGAGTCACTTCTGGTATATACGGGATTCAAACCACCAACCTTACAATTGGCAGCGCAGATCCCTAGGGTCAGAACCACCACTCTGCTGGAGTGTCTAGACAAACATTATATCTATCTATCTATCTATCTATCTATCTATCTATCTATCTATCTATCTATCTATTGTCACACAAGTGAGCATAGAGGACAGTTGAAAGGCCCTAGTGACTGCTACTCCAGGGGATGTCACTGTGTCTAATGCCTTTCTCTCTTCCTCCCTCTGTAGACCAGTTGATTAGAGACTAGAACACCTGTGACATCACTTCTGGTGTCCATCCACCTGGACCTGCCTTGTCCTGTCAGAAGGACCCAAAACTGGAAGCTCCACCATCTTAAGACAGTTCTGTTTTGAACTTGCGTCTATGGTGATAACTCCACAATAACTGCATGTTTTTTTTTTTAATCTCACTGTATTTTTATCATTGTCCTCTATTTCTGTTACATTACTTATCTATCCTTATAGAGTGCCATTCATGTCTATCTAGTCAAGGGGGTCTCATGATGGACATCATGGGATGCACACTGCTGTTCATATTGTTGGTCCTGTAGAAACAGCCACCTTTTACAGGAAAGCACAAAAGTACCTGCATATTCTATCTATCTATCTATCTATCTATGTAGTTGCCCTGTTACTTTTCATCATAATATTACTGATCCATGTCACAAATTGCAGCTATTGAATGATCAGGAATATAAACACCATCAAACCCTGGAGCATTTTCCAAGCTGAATTAATTTGGCCATGGAGGCACACTTAGCTTGTAGATAATTATTATGAATTTGCAATAACCTCAGGCTGAATGTATGATCTTCATCTTAAAGCCTTTCTGACCACTAAAGAAACAGCTGATGTCTATGATGTCAAGATAGCATTATTATGCATATAAAAAAAAGAAAATACAGGTAGATAAGTACAAGCAGGTAGCTAACAGCCTGTAGGCTAACTTTGCACATCATTTATCTAGCATAGCAAGCTTATTTGGCTAACATTTGAGGTTATCGTAATAGTAACACCATCACGCTGTGGCAATAAAACAAACACAATTTACACAATGGCTGAATTGCTCATACATCTTAGTTTGCCTCTCCTCCTCCTCCTCTTTCTCCTTTTTGTGCAGTTAAGCATGTCATAGCTTTTGCCTTTTCATTTTGAAATACTCCTCAACAAGTCCTTGTCCTCTTGTTGCCAATTCTCTCGTAATGCATTTTTTGGTAAGTGTGGGGGTGGTGAGAGGAGTGGGTCACACCAAACCAGCCTAACAGTGGCCTTGACATCTTTCCCAGCTCCCCACAATCATTATTCTTTGCTGGTTTGACAGAGTGTCCAGACAGAAGCTTCTCCTCAGTAAAAGGGAGATGGAATTCCACTTGGAGTTCGCAAAAAGACACTTAAGGACTCTCAGATGGTGAGAGATGAGATTCTCCGATCTGACAAAACCAAAATTAGCATCATATCTGGAGGAAACCAAGCACCACTAATCACCTGTGCAATAGCGCTGTGGTGGCATGCTCATTCTGTGGTTCTGTTTTTAGTGATGGGGACCTGGTTGAGGGAAAGCTGAATAGAGCAAAGTACAGAGATACCATATCTTTAATGAAAACCTGCTCCAGAGTGCTCTAGACATCAGGCTGGACTGAAGGCTCGCCTTCCAATAGCACAATGAGACTTAAGTATAAAGCAAAAACAACACAGTAGTAGTTTAGGGACATGTCCTCGAATTGCCCGAGCCCGGACTTCAACCCAAAGAGACATCTCCTGAGAGTCCTGTAAAACAGCTGCCCACCAACCTGACAGACCTGGAGAGGATCTGCAGAGAAGAACAACAGAAAGTCCACAAATCCAGATGTGCAAAGCTTGTTATGTTAAACCCAAGAAGATTTCAGACTGGAATCGCTGCCAAAGCTGCGTCATGTACATACTGTGCAAAAGATCTGAATACTTGTGTCAAAGTGATATTTCATTTTTTATTTATTTTTAATGAATTTTCAAAAATTTCTAAAATTCTGTTTTCATTTTGTCATTTCAGGCTGCAACATAACAAAATGTGTAAAAAGTGAAGGGGTCTGAATATTTCTGAAGGCATTGTAAGAAGACATTTACTGATACTCTGCTTGATTGGTTCTAGTAAAACTTACAAAGCACGATTGACAGCACTACACAATAATGAATACCAATGGCATATACTGTATGTATCTCCTTACCACTTGCTACTATATATCGTAGGTTTTCTTTGCATAAAAGAAAACAAGTGACTAATAAATAGATAATAGATGCTCAACTAGTAAGCCCTTAAAGTGCCTTCGTTCCTCTTGCAGCAGACGGCCAGGGACCTTGCCTCACCGGGATGCCTGGATCAGGAAAGGACCGGAAAAGGGGCAATATCTTCCCTGGATGCAAAAGGGCAGCCCCCCCTGATTTCCATCAAGGGGTTGCCTGGATGGTTCCTGAGCCCAGGAAGACAGCACTTCCATCACACCAGGAAGTGCTGCCAGAAGACAGTCACCAAGCACCTGGAGCACATCTAGGGCATGATAAAAGAGGCCGCCTCACTCCATTCGGGGAGCCAGAGTTGGGAGGAGGAAGACGGAGCTTGCAAGGGAGGAGTGGAGGCGGCCAAAGAGAGATAAAAGGACTGAGGAAGCGTGAGTGTGTGGAACCACTCTTGTTAATAGTTGAGCAAATAAACCCGTGTGTTTTGGACATTGGTGTCGAGTCTGTCTGTGGCTATCTGTTACCCTCTATATCACACAAAGAAGCCATAATGTTTATTACTTGGATGAACAATTTTAATTTTAATACATAAACAACAAAGGATAATGGAATAAAATGACAAAGGTAATTGTGCTTTGTGAGGACTTGACTTGTAAGGCACTATACAAAATAGCATTTAATTGTCTGAGCTCTGATGTGACAGAAGAAGGAGGATAAATATGAAAGTGAAATCCTACATTTCCACTTATCACTTCTCTGCTTTCAATACTATTCAGGAGTGCAATGAGCCGGTCAGACATTATTACCAATGCTAGACTTGTCCCCGTACAGGTGGGGGAATGAGGTGCCTGAGGAGCAGGCTGCAGCTACATTTTGAGTGAACTTAAGACCTGCAGTTGTGGCGGAGATGCATTTCTTTTTAGAACGGCTGCCTGGAGTCATTATTTAAGATGTTGAGCTTGTAGCTGTAAAGGTCACTATGGAGCTCTTTCAATTCACGCTGGCTGGGCTTCTGGAGCATGTCCATTAACCTCAGGGCCCCCCAAGCAGAAACATGGCAATCATCCTATCTGAGACACAATAGTGATGTTTTTGCTAAGCATGTTATTAACAAAATGGAAAAAAAACAAAAAACAAAAATAAAAAGGCTTGCAGTATTGCCTTTTAGAAGATATGTATCTGGTAAAAACTGTCATGTTCTTCTGCCCATTGGTGTTACTTTGACACTACATTCACAGTTCATATACCTGTAATAAGCCAGGGCCCATCTTAGAGACACCTAGCAAAAGGCAGGAACCAATTCACAATTGGCAGCCAGAGCATTGCAGGGTACACTCATACAGAACCTTTGGGGTGTGGGAGACTATCATCATGATATTGTGCAGACTCCATTCAGACACTTGTATTCAAAGCCTAATCATGGCTAAATATAAAGCACAAAACCAGACTACACTCTGGTGAGGAGAAATGAAGGTTATAGCAATCTGTCCAGGAGAACCTCAGGGCTGAAATCTTGAGGCTGGTGCCAGTCTTCATAGCCCAATACCCCCACGTATTATAAACAGATAGATAGATAGATATCGAAAGGCACTATATGATGATAGATAGAT
>JANRMT010062861.1:31903872-31981107 GCA_026402145.1 Polypterus bichir lapradei
GATAGATAGATAGATAGATAGATAGATAGATAGATAGATAGATAGATAGATAGATAGATAATTAGATCTATAATTAGATACTTTACAAAGACCTAATGTTAGTAGTACACCATGCAATGCATATGTCTCCATTATATGCCATTTGGAATGTGATTATAAAAGGGTTAGTGTTTGTGATGTGCCATCTGTTGGAATGACAAAGTATTTTATTGTATTTTATTACTAAAAATGTTTGTGATGCACCATTTTTTGGAATGACAGATGTAGCAACCAGAAGTACACACAAACAGACAGGTGGATAGAATACACAGTACACGGTATGGGAAGGCAGTGTGGCCTCCTTGTGGCAAAGGTTTTGAACTGTTATAACTTATGTTTCTACTTACTTTCTGTCTGACACATATATATTCTATTTGTCTTCATAAATAAGCATTTAGAGTAGAAGATATGATTATTTCTGTCCATCAGGCAGCTACTATTTTAAAGTAGATTGCTTTGGAGGTCAAAGCATCTTAGCAACAATTAAAGCAAGCTTAGAGGGAAATTCTGCACTTAGATTTAAGTGCCAGACAATTATTTCACAATTTATCATTATCTGGGCCATCTAGAATATACGCTATATATTTATATGAACAGGTGTGTGCTTTCCATATTTTAATACCAAAATATTAAGTATATGTCATTAATGTTGTCTGTGGTAACCAAGCAATTAAACTGTTGTCAATAATATTTTAAAGGTACCTTTTCTTTGATACGGCATATAATTAGTGAAAACATTATATGTTTACTTGCTTTATACAGTACGTGAGGCCAAAGGAATATGTGTTCAGTATGGCCCTCTAGTGGCTTAGGCACTGAACTGTCTTATTTATAAGTACAGTCTGTCAGAAAACATTTTATGTGCTGTATACATATATGTGTGTTTGTGTGCGTGTGTGTGTGTGTGTAATGAATAGCTTACTTTTAGTTTAAACCAAAATATTCAAGGCAACATGATCTCCTCCATGTTTATTGTTTAAACCATACTTTTCTTGATAGCTTTAAATATTTGTTTTATATATACTATATCTAGTATGTGTATTTATATGACTGTTTAGCCAAAATATTGCAAAACATGCAGTCATGTGGCTAAAAATAGAAACTTCAACAGTTAGATACCTTATGCCTGGTTACTTGATATATAATGTGTGCCTTTTTTTACATGTATAATATGTGTGATAGCTTTCAATTTAATATTGAGAATATGCATTCAATGTGCTATGTGCAAAGGCTATTCCATGCCATAGATTGTCAAGAAAAGTGAAGATTTCACACAAAGGTGTCTTTTACTGCCTTGAAAGAAGAGCGTAAAAGAAGGGGCATAAGAGGATAAGCACATCAGATTATGTAATGTGAGAAAGCAAACACCTTACAGGTCCTCAGATGGCTTCTTTCTTACATACACACCAAATACCAGTGTCATCTGCAATAGAGAAAAGACAAATCCAGGATGCTGATCATAATATGCTTTTCCAGTCTGGACATATTCTGTCCAATATCTGCATTCATTTGCCCATTTTAACCTTTTCTTTTTATTTGGCTTATTCCTTGAAACTGGAATTACACAGGTTTCCCTAATAACCAATTAGCATGTGAACAAGACTAATTATGGATAAGCCTAGAGAGTTGACCATTAGGGCACTGAAGGAATGGCTGCTAAAAGTGGGGCATTGAAGCTACACGTGAATAAAAATGAACAATCCGTAATTTCAAGCAGTAGCAGCCATTAGCAGCACTAGTGATGTCTTGGCTATTTAATGTAATCTAATTTAATGCTATCTTGATAAAAAAGTACAAATTTCTTTCAAAAACATGAACATTTCTGAGTGTGTCTTGACTTTCTGACTCTTCCGGGGTTTGAAGGTAAAAGGGTCCTGGGGAAGTAGAGGGATGTTGCATAGCGGCTCACTGCCAGAAAGACAACTGCATGACGTGTGACACCATCAAAGCTTTGCCTCCACACCTGCCTTATGTGCTTCTTTCACCATAAAAGAACAAAGCACCAGAACAGAAGATATCACTTAGGGACTATCTCAGTTGTGGAATGGCCAATTGGGGGAGGCAGCTTGATGTCCGGAGGTCTCCAGGACTTTAAACAAATCCAAATCATATTATGTGATATCATCTACTGTTAAATTCTGCTCTGTACTTGTAATATTTTTATTTTACTATTATACTGTATTGATGATTACTTGTGTTCTGTTCTGTGAATTGTATTGTATTGCCACCTTCTTTTTGATACCCACTGCATGCCCAATCTACCTGCAAAGGGGTCTTTCTTTGAACTGCCTTTCCCAAGGATTCTGCCATTTTTTCCCTACTAGCTGGGGGGCTGTCAAGAGGCAGGGCCTGTTAAGGCCCATTGTGGCACTTCTTGTGTGATTTTGGGTTATATAAAAATAAATGGTATTGTATTGTATAGGGCCAGCATTTTCACAAGACTCAACCATGTTGACAGATCTTGCACTCCATTTTCACAAAGAGTGATTTAAAAAAAACACCCAAATTAAACTTGATATCATGGAAAAGTGCAATCTAAAAATAAAGTAAATGGTTTAATTTGCAAAGCAGTACTGTCTGTAAGTTGTGCCCTAAATAATAAGGATTGCTTGAAAGTGATTTTGGCCCTATTTACACAGAGGAGATATCTCTGAAGCCATGTTCATGGAATTCTATCTCCAAAATAAAATGACGTGCTCTGGATGCTCCCAGTGGGGGCACAATTATGTAACAGACCTAAGGTGATCATCTTTTTCTTTTTTTGAATCCCATGGGAGTGTAAATTTAGAAAGCATTATTGCTGACTGAGTAGGTTTATTGTCCTCGTTGGCCAGGTACCCTGAAAAACATTGCATAAGACAGAGCCTAATGTCACAAAGAGCATTTCTTTTCTTACAGCATGTAGTCTTGTGCAGTCAAATGAATCAAAATGAGTGCAAGTTACTGTATATTTAATCATTTTGCACTGAATAATATTTAGATTAAAATAACACTGAAAACAACACAGAAGGTCTTTTTCATAAGATCTTACATCCTGGTGTACTTATAATAATATTCATCCCATTATGTCCTGTATTTAAATATACAGTATGTGTATCCTGGTTAGTTGAACTATAATTAAAATACTAAAAGCCATTTCCTTGTTGCATTAGGCAGGGCTTAGTGGCAGAGGAGCAGCATTATTGCTTCAAAGCTCTCAGATCTTGGTGTGAATCCTGACTGGGATACCCTCTGTGACGAGTTTACTTGTTTTCCCCATGTTTTGTGGGTTTCCTCCAGAACGTGTGTGTGTGTGTCTGAGTGTGCGTGTGTAAATACACTGGCACATTGCTGATGCTGTTGCTGCTAAGACACTCACAAGACTGCAGTTTATTGTAAACCTGGCTACAAGAATTCTCATACAATTTCAACATAAAGATGTGGAGCGCTGCAGTCCTGCTCTTTATCAACTGCTTTGGCTACCAGTCTCTTCACCTATAAAATGCAAACTACTTCAAAGTCTTTCATGGTTGAGTCCTGTGAAATAAATTATTTTTTAAATATACTTATAAGGAACACACATTGCAAAAAAAATGTTGGGGTGCCAACCGAGTTGCCCATTTGAAAAATTGTGCCAGTAAGGCATATTAAACAAGTGCACAATGGTGCAAACAAGAACAAAAGAAAAAAGAAACAGTTATTAAGCTGTAGGGCTTCCAAACAAACAAATGCCAAGGTAGCTTTGAAGTACGGTCCGGCTGTAAGTAGGATCTTCATCCAGCGGTCTGCACTTTCCCATCTAAGACACCACCTTTCAGAAGTGTCTCGTTCTTCCAGTCCTTGCACTGGAACAGACAGAGTCAGTTGCTCTCATTGGGTGTCTCCTCAAATCTATAGGTGGAAATAGAAACAATACTGCCAGTGACAGTGCCCCCTTGTCCCCCAGCATGGTAGTGCTTAACTCTGATGAGCCTGGAAAGTATCCCTTGGATGTCAAAAAAGAAAGAAAATTATAAACCATTATAAAATTAAATTTAAAAAAATTAAATGTCTCTTGGCTGAATGGTGGCTTAGTGGGTAGCGCTGCTGCCTTGCAGTTATGAGACCCGGGTTCGCTTCCTGGGTCCTCCCTGCGTGGACTTTGCATGTTCTCCCCGCATCTGCATGGGTTTCCTCCCACAGTCCAAAGACATGCAGACATTGGTGATTGTAAATTGTCCCTAGTGTGTGCTTGGTTTGTGGGTGTGTGCTCTGCGGTGGGCTAGTGCCCTGTCTGGGGTTTGTTTCCTGCCTTGCGCCCTATGTTGGCTGGGATTGGCTCTGGCAGACCCCTGTGACCCTGTATTAGGATATAATGGGTTGGAGGATGGATGGATAAATGTCACTTTGTAAGTATTCATCCTTTCTGTTTAGTACTTGTTTGAACCACATCTTCCAGTTATTACACCAAGTAGTCTTTTTGGGAGTTTAAATGTAGTGAAAAGCCAAGCAAAATGACACCTTTTATTGGCTAAAAGGTGTCATTTTGCTTGACTTTTCACTACATTCATAATGGCTAACACGGTACAACACCCTAGTACTACAGACATGGGAGTTTAAATTAATTTTGCATAAGAGCAAATATTTGTTTATTCCTTCTTGCAAAATTGCTCAGGCTGTGCCAGGTAGGTTGGGGAGCTCTGGTGGACAGCAGTCTTTAGGTCTCACTACACATGCTCAGTGAGGGTTTAAGGTCAGAACTTTGACTCAGGCCACTCAAGTACATCATCTTTATCCATTTAAAGTCACTTCATATCTGCTTTGGTAATGTGCTTTCAGTCATCTTTCTGGTGGAAGTTAAACTCCTTTCCCTGTTTAACTTTTCTGGGAGAGGGGACCAACTTTTCTCTCCAAGATCTGTCTGTACTGTGCAGCCTTCATCTTTCCATCATTTCAGATGAGAATGTCAGTCTTTGTTGAAGAGCATCTACACAATATGATGTTGTCACTACCACATTTTGCAGTTGGCATGGTGTTATCTGGCAGATGGACCGTGTTAGATTTAAACCACACATACCACTTTGTTTTCCAGGCAGAAAGTTCTACTTTAGTCTCATTGGACCACTACACTTTCTGCCATATTTGCAGTTATCTTCTATGTGAAGTTTTGTATATTCTTTATGGTGTGGCAAGCGGCTGGGGGTGGTACCCAGTTCGGAAGAACCGGAGCAGGGATTGCGCCTCCTCCAGACCTTGAGAGGGTGACCGCCCTGGTGGCTTTGGGGACCACAGGAACACAGCATAGAACCTCAACCCTATAGAGGCCCATGGTCACAATGCCTGGAGAGCCCTGGTCCTCAGCACTTCTGCCAGAAGTTGCTTTGGGGAAGACGATCAGGGACACCCAGAGTGCTTCCGGGTGCGCAGCCGGTACTTCTGCCACACTGGGGAGTGCCGGTGGAAGCTAATCGGGAGGCACCTGGAGCACATCTGGGTGTGTATAAAAGGGGCCGCCTCCCTCCATTCGTTGGCTGGAGTCAGGAGTGCAGAGGACAAAGTCTTGGAGGAGAGCAGGAGAGCAGAGGTGGCCTGAACTATGAAGAGGCATTGTGTTGATGGCCTGGACTTTGGGGAAGTTTTGGGGTTGTGTGTGGCACCTGTGCATATAAATACAGTGGTGTGAAAAACTATTTGCCCCCTTCCTGATTTCTTATTCTTTTGCATGTTTGTCACACAAAATGTTTCTGATCATCAAACACATGTAACCATTAGTCAAATATAACACAAGTAAACACAAAAGGCAGTTTTTAAATGATGGTTTTTATTATTTAGGGAGAAAAAAAATCCAAACCTACATGGCCCTGTGTGAAAAAGTAATTGCCCCCTGAACCTAATAACTGGTTGGGCCACCCTTAGCAGCAATAACTGCAATCAAGCGTTTGCGATAACTTGCAATGAGTCTTTTACAGCGCTCTGGAGGAATTTTGGCCCACTCATCTTTGCAGAATTGTTGTAATTCAGCTTTATTTGAAGGGGGCAAATAGTTTTTCACACCACTGTAATGTATAATAAACATGTGTGGGTTGAACCATTGCTGTCCGCCTGTCTGTATCCGGGCTGGCTTCCACAATGGGTAAAGTAGTGTTCCTTAAAGATGGAGTTTAGCATATAAATGCTTGCAAAAGTTTAATATTAAACATTTTCTTCCAATACTTGTTTTCAAGGCATCATATACTGTATGACAATGAAAAACATTGCCCTATTATGGCCCAGCCCACCTCTAACATTTACTTATTTGATAATTGAATTTGCTAAGTGTTCAAAATGCATGACTGCTTGAAAATATTAACTGTAAGATGCTGTGAATTACCTGAAAATGAGGTGTAAGATGTCCTACACCACTTTAATAGACTCTCTGAAAGCCATCATTCCCTTATCATAATCCAGCCCAACACTCTTGGCTTGGAAAGGTTTTTCTTGATTTAAGGCAAGCTTCAATATTTGAAAAATTGTTATCAAAATACAGCACCTAAGTGCTTTCATTAAAATAATGACTGGACATTGATTGTACAATTATCTTTTTAAAATCAATGTGCATTAATATTTTACATTCATTATTATCATTGCCTCAAAGTTTGGTTTACTTGCTTTTTCACATGAAGTAAAGTATGTATGTGTGGCAATATATATAGTATATATATATATAGTGGCCCCCTATAAGAATACGGCAGAGTTTTCTACTAGTGCTTTTCTTGTGTGTATACCTTTGTGCTTTTTGTCTTTTGACTATCTTGTGTAGATGTTTTTGAGTTTTGTCAATAATATTTTTTATTTGGTCTGTTCTGTTACTGTCATTTCATTGTTGGTTTAATGTGTTTTATTGCTTTTTATTGTGAACCTGGTTTGAGAAAAAGACATCATACAAATAGTATAGTATTTCTATTAATAATGTTATTAATTACTGTATACACACCAACACCATGTAACGTTGGCCTGGTCAAAATAGCTCTGAAAATGAATGGATGTTCTGTTACGTTTTCAATTAAGACAGTGCACAGTAAAACACCAGTCAGTTCTGTTGATGTTAAAAGAACACTTACACGATTTAACACTAATGATCTCACAAAGCTTGTGTTGAAGACCATTGGTGACCCTAAATTGGATCAAACAGGTTTGGCAATGTACAGGTGCCGGTCATAAAATTAGAATATTGATTTATTTCAGTAATTCCATTCAAAAAGTGAAACTTGTATATTAGATTCATTCATTACACACAGACTGATGTATTTCAAATGTTTATTTCTTTTAATTTTGATGATTATAACTGATAACTAATGAAAGTCCCAAATTCAGTATCTTGGAAAATTAGAATATCAATTAAGATCAATGCAAAAAAAGGATTTTTAGAAATGTTGGCCAACTGAAAGGTATGACCATGAAAAGTATAAGCATGTACAGCACTCGATATTTAGTTGGGGCTCCTTTGGCCTGGATTACTGCAGCAATGCGGCGTGGCATGGAGTTGATCAGTCTGTGGCACTGCTCAGGTGTTATGATAGCCCATGTTGCTCTGATAGTGGCCTTCAGCTCTTCTGAATTGTTGGGTCTGGCATATTGCATCTTACTCTTCACAATACCCCATAGATTTTCTATGGGGTTAAGGTCAGGTGAGTTTGCTGGCCAATCAAGAACAGGGATACCATGGTCCTTAAACCAGGTACTGGTAGCTTTGGCACTGTGTGCAGGTGCCAGGTCCTGTTAGAAAATGAAATCTGCATCTCCATAAAGTTTGTCAGCAGCAGGAAGCATGAAGTGCTCTAAAACTTCCTGGTAGATGGCTGCGTTGACCTTGGACCTCAGAAAACACAATGGACCAACACCAGCAGATGACATGGCACCCCAAACCATCACTGACTGGACTTTACACTGGACCTCAAGCAACGTGGATTCTGTGCCTCTCCTCTCTTCCTCCAGACTCTGGGACCTTGATTTCCAAAGGAAATGCAAAATTTACTTTCATCAGAGAACATAACTTTGGACGACTCAGGAGCAGTCCAGTCGTTTTTGTCTTTAGCACTGGTGAGATGCTTCTGACGCTGTCTCTTGTTCAAGAGTGGCTTGACACAAGGAATGCGACAGCTGAAACCCATGTCTTGCATACGTCTGTGCGTGGTGGTTCTTGAAGCACTGACTCCAGCTGCAGTCCACTCTTTGTGAATCTCCCCCACAGTTTTGAATGGGTTTTGTTTCACAATCCTCTCCAGGGTGCGGTTATCCCTATTGCTTGTACACTTTTTTCTACCACATCTTGTCCTTCCCTTCACCTCTCTATTAATGTGCTTGGACACAGAGCTCTGTGAACAGCCAGCCTCTTTAGCAATGACCTTTTGTGTCTTGCCTTCCTTGTGCAAGGTGTCAATGGTCCTCTTTTGGACAACTGTTAAGTCAGCAGTCTTCCCCATGATTGTGTAGCCTACAGAACTAGACTGAGAGACCATTTAAAGGCTTTTGCAGGTGTTTTGAGTTAATTAGGTGATTAGAGTGTGGCACCAGGTGTCTTCAGTATTGAACCTTTTCACAATATTCTAATTTTCTGAGATACTGAATTTGGGACTTTCATTAGTTGTCAGTTATAATCACCAAAATTAAAAGAAATAAACATTTGAAATACATCAGTCTGTGTGTGTGGAATAAATCTAATATACAAGTTTCACTTTTTGAATGGAATTACTGAAATAAATCAACTTTGTCATGATATTCTAATTTTATGACCAGCACCTGTAATAATGTAGTTTATTCAATTTAATTTAAAATTAGAGGAGTACAGAATTGCCAAAGCTCTGTAAGTGTCATGTACCTCAGTCTCAGAATATGCAAAAACTGGACTTTTTGCAAGTGAAGCTTTTGTCCCAATAAAGAAAAGGGAATGAGGCAACCAGTTGAAAAAAAGGTCCAGGGCAGTGTCAACACTGAGTTCAATTTCCATCTTTGTTATTCTGACCAGCGAGCGCAGAGCTGATTCAGGTATTGTTTTCTACATCTTTGACCTACACCAAGTGATCACCATGAAAGAAACAATACTGCTCCCTTTTTGCAGGACACTCACCTCACCTAAAAATAAAAACTGAAAAAGAGGGACCCCAGAGCCAGCTAGTAGTCAATAACTGGCACTGTGTAACTCAATATACTGTTGTGTCTTATATTTAATCGTATACAGTAGCACTTTTTGTGCTGTTAAATCTGTGAAATGTTTTCTAACTAATATGTAAAAACAGTCTGAAGAAAATTATATTATTTAAGTGTAACCAAGTGTAACCAAGAACAAATCAAATATTTTTATTGCACTTTATTTTGAAATATTTTCATCAGCCGTCTCTCAATACATTCAACCTTTTCCACAGAAAAAAAATGGATTCATGGAAGCTCTTAGCAGAAGTGCTCACTGTGCAAGTGATTTGACTAACCTCCATTCCACTTCAGTACTCAGGTCTGCTTCAAAAAATCTAACGGCAAAAGTGCAAACAGTAATAGACTCCAAAACTGATCAGCAAAGTCTGCTTGACAACTTAACATTAACTCCCATCCATCCCATCTTTGGAAGTCTTAATAGTACGGTTTCTTTGTGATTTCCACAGAGGAGATATTGATGTCGTGTGTCACTTGCACTTTGGTGACTGTTTTCAGATCTTCTACTTGGTGCTTGTACTTCAGAATTTTGGAATCATCAATAAAAACATGGAAGTTTTCATTGTCAGAGTAAATTTCAACCTAAAACACAAAAGACATATATAATGCAGCAGAGTAGTCTTAAAGTCTAACTGTGTAATGACTATAGTAAGACTGTCCCATAAACTAATCAATGTTTTGTTTTTTGATACTTGCATTTTTTCATTTAAATACATATTATCAAATTTGCTCATGACACTACAGAAATAGAAAGATCAGCAATAATGATGATAGTGCATTGAGGAATTGTGGGCAATTTTAAACTTTTTAAACTAAGACCAAGTAGACCAATATATACAAAGGTACAGGTTTATTACCAGTGGTGTTTCTACATTAAGTGCAGGTGGGACACTGTCCGTATAACACCTGTCGAGCAGATACACCAACAACATTTATTTATATAGCACATGTTCATACAAATAATGTAGCTCAAAGTGCTTTACATGATGAAGAAAAGAGAAAAGAAAAAGACAAAGTAAGAATTAAAATAAGACAGCACTAATTAACATAGAATAAGAGTAAGGTCCGATGGCCAGGGAGGACAGAAAAAAACAAAAAAAAAAAAAAACAACTCCAGGCGGCTGGAGAGAAAAAAAAATAAAATCTGCAGGGGATCCAGACCATGAGACCACCCAGCCCCCTCTGGGCATTCTACCTAACGTAAATGAAATAGTCCTCATTGTATTTAGGGTTCTCATGGAAGGACTTGATGATGATGGTCATGTAGACATGTAGATGACACTGTAGTGCAAAAATGAAATAAGTAGCAAACTTGTCTCAATAATGTATTATTAAAATGTTTCTGGCAAACTCAACTCAGTTTTTATAATAATGTAATGTAAAAATTGTTGTAATAATGTAAAAATACAAGGAGAGTTACTCGAAAAAGAACAAATCACAAATCGCAAAATATTAATATTTTTATGCCATCCTGGGCCTTCCTGAGATGACCCTGCCTAACTAATGGATGATCCCTTCTATTTAACACCTTCTCTACCTCTTTCCTTGTCAAGCTCTTTTTAGTACCTCTCTTCTTCAGAATCCAGGATAATTTTTTTTTAAATTTCTTTTCTTATTATTGCCTATGTATATTTTGTGTGTATTGGTAGCAATCAGAATATTATACAGTATCAATTGGTTATTACATGTAATATTGATTTGTTCTTCTTTATTTATGATTTTTATTTCAATAATAGGGAATGTAAGAGGATGCTGGTCAAGGTAAGCAATTTTTAGTTTAAGTAACACAGGAGTATGCACACCACACAGCTTGTCACACTACCACTAATAGTGACATTCACAGATTATCTCTTTGTGTTACTATGCAGTGTGCATGGTTATATAAAATAAAAACAATGTACATCAGGCACTACATTAAATCACAAAATAGTATTTTATATGAATTGCCTGTTTAAAATAAGAAATATAAGAAATATTAATTACAGAAAAGTTTAAACATAATTAACTTTATTAGATAACTAGCTAGAGTTTAAAGACACAGATAGATAGATAGATAGATAGATAGATAGATAGATAAATGTGATTTCCTTTGGGCATTCCTGGACCAGCTTAGCCCATTCAGTTACATTTCTATGCAGTACTACCTGGATTACCTGTCTAAGACGGACTGAAATCTTACTAATCAATGTAGACCTAATATTAGTAGTACACCATGCAATGCATATGTCTCCATTATATGCCATTTGGAATGTGATTATAAAAGGAGGGTTAGTGTTTGTGATGTGCCATCTGTTGGAATGACAAATGAATTGTATTTTATTACTAAAAATGTTTGTGATGCACCATTTTTTTTTGGAATGACAGATGTAGCAACTAGAAGGACACACAAACAGACAGGTGGATAGAATGTATGGGAAGGCAGTGTGGCCTCCTTGTGGCAAAGGTTTTGAACTGTTATAACTTATGTTTCTACTTACTTTCTGTCTGACACATATATATTCTATTTGTCTTCATAAATAAGCATTTAGAGTAGACTATTAGATTATTTCTATCCATCAGGAAGCTACTATTTGAAGTAGTTTGCTTTCCAGGTCAAAGCAGCTTTGAAACAATTAAAGCAAGCTTAGAGGGAAGTTCTGCACTTAGATTTAAGTGCCAGGCAATTATTTCACAATTTATAACTATCTGGGTCATCTGGAATATACGCTATATATTTATATGAACAGGTGTGTGCTTTCAATATTTTAATACCAAAATATTAAGTATATGTCATTAATGTTGTCTGTGGTAACCAAGCAATTAAACTGTTGTCAATAATATTTTAAAGGTACCATTTCCTTGATACGGCATATAATTAGTGAAAGCATTATAAAGTGCATCCGGAAAGTATTCACAGCACATCACTTTTTCCACATTTTGTTATGTTACAGCCTTATTCCAAAATGGATTAAATTCATTTTTTTTCTCAGAATTCTACACACAACACCCCATAATGACAACGTGAAAAAAGTTTACTTGAGGTTTTTGCAAATTTATTAAAAATAAAAAAATTGAGATATCATATGTACATAAGTATTCACAGCCATTGCCATGAAGCTCAGAATTGAGCTCAGGTGCATCCTGTTTCCCCTGATCATCCTTGAAATGTTCTGCAGCTTAATTGGAGTCCACCTGTGGTAAATTCAGTTGATTGGACATAATTTGGAAAGGCACACACCTGTCTATATAAGGTCCCACAGTTGACAGTTCATGTCAGAGCACAAACCAAGCATGAAGTCAAAGGAATTGTCTGTAGACCTCCGAGACAGGATTGTCTCGAGGCACAAATCTGGGGAAGGTTACAGAAAAATTTCTGCTGCTTTGAAGGTCCCAATGAGCACAGTGGCCTCCATCATCCGTAAGTGGAAGAGGTTCGAAACCACCAGGACTCTTCCTAGAGCTGGCCAGCCATCTAAACTGAGCGATATGAGGGAGAAGGGCCTTAGTCAGGGAGGTGACCAAAAACCCGATGGTCGCTCTGTCAGAGCTCCAGACGTCCTCTGTGGAGAGAGGAGAACCTTCCAGAAGGACAACCATCTCTGCAGCAATCCACCAATCAGGCCTGTATGGTACAGTGGCCAGATGGAAGCTACTCTTTAGTAAAAGGCACATGGCAGCCCGTCTGGAGTTTGCCAAAAGGCACCTGAAGGACCTCAGACCATGAGAAACAAAATTCTCTGGTCTGATGAGACAAAGATTGAACTCTTTGGTGTGAATGCCAGGCATCACGTTTGGAGGAAACCAGGCACTGCTCATCACCAGGCCAATACCATCCCTACAGTGAAGCATGGTGGTGGCAGCATCATGCTGTGGGGATGTTTTTCAGTGGCAGGAACTGGGAGACTAGTCAGGGTAAAGGGAAAGATGATTGCAGCAATGTACAGAGACATCCTGGATGAAAACCTGCTCCAGAGGGCTCTTGACCTCAGACTGGGGCGACGGTTCATCTTTCAGCAGGACAACGACCCTAAGCACACAGCCAAGATATCAAAGGAGTGGCTTCAGGACAACTCTGTGAATGTCCTTGAGTGGCCCAGCCGGAGCCCAGACTTGAATCCGACTGAATATCTCTGGAGAGATCTTAAAATGGCTGTGCACCTGATGCTTCCCATCCAACCTGATGGAGCTTGAGAGGTGCTGCAAAGAGGAATGGGCGAAACTGGCCGAGGATAGGTGTGCCAAGCTTGTGGCATCATATTCAAAAAGACTTGAGGCTGGAATTGCTGCCAAAGGTGCATCGACAAAGTATTGAGCAAAGGCTGTGAATACTTATGTACATGTGATTTCTCAGTTTTTTTATTTTTAATAAATTTGCAAAAACCTCAAGTAAACTTTTTTCACGTTGTTATTATGAGGTGTTGTGTGTAGAATTCTGAGGAAAAAAAATGAATTTAATCCATTTTGGAATAAGGCTGTGTTGTGATGTGAGATTTTGCATATAACTTGATAAATGTTTTGTATGTCTTTATTTATAATTTAGGCAAACCAATGTAACTTTCGTGAGAGGTATTCCTGTTTGCCGCCCCCCCCCCCCCCCCCTTTTACGACTGTCTCTTTGTGATTTTATGACAGGATTTAGGGGGATGTGTCTTAAACCAGTTTGATGAGTATTTCTCTGCTAAAGTCTTTGAACCCCCTGCAAGGAAGCCAGGATGTTTAACATATGGTTTTGGGGCAGGAGATAAGATGATCTATTCCACCCATTGGTCTGAGATATGGCTGTTTGGATTGGCTGGAGGAATTGGAGAGAACATCTATAAATGTACTTGCTCAACCACATTCTCTCTCTCTTACTAACCTCTGAAAGAAGCATCTCTCTTACTAACCTCTGAAAGAAGCATCTCTCTTACCAACATATGATGAAGAAGCATCTCTCTTGCTAACCTGTGATGATCAAGACAACACAATGAAGAGCACAGCTCAGCAGCCATATTGAACAGACATGTGGCTGAAAGCTGAGCACCAACGATGCCTTAACTAGAGACATTTTAAGTAACTACAAGTCAGTGTGCCACCTGAATTACACATCACCATTTTATCAGGTTGTATGGTTGCCAATATTCAAATGTACTTTGCATTTTGTTATTATTTATGAATATTATCAGTAATACATAATTTTATGTGTAACTTAACTCCTGCTTGTCTTTTTACTACATCTAATTGCCTGAGGTTATAGATATAGAAGGGAAGGTGGGGATAAGTTATATAAAATAATATCTTAGAAACAGTGGTACGTCTGTGAGATTAGGCATTCTAAGGCTGCATATTAATAATACAATAGGGGAAAGTAGAGCAATACATATATTACTCTACCAAGATAAAACAGGCTGTAACATAACAAAATGTGGAAAAAGTGATGTGCTGTGAATACTTTCTGGATGCACTGTATGTTTACTTGCTGTGTGTGTGTGTGTGTGAGTACACCAGGGCTTCATCTGCCGTTGATTTCTGCCTTGCACCTGATGATCCCTTACTCTGATAAACCTGAGCTGGAGTGAATACACTAGAAAATTAATGGTTGGATTTAAGCCACTTGAAAGTCTGTAAAAGATTTTCATTTTCATGAATTTTGAAAATGCTCTTAAACACACAGAGGTCTTGTGTGAGATGGATTTTCCAGTTTGCTGTTTACCTGTCCTTTATGGAGCGTTTCCTTCTGTGGTGGAATTACTTCATGGGCTGATTTAGATTTGCTTATGTTTTTTTTCTTTTTTGCAGGGAAGTGCAGTCTTCAGGACTGAAGGATTTTTGTGGTTTCAAAATAAATACATTTTTAAAAGTATTATGGGCAGATGCTATAAACGAACCACAACCTAGAAATAATCCAAATCTAATTTGCAACCAAGTAAAACAGAATCTTTTCATCAGTGCCTATTTGAAAATACACACTTGTTTTCAAACAAGGAATTCTTTGCTTATCTGTACCTGAAATGGCTCTTCAGCTCCAAAGGGGAAATTTTTGGAGCGTTCTTCTTGACCCCAGTGATTTGACACATATGAATTGCAGACAATGTCTGATTCCGAGAAACGAGGGTTAAAATGGAATGCGATGCGGTCGTCTCGGTCACACATCAAATTAATTTCAAACCTGAAAAGCAAGCAGGCATCAGACACAGACATATTTGATTATAGATTTGACATTCACAAAAGTATAAATGTCAACTAAATATTTCATTACTTCCTCATTTTCTTGTTATTTCATATGGAGGGATGTGTGGGGTCTGAGGTTAGAAAACTGGTCACAACCTTTTATCTCATGTTACACATAAGCAGAGGGGCTACACAGTGGCAGAGTAGTAGCACTGCTGTCTCGTAGTAAGAACACCAGGATCGTCCCAGCATGAAGTTTGGATATTCTCCCGCGTATGTGTAGGTTTCATCTGGGTGCCACTGATCAAGTCATGCAAGTTAGGTGAATTGGTGAAGTTAAATTTACCCTAGTGTTTGTTTGGTGTGTGGGTGTGATAGACTGGTGCCCTCTCCAGTCTTGTATCCTGTGCTAGCTGGGATAGACTCCAGCACCCCTCTTGACCCTGGTTTGGATTAAACGGGAAAATTGCATGTAAGCAGTTTAAGAGTTTAGTCTGTTGGGAAAGGATGTGGAGAAAACAATCTATGACATTATTCTTCCTTCTCCTTTGAAATTATCATATTGTTCAAAAATACCCACCTCATTTCGTTATATGTTTTTGTATGTTTATAGGAGGAATTGTAATAAACAGTGTAGTAAATAATGCTTGACACAAGTGAATGTAATCTAAGTGAAGAATGCTGTTCTCAAGACTTTACTTGGTCAAAGACTGCATTTTTAACATATAAAGTATGACATCTCATGTTGTTAGGATCCATTTTGTACTTTGGTACAATAGGCCTATCCCAGGAGCACTTACTTTATTGTCACCAATCTTTAGGATGTGAGGAGGGATTAGAGTCACCAGAAAAAAAGCATGCGGACATAAGAAGCCAACGCAGACAACGACTGGAGAGTGACATGCAGTAATCATGTACGACAAAGACATGAGCCATCTGACCATCACGCCACCCCTAATGTGAAACATATCCATCCTTTCCAAAACCATACAGACTATGGAAGAATATCTGACCCTTAAAAGTAACCACATAAACATAACGGGGAAATGCTAAGTTGTCAGAGAGGACACATGCAAATGCTTTTAAAGTCCTTTACTCCATCCATCCATCCATTAACCAACACGCTATATCCTAACTACAGGGTCACGGGGGGCTGCTGGAGCCAATCCCAGCCAACACAAGGAGCAAAGCAGGAAACAAATCCTGGGCAGGGCGCCAGCCAGCCCTTTACTCAATAAGTAATTTTCTTAAAGATGGCTGAAAAGTACAAAATATGACAAATGTATTGAAAACACATCTTTGAATAAACTAAAATGATATTCAGGAAAGCACAGAGGTTAGTTATAATTTTCTTTCTGAAAAATATCCTTTTTTTATTTTAAAGTTTTTGTTAAATCCAGTTGTTTGTTATTTGTTTTCATTTTCACATTTTGTCATCATAATTTAAGTTTATGTTCCTTGCTTTTTATATAATGAGCCAAGGGGACAGGGCCCCCTGATACTGAGCCCAAGTTATGACTAGTGAAGTCTCAGCTTTTTGCTGAGGAATTAACTCTTTTCTTGTGTTTTTGGTTCCATTTATTTGGATTCACCTCATTTAAGTTCTTGTTTGGTTTATTTGAGATTTGAAATATTGCTCTTTTTTTAGTTTGCTTGATTCAACAGATTTGGATTTGTTAGTTTTGGAATTATTTTCCTTCCACATCATTGAATTATTTTTTGAGGTATTTTTTGAATTTTTTAACTTTGTCCTATGCTGAAATTTTTGGTTTGTTTTGGAGTATTTTCCTTATTAAATCATTTGTCTCTGTAAAGAATTCACCTCTTTTTTCGGGGGCCAGAGGTATTTATAGCTCCCCTTTCCCTTATTTGAGATTTACACAAATCTTTTCTTTTTGCGACTGTGCAGGGCACAGACCTGCTTCTGAAAATTCAGGGCCAGACTTACTTAATTTTTTGAAGCTTACTTGTGTTTTCAGGCCTGTTTTTGAAATCAAGGTCTGTTTTTGAGTTTGAGCTGCTTCAAGGGTCCAGTATACTAGGATTAATTTCTACACCTCAATGTTGTTGGAGTTTGAATGTTTTCACTGTATCTGTGTGGATTTTTCTTCTTTATCATCAAAAAACACAGGTTAGGTGTATTGGTGACTCCAAAGTGGTTCTGTGTGAGAGTGGTGATGTGTGTAAGTGAGCCCTGCAATGAACTGGCACTTTAAACAGGTTGTTTCCTGCCTAGTGCTGCCAGGCTAGGCTGTGCACCCTGAATTGGATTGGAAGGTTTGGAGAATGCTCTGCTATAATAATAGAAATTGTTACACTTTTTCAGATTTCAATAAGGATTCAAAGGAGACAGTTATGGTGTGAAATACCACAGAGCCAGAAATAGCCGTTCATGAAAGTCTGAAGGGGGTCTCTTTTTAAAGTCAGTTTTCAATATTTCATTTTTTTGTAAATGTAAATGTCAAAATGTAATGATTATGCAAATTGATTACATTTTGCCAGAAATTTAATTGTAAGCAACATTTCAGTTTCACTATGTGTATGTTGTCTATTGACCCAATAATAGTGATAGCTCTGTCATAAACCCCCACACACTTTTGAAGAAATTTCTTGGCTGAATAAGTTACTCACTTTTGGACTTAAAAATCGTAATAAACACAATCGTAGTTGGTTCAAAAGTAAGCCTTAAAAATTTGGAATATGTCTACCAACTGTGTTAAGTCCTCAGAGGAGCAGGCTGATGCTAGCGTAAGGACTCTCAGCACTTTTTTATTTTTATTTAATATGGAAGACATCACCGAGGAAGGAGTGCAGCTCACCACAGTGGAGATGAACTAATTCTGTGACATCTTAAAGCCTGTGTGGCTACACCAGGTGGGTCATTTTAATGGCAATGATCACTTATGCAATCAATTATTTCGTATTTATGTTTCTATGAAGATTCATTTAGACCACTTTGCAGAAATCGTTTTTAATTTTTACATTGAAGTGTCTTTTTCGATTGGTTAGCATCAAAAAGCCAAATTAAATCCATTGTGGTTCTGTGTTGGCTAACAGCAAAACATGAAAACTTTCAAGGGGGTTAATACTTTATAAATACTATATAATGCTTACAGAGGGTCCCAGTATGAGTCTTAGATAAGATGGTTGATATATGCTTCTTTTACAAGATATTTACTAATTGGCTCCTTAATATGTTGAGGAACTTGAGCATTTTCAGAAAATAAATAAATTCTCAAACTCTATTAAGGGTACAGAAAAGGTGATTCTAATCATATTATTGAAAATACAAACTAAAACCAATCCCATAAGCCCACAGGATTAACATGAGAGTTTTTCTTAAGATGACAGTGAAAAGGTCAAATTTGAAATATCTGTGTTTATAATGACATGAAACATGTAAGCGATGCTTTCATTTCTGCTTTAGATGGCAGTGGAAGGGGCAATAAAGAAAAGGATACAGGTTAACAAAATATATTTTTCTTCATTTAATAATTTAAAATAATCTTTTAAATATGAAAACAGCTTTACATGCTGAAAGTAAATACTTTTCAAATGCTTAAGGAAACCGTACACAGGATTTTCCAGGAGGTTATTAATATTTATTTGAAGCTGGCATTTCCACAGAGAAAGCTCCTCAAGAAGTGATGTTTGATGTATGCATTAGTGCATATTGAATGCTCTCCGGGCTTGTGACCTTAACCTTTTCCTGTAATTGTATGGCTTACTATTGAATATCATATTTTAAAATAATGGGGCTTCTGCAAAATGTGTTTCTGAATTTGCAGTACAGATTTGCTGTTGGAATAACTACTTTTAAATTGTGAATATAAGTTAGAATACTTGTCAGTTTCATTTAGCTCTAAGCTTGAATATCCAAAAATTAAATACGATTCTGACAGTTTTAGTCACCTGGGATCTGTCTGACGTAAAAGTGCTGGTTTTTGAGTTTACTTTGTCATTAAATAATTGGCAGAGCTTTTTCATGGCCTGTATTAAGAGGTTATCATCTCAAGATGATGGAAGTACTTTACTCAACCTGGAGTAGGAAAAATTTCTGCCTTACACCAGAATGGTAAACAGACAGATTTGCTGTCTATGGACAATTGACCCATTACTTACCATCTCAGAGGATGAAACATAGTAATGGGCCTGGGGGATCAAGCAACATTTTTCAAACACTTAGGTTATAGCAGAGAGTCTATGAAAAAAGCTGACTACTGGAAACTTGCAGAGGAACCTCAAGAGGGCTGTCAGGGCTGTGTCTAATCATTGGAAATGATTCTAGAAAAAATCCTAACTATGAACCAGGTTATATTAAAAATAGAAAAAATTCTAACCCTAACTCTAACCTTAACCTTGCCAAAGCTAAGTGGGCTTAGAATTTGGAAAAAGATGTTGAAAGCTTTCTGGCAACTTGGCAGCGAGTAAAGTAAGTGGCAAAATTGCAAAAAATGTAGTCTAAATGGGCTAGGGTCAAAATGAGAAAAACAACAAGTGGCTAATTATCAAGTTTCAAAATGCAAACCAGAAATCAAGGTCAAATAAAAATGCTGCTATGAGGCAATGGGATCAGATGAGTGTTATTATACTAGACCAAATGGACTACCCATATATAAAATAAAAAACCTAAGATCAATATTTGTTACTTAGATTTCAATTCATTTTAGATGCAGCACATGTAGTATCTTCATAGTGTCTAAGTGTTAAAACTGAAAAAACGTTACTTGAAATTAGAGAGAACAGTTATTTGAAGAGAAAGAATTTCTTTAATGATACAGATCATAATAAAAGTAAATTTGCTCTTAACAAATCTTAAAATCATAACATGAAGGAGGGGAGGCCAGCATCAGGGAAACAGTAGAAACATGGAAGCAGATAGGAAAGCAGGTTAGTCTCACTCTTCCAGTTCAGGTGCCTCATGTATAAACATTGTGTACGCACAAAAATGTTGTGTACTCCCGTTTCCACACTCAAATCACAATGTATAAAACCTAAACTTGGCATAAAGCCACACACATTTTCACGCTAGCTCAAACCCTGGCGTACGCAAGTTCTCTGCTCAGTTTTGCAAACTGGTGGCACTCAGCGTCAAAGCAGTGCTTTTGTTCCAGTGTGGTTTCCCTTTCGTTTTTAGATCCATATCCCTGACACTGCTTTATCAAATATACTGAAATTAAGCACATATTGTTTATTAGTTTAAGGCATCTGATTGTAATTAACCTGTAACAATATAATGGTCCACAGAATAGCCAAACTATTCCAAATACCATAGCTGCTTTAGCTTTGTTACTCTCACTGCACCTTCTTCTTCTTTCAGCTGCTTATGTTAGGAGCTGCCACAGTGGATCATCATTTTCCATATTACTCTCACTGCACCACTCGGAGTATTTATATCACTGTATCTGAGTGTGAATCACAGCTCTACAGCAGCTGATCGGAAAGAGAATTATCGGTATACAGCATCAACCACACGCTGCCTCAGCCATGCTGTCTATTTGAACTGCTCTCATACGGCAAATGCTTAAGAGCCTTTTCTGTAGGGACTTCAAGGTTCAGAAACAGTTACATCCCAAGAACTATAAACACAATCAATCAGTCCATCAAGTGCTCTTTGTAGAACTGTTTGTACTTATAAGTCCAATCACCTCACTGTAAACTTGCGATACAGTTATACTATTGCACAACCTGAACCACTTTATTAAGCGCGTATTTACATATGATGATGATATCATTTTTAAGATGAAATGCAGCAAAATAGGTTTATTATATTACACAGATAAAACTTTAACAATATAGATTTAAATGAAGTTGATAATTAAACATGTGAGGACACGGTACCGCGGCGCTAGCTAGTTCAGGGATTGTTCCTGCCTCGCACTGCATTCTTGCTGGGGCTGGCATGACACTGGAGAGATAGATGGACAGAATAATTAAACATGTACTACAAAGATATTTCACTATTCCTTAAAAGTTTTGAAGAATCGGCATTCTAAGCTTACAGATGGTTTAACGTCTATTACAGAGCTGATTGTGTGGCGATTGGGTATTTAGAGAAAGAAAAGCAAGGACAGGAATTGGGGGTTAGTACGTTTAAAAGAGACAGTAATGCTGCAATAAATTATTTCATCAAAGGTCGCGCACGGCACAACAAGCATCTTGTGGGAGGCAGGAAAAGTCACTGCGCCACCGTGTTCCCATGTTTAATACATGCTTTAATTCCTATCATCATGAAAATGATATCAAGTATACGTCTCAGTATTTAAATTATTCAGAGAGCTGTAATATCATGAATGTAATGGATTCTGTGTCCTGTCGGAGGAAGAGAAAGCCCGTTTAAGAAGCACGTAGTGATTCACACACATAGAGCACATAAAGTGGTGCTTGAAAGTTTGTGAACCCTTTAGAATTTTCTATATTTCTGCATAAATATGACCTAAAACATCATCAGATTTTCACTCAAGTCCTAAAAGTAGATAAAGAGAAACCAGTTAAACAAATGAGACAAAAATATTATACTTGGTCATTTATTTATTAAGGAAAATGATCGAATATTACATATTTGTGAGTGGCAAAAGTATGTGAACCTTTGTTTTCAGTATCTGGTGTGAACCCCTTTGCAGCAATAACTGCAACTAAAAGTTTTCGGTAACTTTTGATCATTCCTGTACACCGGCTTGGAGGAATTTTAGCCCATTCCTCCGTACAGAACAGCTTCAACTCTGGGATGTTGGTGGGTTTCCTCACATGAACTGCATGCTTCGGGTCCTTCCACAACATTTTGATTGGATTAAGGTCAGGACTTTGACTTGGCCATTCCAAAACATTAACTTTATTCTTCTTTAACCATTCTTTGGTAGAACGACTTGTGTGCTTAGGGTCATTGTCTTGCTGCATGACCCACCTTCTCTTGAGATTCAGTTCATGGTCAGATGTCCTGACATTTTCCTTTAGAATTCTCTGATATAATTCAGAATTCATTGTTCCGTCAATGAAGGCAAGCCATCCTGGCCCAGATGCAGCAAAACAGGCCCAAACCATGATACTACCACCACTTTGTTTCACAGATGGGATAAGGTTCTTATGCTGGAATGCAGTGTTTTCCTTTCTCCAAACATAACGCTTTTCATTTAAACCAACAAGTTTTATTTTGGTCTCATCTGTCCATGAAACATTCTTCCAATAGCCTTCTGGTTTGTCCACGTGATCTTTAGCAAACTGCAGATGAGCAGCAATTTTTTTTTGGAGAGCAGTGGTTTTCTCCTTGCAACCCTCCCATGCATACCATTGTTGTTCAGTGTTCTTCTGATGGTGGACTCATGAACATGAACATTAGCCAATGTGAGAGAGGCCTCCAGTTGCTTAGAAGTTACCCTGGGGTCCTTTGTGACTTTGCCAACTATTACACACCTTGCTCTTGGAGTGATCTTTGTTGGTTGACCACTCCTGGGGAGGATAACAATGGTCTTGAATTTCCTCCATTTGTACACAATCTGTCTGACTGTGGATTGGTGGAGTCCAAACTCTTTAGAGATGTTTTTTTTAACCTTTTCCAGCCTGATGAGCATCAACAACTCTTTTTCTGAGGTCCTCAGAAATCTCCTTTGTTTGTGCCATGATACACTTCCACAAACATGTGTTGTGAAGAGCAGACTTTGATAGATCCCTGTTCTTTAAATAACACAGGGTGCCCACTCACACCTGATTGTCATCCCATTGATTGAAAACACCTGACTCTAATTTCACCTTCAAACTAACTGCTAATCCTAGAGGTTCACATACTTTTGCCACTCACAAATATGTAATATTCGATCATTTTCCTCAATAAATAAATGACCAAGTATAATATTTTTGTCTCATTGGTTTAACTGGTTTCTCTTTATCTACTTTTAGGACTTGAGTGAAAATCTAATGATGTTTTAGGTCATATTTATGCAGAAATATAGAAAATTCTAAAGGGTTCACAAATTTCAAGCCCCACTGTAGAAGAACACATACAAAACAAAGCATTTAACGTGGTACTTTAGTTATGATGGGATTTGAGAAACTAGTAAATTAAATGATTTTAATATGAAGTTTATGATGTTCTACTTTAATGACAGAATAAACTACGTGATTAAAGTGGAAATTTTGAGATTAAAGTTGACATTTTGAGCTTTTTTCCCACTTTGTCCTTATTTTTTTTTTTCTTTTTTTCTGTACCGTAATAAGGTTTCATATGACACTCAGACGGTGGGCTACAACTTGCCTTTTCACGGCGACTTTGATATCTGACAAGTTCTTTTTTATTTTGGGTACAGTGCAACTTTGTGAACTTGTCACTCGATCAACTTCATTTTGTTGTTTAAACCAACAAAGAGTACATTTTTCCCTGCCTCTAATTGGTATTCGCTGAAATTCTTCTATTTCCCCCCATGCTTCTGCCATTGCCTTTTCACAGAACGCTGAGCTTAAGGGGTATCTATTTTGATTTGCATATTCAAAGTGGCGTAATTCTGGGAGGAGTTTGGGGAGTGGCAGCAGGTGCGTGCATGTGCGTTACTTTTCACACTGACAGGGATTTATGTAGCAGAAAAACGTGGAAGTTGGCGAATGCACAGATTTATGCATCTGGATTTTTTTTGTGTGTACGAACATTTTCGCTTTTGTCTGTACGCCATGTTTTAGTGTGAATTCTATGCACGGCATTATGCATGAGGCCCCAGGGCATAAAAGCATTTATAATATTGTAGGTACTTTTGATGAACTCCCTATGGTACTCATCCATTTTACACTTATTTAAATAAATAAATGGAATAAGATCAAACAACTATTGGGATTCAAATTTTCTTTTTTTTAGCATTTTATTGAATTTATTAAAAGGAAGTAACATTCCATACAAGCAAGTCAAATTTTGCAAAACTACGTTCAAGTCACATCAATCCCCACCTATGAGAAAGAGAGCTAGGTGAGCAGAGTAAAACTTTAATAGTAGGAAAAAAAAAATTAAATAAATAAACAAATAAATAAATAAAAAATAAAATATAAAAAAGGGAAGAGAATCCGATTCCTCAAATTAAATGCTTATTCTAAAATGGTATGGATTAAATCCTGACAGGTTTAAAAAAAATTTGCACAGATTCTCTGAGTGAGAATTTGATTTTTTCCAATTTCAAATTTTATATAACATCAGTTACCCACTGACTTAAAAGAGGTAAGATAGGATTCGTCCAGTTGAGCAAGATAAGTGTACATGCCAATAGTGAAATAAAGGCAATTACAGTTTGTTTCTCCTACTCCACTTTAAGCCCATTTGGAAGTACACCAAACACAGCTGTTAGTGGATTTGGAAGGCATTTAAAGATTTTGGTCCAGAATTATGTTAATTTGGTGCATGCCCAAAACATGTGGCCCAATGAGGCTGGAACTTGATTGCAATATCACAGGGTGGATCTTGCCCTGGAAACATTTTGGACAATTTTAAACAAGACAGACGTGCTCGATAGATGATTTTAAGTTGAATAATTGTATGTTTTGTGCTAGAGTGAATCTGTGCATTGCTAACTTCCACTCCTTTTCTCATTATACCCTGGGATCTTTGAAAGGGAGGGACATTAAAATGTTTTTATATACTGTATTACAGAAATGCTGTCTGAGTCCTCAAGACTGATCAATATTTTTTCAGGAATAGAAGTAGGTGGGAGGTGTGGAAAATTGGGCAGGTTTTGTTTAGCAAAGTTTCTAATTTGAAGGTAGTTAAAGCAATGTGTTACAGGAAAGTTAAATTTGGAGTGTAATTGTTTGTAGGATGTGAAGACGTTATCTATGCACAAATCTCTAAGTGATTTAATCCCAAATGTGTTCCAAACATTAAAAACTAATGCATACATTTGAGTGGGTGGAAAAAGCCTGTGTCTGTTCATCTATTTGTATCAATGTCCAGGTTTTTATAGCTTGTATATTTGCCCAGTAATAAAATTGAAAGTTAGGTAGAGCCATACCACCTTCTACTTTAGGTCTTTGTAGGGTCACCTTTTGGATACATGGATGTTCTGAATTCCAATAAATGAGGTTATGATTGAATCTAAGTTCTTAAAAAATGATTTATTGATGTATATTGGAATGCTTTGAAATAGAAAAAGAAGCTTAGGAAGAATATTCATCTTGACAGTGTTAATTCTTCCAGCTAAAGTAAGATGAAGGGTAGACCATCTATGCAAGTCTTGCTTAAGTTTTTCCATACAGAGAGCAACATTTTGTTGATAAAGAGCTTTATGTGTACTTGTTATGTTTTCCTCTAGGTATTTAAACTGCTCTGTGATGATAAAAGGGAAGGTGTCTAATCTAGTATTGTGTGCAAGAGAGTTCACAGGAAAGAGCACACTTTTATTCAAATTAATTCTGAGACCAGAAATCTTTTGAAATTCTGTTAGTGCTGTTAGAACTGCAGGCACAGTATTTTGTGGAACTGATATATATAGTACCATATCATCTGCATACAGTGAAGTTTTGAGAAGTCCTTCTCTGATAATCCCCTTTATCTCATAAGAATTTCAACAATGAATTGCTAGTGGTTAAATGGTGATTGCAAAAAGCAGTGGTGACAGGGGGTATCTTTGTCTAGTACTTCATTCTAGTTTGAAGTAATAATAATAATAATAATAATAATAATAATAATAATAATAATTAATAATTATTTGCATTTATATAGTCTGAAATGATGTTGTTAATACAAACTGAAGATTCTGGAATGGTATGCAGTAGTTTAATCCATGCACATATGTTTGGGCCAAGCCTAAATTTCTGCAATGTAGTGAAAAGGTAGTTCCATTCAACCATATCAAATTCTTTTTCCAACAGTAATAACATCTCTGGGGTGTTAGACTCTGTGGGTGGATATATTACATTAAACAGGAATGAAAGCTAAATGTCTACATTTAATAAATCCAGTTTGGTTTAATGATATTACTGAAGGAAGCACTTTCTCAATCCTTCCAGCTAGGACATTGGAGAGTATCTTAACATCATTATTCAGAAGAGAGATTGGTCTGTATGATGCACATTGTAATAAGTCTTTGTTTTGCTTAGGAAAGATGGTAATCAAAGCTTGGCGAAACATTTGAGGTAGAATTTTATTGTCTCTAGTTTCTGTAAATGTTTCTAATAAAAGGGGAGCTAACTTAATTGAGAATTTTTGATAAAATTCAGCGGGGTAGCCATCTGGGCCTGCTGCATTCCCACTCTGAAGTGAGTTTATAGTATTTAGCAGTTCTGATAGTGCCAGAGGTTTGTCCAATTCCTCTGCACTGAGAGTATCTAGTTGTGGTATCTGTAATACATCCAGGAATTCTACATTTTATTCCTTCTAGAATGCAAAATGACTGACAAAATAGACTCGGAATGGGATTCTAAATTTTATTCCTTTCTGAGTCCATTTTGGTAGTCAATTTGCCTTCTAGATAGACAGCTAGCAGTGTGTATGTCCCCCTGGGATAAATTTGGCTTTTTACAAAAGCTCAATAAATAAATATTATTATAGTATGAAAAACAACAAACCTTCTTTGAAATGAATATTAGAATAACTAAAAAGAAATACAAGAAAACCTCAGACTTGATTAAAGGTAAAAAAGCAGTCACAGTGAATTTTGATTATGTTGATAATTGTATTGTTATTTATGTGATGTGTTTATGATTACATACACTGATATTTCACATATTTTTGTTTTGTTTATAACATTCAACGCGTGATGTCATCTCCTTGAAATTATTTAAGACAGCAACCTGCTAATGTAAGCGTCCAAGATTTTGGATTTGTAAAAAAAATCTTTATTGTACGTTTAGCTAGTGATAAAATCCATTCAGGAAGGAGGACTTTCCATGTTTTTTTTAATTCATTTTCTGTCATTTATATTGGGTGTCACACATGTGCGTGTAGGACACAATTTCGGCACTCATGAAAGGGTAATCCCACCCTGAGTAAAGGGTTGGCTCTGTCTTTAATGACTCTCCTCTTCTTCCATCAACAGGCCAGAAGAATGATGGCCCAAAGACCTGTGATATAAGTTCTGGTTTCTGATCACCTGAGCCCACCTCTTCCTGCCTTTCTGCTTTATACCCACCTCCACCAGCATCTTGCTTCAGTTGGAACGACGTTATCGTGATTGCTGTAAATTCATGTTTGTGACTTGGCCGACAATTAAACAAGGTTTGTTACTTGATGTCCCAAATCTTTAAAATATTTTGTGACTTTTGGTAAACTGCCTTTGGTGTTTTAATATTTTGTTTTTTTGGGTGCTTGACCCCTCCTTACTCCTGACAACAATCCTTTTTCCCTTCTCATCCTAGACCTTTATTCTTATTTTTGCCAATTTGGCCTGCCTTTCTCTACCACTAGCAGAGCAACAACTGCTTGTTTCTCCAAATCAATGCAATCAGGCTTGAAAGGCAGAGGTAGGTCTCACTTTATGAAAATGACTTGAACATATCATTAAAATGTTTCTTTTTTTCTGTTTTTATGTTTTGGAAACATAAAGAAATGAGCTCTTTATGCTCAAAGGCTGACACTGCTGAGTCAAAGGTGAAGAGTCACATGATTCATGCCTGGAATAGGTTATTATATATTTATATATTAAGAGTCCACCATTTATTCTTTGGAAGCTAAGGTCACTGAACTCAAACGTCCGGTCTCCTCTAACAACTGAAATGGCTATTTGCACATGCATAATTGGAAGCTCACCTTTGTGAAACTCTTTCACACATAGAACCTGGAACAATATCAGGTCAACAATTTCTAGAATATTTCCTGAGATTCATGCTGTTTCCACTTACACATACAGCCCATTAATTTGATTGTGTCATTAGCCGTATGTGATGCTGGTGTTAAAGCTCCTCATCCGGCTCTAGTCGTTTTCCCATTTTGTTTGTTCTCTCTTATTGTTTCTTGTATTTGTTAATTGTTTTCTCCTTCCTATGTTTCATATTAAACCCAAATGGTATCATAAGAAATACAGCATGTCTTACCTCAAGCAGACCCACAGATAACAAACTGAAATGCCATGCATGGTGATTTCTTGATAGCTTCATCTCCTCACTGTGCGTTGGGCTGTCTCTTTGTGCCCACCATGTATTAACTTGTCATAACATATTGCATGCTTGATTCTGTAATTTTACACCTCTGTTCACACATAAACTGAGATATTAGATTCCCAGAAATCCTTTTAGCATTGGAAATTAAACAGCTGAGTTTATTGGGTTATCACTTCATTTATCCATAACCTTAAACTGCTAATTATCACTACATTTCTGGAATAACCTACTCCTGAACCAGTGCTTAAAATTGCACATCTGACCTGGTCAACGTTGGTATTAATTTTTGCAGCTTGCTGATATCAATTCACAGCCACTGTCATTACTAATAACCATTTAATTAGACATACAATCAGAAAATGACTTACTTATTGGCTGTGGTAGGTGCCTCTCCTTTTACAATAATACTCCATCCTGGGCAGAGACCTTCAGGGCAGGTAGCTTCAAACTAAAAATCCCAACAAGACATTGTTATTTATGCTGTCTTTTATAGATGATCCTATTTATGTTGTGAATCAATGTATTCTTAATATATAATAAAGATGCAGCCTAAAACATGATTTTCACCTGTAGAGAGATACACTTATCATATTGGATTGACACATATGAATTACACTTCATATTTCTTGCACAACCCTTGACACAGTATAATCTAATCCAGTCTCTTTCACTGGACTCTTTCCAATGACTCTTGACAATGACTGGAAATGTGCTACAGTTTCCTGATTGGACACTTACTAACTATAGGGGTCATTATTAAGAAACATCAGTTGACAATTTGCAGACAGTGTGGACTACTGATTAATGTAGGTTTTTTTTGTGAAACACACAGGTGTAGTTAAACTTAGTTCCACTTAAGCTAATGTCACATCATGTGACTTGTAGTTTTGGGACCAGATTCGCCACATCAATTTAAATGACTGAAAATTGTTATCCATGTCATATTTACTGACCAAGCACCGACCTTTTAGCACAGCCTTTTTCTGAGAGCTAATAGTGTGCTGCTTTGTGGAACCGGCTCTGTTCGAAATGTTTAACAGCTTTGGCGAGTTCGGCATTAATCTCTACATCCTTTTTTTCTTTTTTTTCATTTTGTCATGGCATGTAAACCATCCAACTTAAGGCTGATGACCTTCTTTTCTGTTTGTGAGGTCCAAAGCCTCCCATGTTCCTTGTCGCTGCCTTCTATAAATTGTTCTTCCTAATGAACATTCATTGATTGTCAGCTGTCATGCACACAGAGCCTGCTTCTTCGACTAAAGACAAATCGGAGCGAGTTGCTGAATAGTTAGAGTGAGTCACCAGGTATGTCAGACTAGATGACTGGTTGTTGGGAGCACCCCACTGCCTTCAACTCGGTATTATTAAGGAAACAAAGTCTACCGCTGAAAATTGTTGGAAAAGTCACATAATGTTATATAACCTTTACAAATGAATTAATCTGGCAATGCTCCATTAGTATTTTGAAACGTATGTCCACAAGAGAGAGAGAGATACATAACAAAATATTGTGTGCACTTTTTGGAATTACCAGAGGTAGAGGTTGCTACTGGCCATGATCATTTGATGACTTACTAACTTGTGGAGCAGCAGTATCATTGGTTAACTTAGGGGCTCACTATTATGTGTTATTATTCCATAACTCAATGAATATTGGTGTTTTTGTTGAGAAGCATCAGTGAACAACCTAAAGACTACATAGGTCAATGTTGAGAGCCATCATTTGATAACATACTAAATGCAGGCATCAAGCACTCTTATTGGATAAATTACCAACTCTGCAGATACTATTTCCATACTTGCTAAGTGTGGGAGTCACTGTGAAATTCCATAGCTGAACAGCCTTCTAAGTATACGTGGTACTGCTGAGCACCAACATTTGATGGTGAGTCTAAGCTAAGAGTCACTGTTGAGTAGCTTCCATAGATAGTTTACTAACTTAAGGGATCATAGTTGAGCGCCATCATTTGATAACTTACTAACTATAAGGGTAACTGCTGACTGTCATATTGATCATTTTTCCAACAATAAGAGTCAGTGTTGAGCAGTTTCAGGAGATAACTGTAGGAATAGCTCTTTAGTATTATTACTTCAAGACCAGGGATTTCTGGGTGTGGTCACTGTGGTGTACCATTACTAAACAACCTGGAGCTAAGAGAGTGGGCCTCTTGGTAAGCCCTTGAAAGGCAATATCATTCACAAACAAATGACTTTTGCTGGTATGTCCTAAGACAGGATAAATCCAGTTTCCTGCTTTGGTCAGAAAGACTGAAGGCTGTACCTCATTTTTCTCATTGTTTGATGAGGTTGCTCCTTTCTGAATATTTTATTTGTACTGTTATTACTTCTTATTCTTATTCTGGGCTCATTCATGCCAAGCCAGCAGTTAGGTCAACCATAGAGTCCATGCAGTATGAAATTTATTATCCCTTAAAATTATCTGCGTAGCTCAGTTTTTGTTAAACGTGAACTAAGGGTATGAAAGGTGGCTGTTTGACCCAAGGTCCCAGTTGCATCCCTTGGCTAGATATGACATTGGTGAGGGATTATAGAATATGCACTAGCAAACAGAGAGGGATAGACTAGGTTTCAAAACCTTGCAGACTGATTGATTGGACGTAGGAAGTTAAAAAAATCCATCCATTTTCTAAACCTGGTTTATCCAGAGCAGGGCCATGAAGAAGTCACAGCCTATCCCAGCCAGCCTAATTCACTTCCGGGTACCATATAAAAAGGGGCCAGTACTCACCATTCTTTGGCCAGAGTCGGTAGGAAGAGGACAAAGTCTGAACAAGAGTGGAGGCGAATGGATTGGCGGCAGAGAAGGGACTGTTGTGTCATGTCTTGGAGCTGGTGATATGCACACTTTATTTTGTAAATAAACTTTGTGCTGGGTAATAAAACTGTCTCCTGCCTGTGTATGTCCAGGTTGGCTTTCATAACACATATATATACAGTATATATATATACACAGTATATATATATGTATATACACACACACACATACACACTTGAGCCAGTTTAACATCTCCAATCCACCTGTGGGAAGAAACTGGAGCAACTGGTGGAAACCCACACGGACACAGTGAGAACATGCAAACTCAATGTAGGTAGGACCCAGTACATGAACCCCAGCCCTCCTTATTGCAAGACAGCAGCACTATTATTTCACCACCATGCCACCAAATGTAAAAAAACATAAAGAATTAAATGAGACAATATGACTCATCGTATTAATTTGTGTTTTAGCATGGTGTGAAGAGAAGATCTCATCCAGCGTTTCTTAAATGTAAGAAGTTTGAAATGTTCTGGAATGCTATTTCATACTTATAGTATATATTCCTCTTTGTAAAGGAGGAAACCTTCTCAGTTTATTTTAATGGCTTGTCTTCTCAATCTTCACAACTAATTTAAGGCTATGAGGTTACTTTTTTAGTTTCTTCTTTGAAAATACCTGTAGTGTTAATTTTATCAGTATTAGCAAACATGTTAGCTGACTACTGTAGGCTGTTGTGTAGAAAGATTAGCATCACATTTGCAGTCTTTTTTGATTTGGTATCTCTCAGCACAGACCACAAAGCCATGGAGGAGAGCTGGCCTCAGGGATTTAATACAATGCTTGCTGCCAATATTAGGATTAGGTGATTTACAGCAGAATTTAGTAGATGCAATTTAAAGAGATTAAAAATGCAAAGGAAGAAGTTTCTGAGGCTTTGATAAGGAAGGTTTAAAAGAAAGAACCTCCCACAAGTGATCAATAAAGCCTTAGATTTTATTCTACAGCCATTTGCCTGTCTTGCAGCCCCCTCATCATTTCTGCTGTACGGACAGCTCTTTAGATATGGGATGAGGGAGTCCTATAACTCAGTTATTCTCCATGAGAGTAAATGTTTATGCCCTTTTTCCACATTCATTCACTTTCTAACTCATAGCCGAGCTTTATCATCCACTGAACATATGGTTAATCAAAGTATGAAAACCAAAAAAACAAATGAGCACAGTCATGTTGATAAGCAATGGCTTTACACCTTTTAGAGCAATCTTGTCTTCCCTGACATTACAGGCAATCTCTAACTGAGGCCAGGGGAATGAACTTCACTAAACTGATTAGGAAAGGTAATTTTTCACTTTAGAAAAGATGCAAATTACTCATCTGCTCTTTAATGCATCCATTTTGTTTCTTTCTGTTGTTCAGTGCTCTGTCCACTTCTCTTTCCAGTGCAATGATCACTGGTCATTTGTCTCACCATCACCTTCATCATACTTCTCTTCCCTCTGTTGCATATTTCCAGAGTTGCAAAAAAGGCAGGCTTGTCCATGTTCTCCCTTTCCCTGCATTTGCAGAAGTTTCTCCAGCTGTGGACCCCCTGTGTGGTCCCAGAGCCAAAGAAAAGACATTCCAGTAATCCCAAGGACTTCAGACCAGTTGCTCCTAATGCATACATAATGAAGACCTTTGAGAGGCTTGCCCTAAAACAGCTACAACCTCTGGTTTCAACACATCTGGATCTTCTGCAGTTAGCCTGTCAGACACATATAGGCATGGAGGATGCTCTGATCTGCATGCCTACTCCTTCTTGGACAAAGCCAGTGCCACAGTCAGGATTACATTCTTTGACTTTCCCAGGGCTTTAAACACCATCCTGCCTCACTGACTAGGGATAAAGCTGAAGGCTTTGAATTTTGATGCTCCCATAATCTTTAGAATTGTGGACTATCTAACCAACAGACAGTAGTTTGTGAGGCTAAGAGTGTTTGTCAGAAATGGTGGTGTGTAATCCTGGAGCACCTCAGGGAACTGTCTTGTCTCCCTTTCTATTTCCCCCTCTACACAACAGACTTCCAGCACAATACCAGTTCTTGCCATCTACAGAAATTTTCAAAAGACTTCATCATATGCTGCATTATTAATGAAAATGAGTCATATAGCAGGAACGTTGTGGAGGACTTTGTCTTCGGGTGAACATTCACCATTCAGGTGGAGGATGTGGAAGTGGTGCAGAGCTACAAGTACCTGGGGGTTCACATAAACAACAAACTGGACTGGTCTGACAACACAGTTGTGCTGTACAAGAAGAGTCGAAGCAGACTGAACTTGCTACCAGTTCATAGTAGCCAGTATGATGTTCTACACCCCAGACTCCTGGGGAAACAACCTGAGCTCAAAAGAAGCACAATGCCTGAACAAACTTATCAGGAATGTCTGTTCCATCACAAAGTGAACCCTGGTAACCCTGGACAAACTGGAAGCTGTTGTGGAAAACAGGATAATGGCAAAATTGGATGCCATCATGAAAAATAATTGTTTTCATTTTTTCTAACTTAGTTTCACATAATTTTGTCATTTTTTCTCTCATTTCTGGTTCTGAAGTATGGGAAATTCAAATCTCGCAATATGTTCTGAAGTTGTAAAATGTATTTTGCATATTGGCTAGCCTCTACCTTGTTTTCCCATGGACGCCACCATTTTCAAGGTTTTTGTGTATTGGCCGATAGCCCCATTGCTATTATGTAATGGCTGGAAGTCAAGAACCTGACCTAAAAAATAATATAAAGTGTAGTATAGCATTGTGTATTTTCTAATCGTCTGTGATTATGGATTCCAACAAAACTTAAACAGTGTTATTTGTTGATTTTGCTTGAATTCAAGTCAACAGATCTTTCACTTGTTCATTTCACATCTCAAAAACTACTCATGCGAAAATTTTGCAAATCAATTGGCTTGGTCTTATAGTGGAGTAGAATATAAAAGTAGCAGATAAATTAAACAGCTTCTAAGGCAGTTAACAGTGGAGGTAGATCAAGTGTTTTTGGAGGATATGGAGTACTGAATGAAACTGAACCAGAAACAACAAGATTGTAGCCTATAATAAGACACATACAATGCAATTTGTTTTGCGGAAAATGGGTCAGTTTGTTTCAGATGTTATTATTGTACATAGGTCTCAGCATTCAGTGCCTCCATTCAAATAAATGATTATAAGCTTGCTTAGAATAAAATGGTTTGTTCAGTTTATATCATGGCAAATGGAACACGCTGCCTGACGCTGATGGAATTGTATTCAACCCTGACTACCTTCTCACTACATTGTCCTAGCTAAATATGAAGTGTAACGCTCTACATGTATGTACACAATGGAGCTAAATTCTCCAGAAACATCTGCTTATGGTGAACTGAATGTGAGGGGGAAAAAGCTCAGTGATTGCTGGCAGCCTTCTTTATAGCAGTGTAAAATCTGCCAATCCGTGAGTAGGATTTAATTAGGCAGCAGCTTTAACTTGCATAGCAAAAAGCCCTACAAATTTAGATTAGAAAGAGAGAGAGAAACAATAAATTAGCCTATGGCATAAGTAAATACTGAGTTCTGTCTAATTTAATCAAGAATCTGCCAGCTTGGCACTTGAGTTGATGCTCCCTGTTTATTCAACAAGGCCAAAAAAAATTTTTTTTTGGATCTTTTCATTTATTCCTCACGGCGTTCTCTGCTGCAGCAGATGTTTACTTCTGAAACATTGCTCTTCTCAGTTATGGCCTTCGACACTGAGGAAACATAGCAATAAAATAGAAGACAAGAGCCACTGGAAAACATTGCCGGTGAAAAATACTGGCAGATGGAGCTGTCTGCACAAGATTGTGAATGCTGAACAGCAACTTGCTGTGAAATTCCATTGATTGCAATCTCCAGGAAAACTTTATCCTGTTCTCTTTTTATATTGTTAAATAACTCTTGAAGAGTTCAGTTAGCACAAATAAGAGGCTGCTGTTGTTGTACATGTCTGTTTGTGATGTCATGATGGTACAGTGGCAAGAACTACTGTCTCACACCTCTGGAGTCTTGACCTTGAGCCCCCACACACTCACTGGGTGCAGTTTGCATGTTCTCTCCATGTTTGAGTGAGTTTTCTCCAAGTGTTCTTGTTTTCCTTTCATAACCCCCAGATGTGTATATTGAGTTAATTGTCCACTATTAATCAGTCCGGCGTGTGTAAGTGTTGGTGGACTCCTGCCATCTACTTTCATGGGTTCTGGTTCCCAGGGTCCTCAAAACTGAATTGATTGGGGTTAGTAAATGAATTGGTGGATATGAATTTGTGGGAATGTGCAGTATAAAAATGTGATGGCCATTTCGAAGGAATCCAATTTGTTTATAATTGAGAGCATTGTGCTTGAAAAGGAAATGTAACAATTGGATATTATGAATAATACTGAAGGGTTTTGCTGGGCTATTGCTCTTAAAATACTCCTTATTTTTCTGACTCAAATTTATTTTCTGTGTTTGTTGATGGATATTACTAGCCCTTGGTTACTAATTCTTTATGGAAAATAAACTCAGGACAAAACAGATGACTCCAAGAATGATCACGATAGTTTATGGCTGCTCTGTTTTAACATCCTGTTGTGTCAAGTTCTGTGATCCTTTATCATCTTCACAGCTTGATGATATCTGAGTTCTAAATGTAGTTTATGGTTCTGCTGAAGGTTATAATTTTTCTTTAATTTTACTTTTTACTTTTTTTCTATCAACAATAACTTTATGATTAAATTTTGTAAAGTGATGTTTTTATATGGTGCAGGTCTTAATGCTTTACAAACCCATAGTATTGGACTTAAATACGAGCCTAGTCATCATCTCTAATATGTTTTTTTTTTTAAATTATATTTGTGTAATTTGTTTTCATTTAAATATTGTTGGTTACAATGACTTAATAAAAGAGGAAACAGGTTTGATCCAATTTGTTGGGATTTTGATAACATTAAATCAAGCAAACAGTTCTGCAGACTTTCGATATCCAATGTACAGTTCATATGAACCACACAAGGTGCCTTCTTGGCATCTCTCCACACCCAGAATAATGCCCAGGTGGCAAACAGTATAAACAGTATAAAACATGACATGTTTGTTATAACACAGCACACAAGGGAAGACTTCAGCAAGAAAACATATAAGATATAAATAGATAGGTGTGAAGAAACCCTGCAGCCTCTGTAGGCTTACCCTGTCTTGAAACCATGACATTTTCCCACCTTCCAAGAAATTTTAATAGTAAACACATTTTATATGGCATTGTGTTTTGTAGTTCCAGTATAAAAGAAGTGGAGAGGAAATTGGAAGAATGATGAAGGGCTTTGGAAGACAGAGGATTAAAGGTCAATAGGAAGAATACAGAATATATGAGGCTTAATGATGATCAGGATTCAGAGGTTAGCCTACAGGGAGAGCTGTTAAAAAGACATGCCTTGAGCTTAGGAAAGGTGCTATATAAATAAAATGTTTTAGTATTATTAAGAGTGGATACATTTAAATATATAGGGTCAGTGAAAGCCCAAGATGGGGAATTGGATGCAGAGATAACCCTCAAAGTGCAGTGTAGATGGAAGGAGGTATCAGGATTATTGTGTGATCAAAACCTTACGGTGAAGGTTAAAGGTAAGGCTTTTCAGACAGTGGTAAGACCAGCAATGATGGATAGAGTTCAGATATAGGCAGTAAAGGGAGTACAAGAGAAGTCAGGCGTGGCAGAAATAACAATGTTGAGATGGATGTTTGGAGTTACAAAGAAGGACAGAATAAGAAATGAGACAATCAGAGGTACATCAAAAGTGGGAGAGAACCTACAGAAAAGTAGGTTGAAGGGGTATGGACATGTGATGAGGAGAGGCAATGAATATGTTAGCAAAAGAATGATGAGGTTCCATGAGAACCCTGAATACAATGAGGACTGATAAAGGTCATTTATGTCAGGTAGAATGCCTAGAGGGGGCTTGGTGGTCTTGTAGCCTGGAACCCCTGCAGATTTTATTTTTTTTCTCCAGCTGTCTGGAGTATTTTTTTGTTTTTTCTGTCCTCCCTGGCCATCGGACCTTACTTTTATTCTATGTTAATTAGTGTTCCCTAATTTGAATTCTTATTTATTTTGTCTTTTTTTCTATTTCTTCATCATGTGAAGCACTTTGAGCTACATTGTTTGTATGAAAATGTGCTATATAAATAAATTTTGTTGTTGTTGTTATACTGGGGAAGAGAAAGTGACGGAGGCTGAAGCAGAGGTGGATGGATAAAGTAAAACAAGATCTGATTTAAAATGGTCTGACTGGTTGACAGGTGAGGAGGTGCAGGACCAAGCTGTTTTGAAATAGAAGTTGGAAAAAGATGAAGAGAAATAGAAGAAGATGTTGATGATTCTCAAAGGGCACTGTAGAATTAAATGTAATTAAACACTCAGTTTCTGTTTTATCTTGGTAGAGTAATATATATATATTGCTCTACTTTCCCCTATTGTATTATTAATATGTAGCCTTAGAATGCCTAATCTCTTTGACTTACCACTGTACTAGGTGTGGCAGAAAAGTAATGAGACTGGCAACACTGCAAGCGATCTGGCAACGCTGCGCTCTTGTCCTTGATAGAGCACGTGTATCAGTACCCTCCCATAGCTCAGTGCGAGTTTCAACTCTTTCCGTTAACGACGTGATTTTTGTGACTTGCGTTTTTGGTTGTGCGTCATGCAAAATGGAACAGCGGAATTTGGAGCAACGTTGTGCCATTAAATTTTGTGTTAAGCTTGGAGAATCGGCAAGTGTGACGTTTGAAAAGTTAAAACAGGCCTATGGGGAACATTCTTTATCCCGAGCTCAAGTTTTTCAGGGAGGCCTTCAACTTCGAAAACCAATGAAAACATCGAACATGTGAACACTCTTGTGAGATCAGACCGTTGTTTAACATTAAGAATGTTGAGTGAACAATTAAATTTGAACAGATTTACCGTTCATCAAATTTTGACTGAACATTTGCACATGCGAAAGGTCTGTGCCAAAATGGTGCCGAAAAACCTCACAATTGAGCAGAAGGACAATCGAAAAAACGCATTCCTGTGGTTCCCCAGCCCCCTTATTCACCTGACCTCAGTCCATGTGACTTTTTCCTTTTTCCTAAACTGAAAAATGTCCTCAAAGGACGTCATTTCGGGTCTTTAGAAAACATCCAAAAGAGTGTAACGGACATGCTGAAGACCATACTGGTTGAAGACTTCCAGCGCTGCTACCAACAGTGGGAACAACGTCTCCATCGGTGTGTAGCTGCCCAAGGGAACTACTTTGAAGGGGATAACATTGATGTTTGAAAAAAATAAAAACTTTGGTAAATAAAAAATCAGTCTCATTACTTTTCTGCCACACCTCGTATATAACTTATCCCCACCTTCCCTTCTATATCTATAACCTCGGGCAATTAGCTGTAGTAAAAAGACAAGCAGGAGTTAAGTTACACATAAAATAATGTATTACTGATAATATTCATAAATAATAACAAAATGCAAAGTACATTTGAATATTGGCAGCCGTACAACCTGATTAAATGGTGATGTGTAATTCAGGTGGCACACTGACTTGTAGTTACTTAATGTCTCTAGTTAAGGCATCATTAGTGCTCAACTTTCAGCCACATGTCTGTTCAAAATGGCTGAAGCTGTGCTCTTCATTGTGTTGTCTTCAGTTCATGGTCTGATGGTCTTCTTTAGTTGTTAGCAAGAGAAAGATACTTCTACATCATCACAGGTTAGCAAGAGAGATGCTTCTTCATCATATGTTGGTTAGAGAGAGAGAATGTGGTTGAGCAAGCAAATTTATAGGTTTTCTGTTCAACCCCTACAGCCAATCCAGACAGCCATATCTCAGACCAATGGGGGGAAATAGTACATCTTAACACCTGCAACCCCCCAAGACCATATGTTAAACATCCTGGCTTCCTTGCAGGGGGGTTTAAAGACTTTAGCAGAGAAATACTCATCAAACTGGTTTAAGACACATCCCCCCAAATTCTGTCGTAAAATTAGCCGTAAACGGAGAATGTGGCAAACACGACGACCTCTCACCAAAGTAACACTAAATTACATTGCTTTACCTAAATTACAAATAAAGACATACAAAACATTTATCAAGTTATATGCAAAATCTCACATTACAACACTTTCTAACTTGTAATATCTCTTTCTTTATACTGTAATATGAAGTTGGTATCGTCCTCCTACCAATGAGCACTTCTTTCAACTCACCTCCCAGCTGTAACTCGTGCAGTGGCTTTGAGGGTACTTAAGTACCCTTTTGGGGTCACTCAACGCCAAGTACCAGAATGAATTGAGAGACTTCTTTGAACACAAGAACAAAAGGCTATTAGTTCCTCTGCCAGTCCCACACTCCTAAACGGCTAGGTGTCGTTGAGAGATACAAACTTCTCAAGTTGAGCAATACTGTCCTTAATGTATGAGCCTCCTGCCACTCCTTCTTGAGGTCACCCACCACAAAATCATTCTCTTAGGAACCACTAAAACTTTCTCTCAAGCATCCTGTGAGAACATCACAAGCTTCTGCCCAATCTCTCACTGTGTAGTGGACTATTCCAAGACTATTGTACTATAATGGGGCATGTTATCATGTTAAATCTTGGTTTGAATCTCCAGCATGAAGTCTTTGTTTTTCCAGTGTGCTCGTGGTTCCTCCCACCTTCTAAACACAAACTTTTCAGATTAACTAGTGATTCTAAATTAGCCCTGATTCTAAAGTAAAATATGGACATGTGTGCAGGTGTGTTTGGTGATTAGCAGTGATAATTCAATTCTTTATTTCTAATTTCAGTACATGGTTGCAAGGAGTAACACCAACATATTTTGCAGTACAGTTAATCTGCATAGTCTTCCACTTGGCTGCTAAAATTACAGTTACAATATTTGTGATATATCTAGTTGCCTCTCCATATCATGCACATGCAGTACTTTATTTATTATAATAGAAGATGACACTCTCAGGCCCACTTAATCCAGTTCAGGGTTTAGTAAGCCACAGCACTGGGTTCATGGCATGAATCAGTCCCGGGTAGGACACCATTCCATTCCAGGGCGCAGTTGCACACATACACACCTTCAGTCACATGTAGTTAAATCAGAGTCACCAGTTAATCTTATCTGTATGTCATTGGGGATGTGGGAGCAAAAACACCACTGACATAATGGAGAATAAACTCCACATGAACAGCAACCTGCTACTTTACATTCCCAAAAACGCTCCCATGTTTAGAAACTGCTACTATGTTTAAGATTTCCTTATCATCCATTAAAATGTTTATAAACAGTAGCCTCTGGACACTCCAATCCAAAACGAGATTACAGACTTTCAGCACAATATGAATATAAGAATTTCCGCAGAGACATTAAATAGAATAAAAGTTTTGTGTATTCCCAGAAAAAATGAGTCATCATTAAGAGTAAAAGCCAAATGAAATTCTGCATTTCATGCTAACTTCAGAAAAACATAGAACAAGATGTCAATGAGTGACTTAATAAAACAAAATAATCAAAAATGACTTCAAGTCATTTAGGACAAACTGCTTTATCATATTTTCAGTGACAGTATTATTGAAATTTTTAGGGTTCAAATTCTCAGAGATGGATTAAAGGTTTGGTTGATTCAGAATTCCTTAGGACAGGGGTGCCCAACTCCAATCCTGGAGGGACACAGTAGCTACAGATTTTTATTCTAAGCATCTTCTTAATTAGTGACCAGGTTGTGCTGCAAATTAACTTCATATAATTGATGAGATGAGATGTCATTTATTGCTGATGAAGCACATATTGCTCAAGTGATATTTTTCTGCTTCATTTTAGTTGTCTGACTTGTTAAAATTTCAAACCTTTAACTGCTTATTTTAGTCTTAAACAGCTGTACTCATTGTTTTAACTATAATAGTTAAAACAAAGAATGCAGCTGTTTAAGACTAAATATATTATATATTATATATATAATTTTGTTATTATTATTATTCTTTCGGCTGCCCCCATTAGGGGTTGCCACAGCAGATTATCTTTTTCCATATCTTTCTGTTCTCTGCATCATGCTCTGTTACACCCATCACCTGTATGTCTTCTCGCACCACTTCCATAAACGTTCTCTTTATTATTATTATTATTATATTGTTATATATTTTATTTCTTTTATTATATTTAATATTTATTATAATAAAATGTTTAATAATAAGAATATATCACTATAATAAAATATTTAATGATAATAATAATAATACACATAAGCAATAATATTTAGTAATAAAAATAATAACAATACAGGCACTATAATTAAATGTTTAATAATAGGAGGAGTATATATTTATAATAAAATATTTAATGATAATAGTAATACACATACAGTATAAGTGATAATATTTACTAATAAGAAGAAGAACAACAATGCATGTATTATAATGAAATGTTTTATAATAACAGCAATAGCATGAATAATAAAATGAAGAAGATGTTTGATTGTACTATTATAAAATGTTTCCCTGCAGAATAAGGTAATGCATTATTTGCATTGAGTTGAAAGCTATTTCTAAATATGGCAGTTAATTATTTTAAAATGTTGATAAGCTGCTGTCTTAAATGTATTTAATGTGCACTAATGAAGAAGTTAAAAAGATTTTAATGTGCTCTTTTAATTCATATTTATAAAGGAGATAAAAGCACAGCATGACTACAATATCATAATGAGACATAAAAGGAAAATATTTATCATAAATTCTGACAACAGCCTTGTTAAACTTAATGTGCCGATTAGAACTAACAGTAATAGCTTTTTCAGGATACTGAAAATAGGAAAACATTTAAAAAATAATACTTTTGAGTTGTATCCCCCACTATTGAAACGCAGCACAATAACACAGTCCTCTTACCTTCAATGCCATTGTGTAAATTGTGCCTGAAGGCTTCTGATTTGGACTGAGAGCAGAATGGGTGCTTATATTGGCCACTTGCTCATTTAAATAAAACAAAGATCACATGAGGGACCAGATTAAATAAAATGTATGGAATCAGCTGACCATGGTGTAGAAAAGCGCTTGGCTGACAATGAAACATTAAATCAAACCACAACCAGTGGCAGCAGTTGCAAATTTAGGTGATTCACAGTTCAGATGGCATTAAAAAGATAAAAGTGCTGATTTCCTTGCAATGTGTTGCGTGCCATTTAGAACTGATTTTTTTTACTTATTTATAAATGGAATGTGTTTTAGCATACAAGAAAAAAGTCTGAGTAATATTATTTTTAAATAATCTACATGCAAAATACATTTTTGAAAAAGCTTCAAAACTAGGTACTAGGTATTATTTCAGTTACATTTGATATTGAATATTAATTTCATGATCTAAGATCATGTTTTTATATATTAATCTCATAGATGAAGGTATCCATGATGTTGATAATATATACCATAAACAGATACATATCCATTGTAGAAAAGGCGCTATATAGGCACCTGGCCCGACACAGAAAGACACGGAGGCACGTATAAAAAGTACAATGACTTTTATTTTTCTTCAGCTGTGGGACACGTCTTCCCCGTGCCACACAGCCCAAACACAGTCCCAAAATCACCAAGCACAAAACTCACAAACACCACAATTCTCCACCACTCCTCCCAGACAAGCTTCGTCTCCTTCCTCCCAACTCTGGCTCCTCGAGTGGTGGTGGCTTGGCCCTTTTATAGCCCACCCGGAAGCGTTCCAGGTGATTAACCACCTGGTCCTAATTGCACTTCCGGGTGGGGCTGAAGACTCGTCCAGCTGGGCTGTGGGAAGACAGCCCCCCCTAGCGGCCACCCCGGGCCCCAACCAAGCTGTGGAGGACTCCATCTCCCATGGAGCCCTGCGGGCGGTTGGGAAATCACCGTCGGCCAGGGAGGCTGCCACCAAGCGTCCCAGGGGAGGTATTGGACTGCCCATGGCGGCTCCCCCAGAACATAAGTGGCAGGGGCGTCCCTGCCGGGCATGGGACCCGGCTGTCCTTCACACCATTTACTTTCTGACCTGAATGATGGAGTCAGGGCTGGTGTGGTGAATGTCTGTCTCTGCAGAATCAGATGTGATGCATCAACCAGCTCCATACACAATGCCAATTCATTGCAAGGTACATTCACCTACACTCACGAAAACAGCAACCTAGTCTTACATAAATACAAGGGAGAAAAACATGGAGAACCTGGAATTAAAAAATAACACAGGGAGAACATGCAAACTCCACACAGTATCTGCATCTGGGATTCATACCTTGGATTGTGGAGCTAGCATCAGTAAACACTACCCCACTGGACTATCTAGCTGTGAACATTCACTCGTTTTTTTGTCCAGCTTGCAGTTAAAGGTACAATTTGAGATTTTTTGATAGTGTACTCAACATCCTTAGGGTGGGCAAGAAGACAATAATCTGGAGGTACACCTCATGCACACTGAGGAAAAACCTCCTCAAACGGTGTACAGTGTAGCCACCAGGGGGCTCTCTAGCTCCTGACACACACAGGCTCAGACACAAGTACCAGTGAAAAAGGGCTTTTCTATTGTGGGAAACTCTTTCACGGAAGAGTTTCTCACACCACAAACATAGTACAATAAGCACACAGCAATACTCTTCGTCTTCTTCTCTTTCTCTGTCTCTGCCTCCTCTGTTCTTCCCAGCAAGCTTTGTCTTCCTTTACCCCATTCTGGCTGATGGAGTTGTTGCAGGCAGCTCCTTTTATATTATTCCTGGAAGTACTTCCAGCGACACAAAGGCTTGGCTCAGGAGCACTTCTGGGTAAGGTGGCACCCCCATGAAGTAGGGCTCTCTAGTCTCCACAGCACCTCCTGGTGGCACCAATAGAACCCAACAGGGCTGAGCTAAAGAACTTCAGTTCCCATGAAGACAGGTCAGAATCTTGGATATGGCTGCAACCCAGGAGAGCTGCCATCTAATGTTCCAGGGAGACAGTGTCCTCTGCATGTTGTCTCCACCTATCCTTGCATATTGAAGGCATCCTGGCTGGGTAAGGTTACCAGCCGTCCCCCACAACAGTTACAACTGTGGATTATTTCTGTCAGATCTAAATTAAATTTCCAGAAAGCAGAATTTGATGCACATAGAACACATGCTAAATATTTTATCTCTCTATTATAAAAAGAAATCCTGGAATGCAAAAGCAAGGCAACGATACATGATTTTCTTGGAAGTTATCGAAAGACATTTAAAAGACCTGTGAGACAAAAGAGACTTGCCATGGAGCGTCTTGCAGGGACCGTAAACATGAGACCTGGTGCCAAGAGTTTGTCCCAGGGCCATCTCGCGGGGACGTGGAACATGAGATTCTAGCAAGACACACCCTACTTACAACAGATATCATATAAGAGCACATCCGTCAAAAAACAGTCAGTCGCAGTAAAAGCTTGTAGTGCACACAGATCATGTGCTCTCAACACATATAAAGCGTATAAGGACAATATGGAGAATAGACATCCAAAGGCGTTGGAGAGAAAAAAAGGCAGATAAGAGATTATGAAAGCAGTGTAATTCGAAAGTCTCAAACAAATGATGGTGCGATACACATGCAGAGAAAGGTACAGAATATGAAACCAGTAAATTCTAAAGTATTGCAGTATCCGAGCCAGGTTGCGGCCTTTTTGGTTTTAAGTGACTGTTCAGTCTGATTGAGGGAGGGCGGAGTACAGCACAGAAGACTGATAGCGGGGTATTGATTGATGCGGTAAGGGGGGTGGTGAGATGCGGGGGATGAGGGATTGGAGAGGGTGCTAGAAAGTTGTGTTTGGGGTTACGAAGTCAGCAATTTGTTCAAGTAAAACTTTTGTGACACTTTATCATGTCAGTCGCTACAGTATCAAAGAAAAGACAGAAAAGATTGCATTACCGCAAAACAAAAGGACATTAATCATCAGGACCAGGTGTAATTGAAAAAAGAGCAGGACAAATCGAAGTCAGAAATAAAAGGCAAAGAGTAGAGTCTTTTTGCATTCGCATCATTCTAATGCACAAAACTTGGATTTACACAATAATAGACCATACGCTATGAGAATCTGTGGTCCCGCAACAGTTAAAGCAATGACAAGTTGAATTTCAAAGAATACACAATTCAGTCAGGTGTATATTTATGATCACGGAGAAGTGATGCAAATTTTAACAGGCAAAAAGAAAGGTAATGTATATATTCCGCGAATAACATTACACACCAAAGGAGATCGTGATATGCCATTCGTATTAAAATGTTTACAGTTTACTGTGAGAATAGCTTTTGCTATGACAATCAATAAATCACAGGGACAAACATTAGAAAAAGTCAGATTATTTATTAGAGAAACAGAAACAATATTCACTTACGGGCAGTTATACGTTGCATTGTCACAATGTATCTCAAAAAAATATTCTTTTTAATGAAGCTTTAAAGTTAAAGTGCAAATAATGAAATTGAAACAATTCCAAAGAAAAAAAAAATTAAAATTGTATATCCGATTAACCAAACACAGGGGTTGGTGAGCGAAGCGAGTTACATGAAAAATACAGTAAACTACTCCAATAGTGCTGATGTGAGGCATTTGGTGCTATCTCAGCAATTAATAATTATTCTGGAACTGCTGTTAACAATCCCCCTACAAATAAAGATTCAATTTCAAGAATTTGTTTCCAACCCATTTCAAGCTCATCCAGAATGTGACTTTTTTTCAAAGATTTGCAGTTGTTTCCATTGTTATCTGCAAAGGATATTGCTGTGCTTGATGGTCTGGTACTTGCATCAGAAGTGCTTTTAGGTTTTTGGAATCAGCTATCACTTCCTTATGAGCAGATGCTACATTTTCACTCTCTGCTATTAGGTTAAACCCCACAAGTAACTCAGACCTGATCACTTTACTGTTAGAACAGGACAAAGACCCAATCAAGTGCTCAAATCACCTCTGCGTTTCTTGGATGACTCTGATTGCAAGGACGCTTGCAAACCTACATAAGAAATGTTTACAGTGAGTAATTCATAAATTGATGCTTTCAGGTCAAACAGGGTTTGTCCAAGCCCAGCAGGGAGCACGTAATTTCAGGCAGCTATTGCACATTTTAGAACTTGTCGGGTCCTTTTCATATCCATTTGCTTTACTCAGTTTAGATGCCAAGAAGACTTTCAGCTGTATGAACTGGTCTGATTCCTTACGCTCGTAGCCCCCAGTAGTGCATATGGAAGAAACCTCTGAGGAAGACAGGAATAGTTCAATCAATCAACTTTTATTCAGTCACAGACGAGTATATGGATTCATGCGTTGCAAGGCAGAAGAGTGCAGATTCCCCTTTGATCGGCTTCATATTTTTTCCTTCTTCCCCCTTCCCCTTCTTTACCAATAAGCATAATATTGTTTATCTAAGCATTTCATCTTATATTGAGCAAATCGGCCAACCATTTCTGTTTTGTGTCCGTGTCAGATGGGGCCGTAAAGAAGGAATGGTCATCTTTCCTGTGTCTAACAGACACGTTCCTAAAGAGGAAGTGGTCCTAGGTCAGCTTTCTGCACCCTGTCTTATGACAGACGCCTGTATGAATAACCTGTCGTTATAGCAAAATAGCTTTGTCAGCTTTTAACCCTTAGTAGCTTGCAAGCAGTTCATTTTTCTTTCATGGGCATCTTGTAGTTCATTCAGAGAGATAAAGACATACATAGACATGCTGTACAGTGGCTTGCAAAAGTATTCGGCCCCCTTGAACTTTTCCACATTTTGTCACATTACAGCCACAAACATGAATCAATTTTATTGGAATTCCACGTGAAAGACCAATACAAAGTGGTGTACATGTGAGAAGTGGAACGAAAATCATACATGATTCCAAACATTTTTTACAAATAAATAACTGCAAAGTGGGGTGTGCGTAATTATTCAGCCCCCTTTGGTCTGAGTGCAGTCAGTTGCCCATAGACATTGCCTGATGAGTGCTAATGACTAAATAGAGTGCACCTGTGTGTAATCTAATGTCAGTACAAATACAGCTGCTCTATGACTGCCTCAGAGGTTGTCTAAGAGAATATTGGGAGCAACAACACCATGAAGTCCAAAGAACACACCAGACAGGTCAGGGATAAAGTTATTGAGAAATTTAAAGCAGGCTTAGGCTACAAAAAGATTTCCAAAGCCTTGAACATCCCACGGAGCACTGTTCAAGCGATCATTCAGAAATGGAAGGAGTATGGCACAACTGTAAACCTACCAAGACAAGGCCGTCCACCTAAACTCACAGGCCGAACAAGGAGAACGTTGATCAGAAATGCAGCCAAGAGGCCCATGGTGACTCTGGACGAGCTGCAGAGATCTACAGCTCAGGTGGGGGAATCTGTCCATAGGACAACTATTAGTCGTGCACTGCACAAAGTTGGCCTTTATGGAAGAGTGGCAAGAAGAAAGCCATTGTTAACAGAAAACCATAAGAAGTCCCGTTTGCAGTTTGCCACAAGCCATGTGTGGGACACAGCAAACATGTGGAAGAAGGTGCTCTGGTCAGAAGAGACCAAAATGGAACTTTTTGGCCAAAATGCAAAACGCTATGTGTGGCGGAAAACTAACACTGCACATCACTCTGAACACACCATCCCCAGTGTCAAATATGGTGGTGGCAGCATCATGCTCTGCGGGTGCTTCTCTTCAGCAGGGACAGGGAAGCTGGTCAGAGTTGATGGGAAGATGGATGGAGCCAAATACAGGGCAATCTTGGAAGAAAACCTCTTGGAGTCTGCAAAAGACTTGAGGCTGGGGTGGAGGTTTACCTTCCAGCAGGACAACGACCCTAAACATAAAGCCAGGGCAACAATGGAATGGTTTAAAACAAAACATATCCATGTGTTAGAATGGCCCAGTCAAAGTCCAGATCTAAATCCAATCGAGAATCTGTGGCAAGATCTGAAAAGTGCTGTTCACAAACGCTGTCCATCTAATCTGACTGAGATGGAGCTGTTTTGCAAAGAAGAATGGGCAAGGATTTCAGTCTCTAGATGTGCAAAGCTGGTAGAGACATACCCTAAAAGACTGGCAGTTGTAATTGCAGCAAAAGGTGGTTCTACAAAGTATTGACTCAGGGGGCTGAATAATTACGCACACCCCACTTTGCAGTTATTTATTTGTAAAAAATGTTTGGAATCATGATTTTCGTTCCACTTCTCACATGTACACCACTTTGTATTGGTCTTTCACGTGGAATTCCAATAAAATTGATTCATGTTTGTGGCTGTAATGTGACAAAATGTGGAAAAGTTCAAGGGGGCCGAATACTTTTGCAAGCCACAGTATATGCTAATAGTTTCTTGTCCAATTGCTCTACTCAGTCTACTGTAGATGCCTAGAAAGCTTTTGACTGTAAGACCTGGTGTGATTTCCTTTGTCCTCAGCCATTTGCATGAGTCCCCCAGTGTCTTTTAGTTCATGAACCAAGCATGTGCCAGAGAAATAAAGACATATGCAGGCATAAATGTTAATAGTGACACTCAACACAATCATTTATTAAAACAAGTGCAGCCAATGATGTTAAATATTACAAATGTCACTGTGCAATTTCTTTATGCAAATCATTAATGATCAATAATGATTGAGTAATGAGAAAAGCGCTATATAAATGCAAAGAATTATTATTATTATTGATATTTGTGTAGGCTCACTCATTAAATACTGAAAAAAATAAAATCTTCTTAAAACACACAAGGTCTATTTTCAAATCCCTACAAATTCATACTTTACCCAATGACAAAAATCATCCTCCTCTGATCCAATGAACATCTCCACTCCATTCTACTCTAAAAGGCATGACTGAGAGCACTTCACACCCTGCTCCTCTCTGTCGATACTTTTATTTGATTCTCCTCATTCTTAGATCCTCTAACATTCGCCAATCCCCGCGCAGCACTGCTGGAATCTGATGGCTGTCCTAAGCTTTTCTGCTCTCCCTGTATCTGTTAAGCAGATCCATTATCACACTGACACACAGATGCCCCACCATCCATCCTTGCATTCTGTGCAGCACCATGGGGATTGGATTGCTGCCTCTAACTTTTCTGCTCCCTCTGGATCAGTTCAACAGGTCCACTGTTGATCTGTAACAAGTAAGAACAAAAACAACACTCCTTGCTCTTTTTTACCATCTTCCTTTTTCTTATCTGTAAAACACTCAGGCCTGAAATACATTCCCTGAGGTATCTCAACCCACATGCAGCCACCGTCATACTGATTACCCATCTATACACTACTGTGACACATTATTACTGCAGTCTCACCCATGTGCTCACTTAACACCTCAATCACATCAATCTCTTCCGTGCCACATTCACTGTGTGGCCAATGAGCACTACGCTGACAGTCCTCCCTTCTTCATTTATGGATGCATTGGTATCACCAAAACCCACACACCTTCCGAGAGAACCCCAAGGTCTCACACTGCCAAAGTGACACACCACTTGCACCATCTCCTTCTAAGTTTAGTGCATATACTTGTAACTGTCTGTGCCTACTCCTACACTAATAGCTAAAACACAAACTCACATATTGCGGCTCTGTGACGCTTCTCATCACAATTGGAAATTTCAATGTCAGGGGCTAGTTTTACATATTTTTTTATAACATTGTATTCCTTACCTACAATATCACTTTCCTTTCCTCAATCATTAAAGATGGCAGGTAAGGTTGTCTGCTGTCTTCATGACTCTTTAATCTTAGAACTTTGCCATGGCACTACATGCCAATGACTTAATTGCCCCAATTAATTACCAACAAGGTCCCTCCAAAATTAGCATTTTACACAGATGATGTTTGAATATCTTTAGGCAATGCTTCTCAAAACCCGCCCTTTCAGGATACAAAATTACCTGTCACTCATCTACTCTTAATTCTATTTGTAAACAGAATACATTTCCATCCACTGTTTCAACAGCAAAGTCCATTAGATATCTGTAGATTGAAATGTTTCCATCCTTGCAGTCTACCATGACTAATATCATTCAATGTGTACTTTGGTAATACAGAGTAGTAAAGAATCTATTATCACCTGATTCACTGTTCTGTTGTTTTTTTGTTTCAGACTGGCAACCCCTGAAATGAACACAGCCCAATGTACAAATTATGCTAGAACCTTACTAGCTAAGTATCCATTTAATATCATTGCAAACTGACAGATGCCTTCTAATAATCTTTCTGTTTGGTTTCTAATTGAATGTAACATTTGCGGTTGAGTAAGGAACTGTAAGATACCACAGAAAAATGTTGGGGCACCAACCCAGTCATCTCCATTTAATTCATGTGTGAAACAAAAGCAAAATAATGAAAATGGGCCTCTATGCGCGCCAATACAAGAAGGTTGTTCAAAAGCAAGAAAGCCTTCAGGCTAAGCATGAAAGGGAGCTCTGTCTTACAGTGTATACAGTGTAGTCACAGCCTTCTTCTGGTTGCTACGGAATTCCTAAGTAGGGGATCAGCAAGGGTGGAATCAGTTGCCCTCACTTAGCGTCTTCTCTTTGCTGCAGAGGGAACAAAACAGGAGAAGGTTAGCACCAGTAACCCCTCTCAACCCTTGAGTGGTAGTACATACCTCAAATGAGCCTGGTCAGTGATCCACAGACACACATGCATGACACATTGCTGTTCTTAGTGCCGTTTCTGCTCTAAGTGTCACTTTAATAAAACTAAACCCTTTGACATTACACTTTGGCCCAGTAATTATTTACATATTGAGCATCTGATGTAGGGTGAAAAGACAGCTGGATTTGTGTTCATCCAGGCATTTCCATGCTCCATTTTTCCATAACCTGGAGCACTGTATTGACAGTAGTCTAGTTTCATTGTTGGCTTGGTCCAAGTGAGAACTCTCCAAACTTAATGATGACTCTAGCCTTCAACATATTTCATTTCTTGAGGATCACCTTTGATATTTCTTCTTCTTGGTTCTTTATCTATGTCACTCTTAGATTATTTTGGAAAGCCTGTAAACTGTTTTCTTCCACACCACTCCCATCCTTTTGTATAAATGAATATCTGTATCACAATTTACATGTTTGGTGTCAATTCTATGCAGACTCTTGTGAGATACCTCACATCTAGCTTTACTAGTCCGACCTATTTGCCAGCATGATCTATCCATAACTCCTACTTTCTCATTGTCTGCTAGAGGTGGTAATATTTAAATTTTTGTACAGGTTGTATTTTAGCTCAGAACCCATTATGCTATTTGTGTTAAATTAGGATATTAGGCGCCCTTTCCACACATGTTGGGAATGATTTATCATACCTACATTTTGGTCCAAAGTTACTTCACAACTTTCTTCCACTTTTGTTATCAACATTCCACTCTTGTCTCATCTTTTACTTCTGCTCAATCTTTGTTTCCTCCCCCTTTTCTAACTTAGAGGTTATTCTACCTCGGCTCTCTTACTGCAAAAGTCATATTAATAACTTGCTGGAAATCTACAGGCTCGCTAGCAAATTCAGTCAGGAAAGCTCTGTTGGAGCTATCAGCAGTTCATCTAGAAACTAAATGGCGTCACTGGGTCAAAATGATTTAATGTCAGGTGTTAAGTGGTACCTTCGGGGTGCTGGGGACCATCCTGTTTGGCTGGGTCTCTTGCACTTGTTGGTTCCTGTTTCTGTAGCTATATACAATGGAAATGTTACCACAAAGGGATGGCTGGGGGTTATTTTTTTATTTTATTGTACAATTTAATAGTATACATTATTCTATTATTATACCATTCATTAAACTTAGCCTTGACTGTATTTGGTAGTGTCACCCTTTAATAAACTATTAATTATAAAAAAATACCTCTTCACACTGGCCATAGTTATACAAATATGTTTAGATTTTCATATAGATATCCCATGAGCATGACAAAGCAGGCTCAGGAAATAAAATCAAGTACAAAGATACAGGGGAAACAGAAATGGTGGTTAACAAAATGAAAAATCATGAGAATCTGCACCCCATTGAGCCTTCTCATACAGTCTCTGGCATGTACCTTACAGGAATGTCTTTATGTACCCAGTTTGAGAGGGCAGGGTAACTCACGTGTTGCTAGCATATTCTCCTCTTTTTTACACAGAACAGAAAACAAAATGCAGGGGGAGTAGTGACATCACTTCCAGGACAAGCTCAAAAGTCCCACCCCTTGGGCCCTACCATGTATATTTACCCGAATGTCAGAAGGCAAACGGGTAAGTATGAAGTCACCTGAAAGAAGGTTCTATGGTCTGATGAGACCAGAAACAAGTTTTTTGGTCATTGGACTAAATGCCATGTTTTAAAAACTGCATATTTTAAAAAAAAACTCACCATCCCCAGTGTGAAATATGGTAATGGCAGCCTCATGCAGTGGGTTATGTTTTTCTGCAGTAGGATCTAAAAGGTTTGTGAGGGTATAATGAATACAGCAAAATCCAGAGGAATCCTGGAGGGATACCTGAGGCAGTTTATGAGAATCCTGCACCTTGGGAGAAGATTTTTTTTTCCAGCAAAGCAAAAACCTGAAACATAAGATACTTATAAGATTCATGTTTTATACTTGTAATTAATTTAGACCACTATTTAGAGATCTGTTTTAACTTTGGCATTAAAGAGTCTTTTTTAATAATCAAATTCAAAAAAGCCAATTACAATCCACTGTGATTTAATGTTCTGTAACAATAACATTTCAAAACTTCCAAGAGGGAGAATACTTTTTCTAGGCACCATAGATGAGAAAGGATTGCAAAAACAATTGGATTTTTATTCACAAAACTTTGAACAACTATAACAGCGTGTTACGGTCATATATGCCAGATCATCTCTGATGTCACTGTGGTACTTAAAAAGGATTAAAACATAAATATAAGGTTCCATTGAAGAAAATACTGATGCATATGCATTGATATGTAGTGGTGTAGTCTTATTTGGAAGGATACCTTTACACGTTTAAATTGATGCGTTCATCAGAAGAATTAATAAAGATTAAACATAAGTGATGGGGAATAATTATTATATGCCAACAGGGCCATTCAGTATGTTTTCATCACTACTTTAATAATAGAATGGCAACTAGTTTGTTTAGCTCCTTGTGATATATTTTGTCATCATAACATTGAGAGATGGCTTTCCATTCGCACGTTCTTCATATTATTTTATACTGCACTAGTGGCCATTTGTAGACGATGCCTCTGCCTATCTTAGGCCCAATATGTTGAGAATATTAGTTTATTAGTTCATTGAAAAGCTGGCTCTCATTATATTGTCAAATGATGTATCTAAATTTCATGAAGGTTAAATGAGAAGTTCTGAAATCAGTGATAGAAGTCATTTCCATTGCATCATACAGAAGACTTGCAAAGTGGGCCTAGTGAATTTTTCTGCTCTCACAAATACTCTGGAACAAAAGCATGCCAATCATCCACCCAGAAATTGACTGGCTTTGTGTCCGGAGTGCAGAAATGCAATGAGACATCAATTTGTTTTAATCCAGGGGATCTGCCAGAATGTCCATGTGTCTGTTTAGGTTTTCCAGCTGACAAATTTTGACACCTTTTCGAAATTTCCTGCCGCTATTGTTATAAAACAATGTCAGGTAAGCTCTTTATATTTCCCTATTTCCCTGCTGACTTCTGCAAATTCTTCTTGATGTTAAACATGCCTTTTTTATTACTCTAAAATGGCAGATTATTATTTAGCTATTTGATTATTAGGCCTGTTTTAGAGAGGGTGGCAAACTCTTATGAGGTCCATTTATTTTTCATGGAACTGTTTCCTGTAAACACAATCATTATACAGATGTTTATCAAATGAGTGGATCTGTTTAAGCTACCATGATATTTTTGTTTTTCCTTGAATATGCTGTCACATTGTTCTTTACAGTGCCCTACCCTGAAAGTCTTACCCATCACACTTCTCACAAATGTCTAGTTTTCGTTTCTTGTTTGCAACTCCTCCTTTAAATGGCCTTGAACATGAACTCCACTACAGCTCAACAAATGGAAAGATGTAACATACAAGTGGCACATTTTCCATGAAACCAATTACAAATTAACAATTAAAGTAAAAAAATTAAAACAAAATGTTGTGTGAGGCAATCAGAGTGTAAAAAATTTGGTGCATCTTTAATATAATGAAAGTAATCAAGAGAGAGCAGCATATGGACACAGTGGACAAGATAGATAAGTACTTCATTTGTCCAAACAGGACAAACTGAGCAGAACATTTAAAATTATTCTCTTGATAAGGATTGTGAGTGGGTTCTATGATGTACTGGCACCCTGTTCAGGTTTGCTTCCTGCCTTTAACTACAATTGCTACTGGGATACGCTCCAGCTCCACTATGGCTCTGAACTGGGCTATGTGGGTTTGAGATTGTAAATCATTTTAATCAATACACTCCTGTGATAATGCGGGTTGACTCCATGCTGCTGGTTCTTTCTGGGAGCCTCTTGAAACCACCACCGTCGATAACGTTACCGAGATGATGCATAAGGACACATGTATCCAGCCAAGGGGTAGGTGCAAAAATTAACAAGGTGTTTTTTATTTAAAAACAAGTCAGTGTTCAAATAAATAGTGCGGTGCTCCATCCATTATAAATAAATAATCCATAAAATAACTGTCATTGAGAGGATGAAATTCAAATAAATGCATCCATATAAATGAGGTTAAAACCTGGCAGAAATCTTCTCATTAAAATCACAGTTCCTGGTGCTTCGCTTTAAAACTGATACCTTTCTGGCTTATCCTATTTGGATCTCACAGCGTGGAAAGATGTCTTCCAACAGGCGCTGACAATCTTCAGTCCTGCTCATGTCCCCACTGCCCATCCGACGGCGATCCATAGGGTGCCGCCAAACCTCTTCCTCTTTGAACTCCTGCTGCCATTCCCTGGCCTTGTGGGATAGTCCCTCAGAAGTAGCATTGCTCTTGCTCCCATGCCCAACAGGAGCAACCCTCAGCCAACTTGAGCACTGGCCACATGCTACTTTCCTAGGGGCTCCATACCCATTTGCCTGCTTCCTCCCATCACAGAGGTACTCACTCACATCTATCCTTCTCTTCCATCATTTAACCTCCACTCTCTCAAACCTCCCCTCCCATATCCTCCCCTCACCTCATCTTACCTTGCCTAACCTCACCTCACCTTACCTTACCGTACCTTACCTCACCTTACCTTGCTATACCTCATCTTACCTCACCTAACCTTATCTTATCTTCTTCCCACACCTTATCTCACCTTACCTCGCCTTACTTCAACTTACCTTACCTTTTCTTACCTTACCTTACCGTACCTTATCTCACCTTACCATGCCTTACCTTACCTTTTCTCACCTTACCTTACCTTACCATACCTCATCTCACCTTACCACGCCTTACCTCAACTTGCCTTACTTTACCCTACCTTGCATCTCCCTCTGTCCCAGGCAAGCTCCTTTTAACTCTGTTGCCTAATTGGGTGTAGGTGTGAGGAGCGGTTTCCTCCATGGCCCCATAGAGGTGCCAGACTGATCAGCCCTCCTATGCATAAGTGTTAGGTGCGATTGGCCTGCACCTCAATTAACCGTGGATTGAAATGCATTCGCACATGCCCACACACAATTGGATTTCTGCATCTTTATGGGGATGCTATTATTTATTTGAAAAGTTGCCCTGCACCATGAACCACTCATCACAAATCCTCATGAGAATTCACCTTTCATTATACTCTCCTTGCCAGTAATGCTACTAGCAGTAATGAGGAAGAATGTTCAGTGATATTTTTTCTTTAAGGAAAATGAAAATTATCTGCAAAGGCATATCCTTCAGCCTTCTAGACCACAAGTGAATACTTACCACATTTTATCCTTTACACACTGCAGCGCCTATCATTATATCTTCATTGCCTTTTTCAGGTTCACTCTGTTCTTTTTAGGATTGGTTGTGAGCTATGTAGATAGATTCTAATTCCTTGGTTTCTACATTTATTTGCTAAAGTGGGTGTTTTTGCAAACTTTAGCTGAAAACATGCTTAAGCACAAAAAAACCCTTTCAGCTGTGAAAATGCTGCCTATGATTATTTGCACCCTAAAGTCCTTTTTTTCTGTAATATATGTTATATAACATCAAACCAGCCTAGATTTATGTAACAGTTCTGTATGTTCATGCCATAACAGATGTTACACATCTGACCCTTAGCTTTCCCCTGCCTCAAGAATCAGCGCTGATCGCAGATGAGCAGGATTCAAGAAGTTATGCATACAGTATGGAAATGAAAGACTAAGTACAGCAAGCACATTCTGGCCTTTGGATTATAACAGGTATTAATTAACATATGGTATATTAATGGGGTTTGATTTGTTTTCAATTCTTTTTTTTTGTACAAATTTAGCTATTTGTATGGAATGATTACAATAAAATTAATAAAAAAGCAACATATGGGATATTACTAAATATTAATATTTGATGCTAACATAAGGCTGATGTGATGAGACCTAAAGTAGGAAGCATACATTGATCTGGAAATGAAGGCCTCACAGTCTCTATGAAGTCTGATAGTTTCAAAGATATGGCAAGGACACTATGGGCATTTAGCAGTTATTTGAACAATTTGTAATAATATTAACAATAATAATTTTTTTCACATCCTAAAATAATGTTTTACATTAAGTGATTACTCTAAATTGGCCTTTTTCAAGTATGCTCAACCTGGCAGACACAAACCTTCTTATTATCCTTGTTCATCTATTCACCCCATCTCTGGTCAGCTTAGTTCATTCTTGCTAGCACCCACCAAGACTGTATCCAACTTTGGGGTGATAATTGATGACCAACTGTCTTTCACTGACAATGTTGCAACAGTCTCTCTTTCCTGAAGATTCACATTCTTACAATATCCGAAAGACCAGAGTGTATCTGACAGAGTATTCAGCACAATTGCTGGTCCATGTTTTGGTCTTGTAATAGCTGGACTATTCTGCTGTCTCTGCTGTGATGAGTACTGGCATGTGTCACCAAGCCACTGCAGATAACCCAACATCCAGAGGCAGATATGGTTTTGAACCAGTCATGGTGGGCACATGTCACTCCTCTTTTCAGATCACTACCTTGGCTACAGCATATAAGTTCAAATCCTTGATGCTTAGGTGGGTCAACACCTCTATATATGGAGAGGTCCTATGCTCCTTCTCAGCCCCTTGGGCCTGCTGATGAACATTGCCTTGTGATGCCACTTTTGTGTGGCATCAAATGTTATTCCAGACTCTTTTCATTTGTAACTCCTAGTTGGTGGAACAAACATCCTACTTGCATTTTAACTGCTGACTTTCTTGATGTCTTTAAGAAGCGTTTTGAGATTATTGTTCAGTGAATTTTTGTCAAATTGATAATGGCTTTGTTTGGTTCTTGTAACAAAGGACGTGTAACTCTCTTGTATTTTGTTCTGAGCTCTCTAGTGTTCATGGTCAAATTTGTACCCTTGTCCTTTAGCAATTGTTCCCAAACAGTTCGCCAAACTAATGTTTACTCAATTATGTTGACCTCTTTTGTAAGCCACATCAGATAAAAATGTCTGCTAAGTAAATAAATGTAAATGAATGAATGGACAGATTATTATCGAAAAACCAAAGATGTGAAAACACCTGTTTCTATTTTTTAAACACACACATGGCAGATATAAACAATTGGAAAGATTCAAATAATTTAAGAACCTCTCATTCCACTGGGTCTTCACAAATAAGTTTGAACACCGTTGTGTCTAGTAGTATGACTTGCTCACATGGCTAACTCTCAGATATCGCCTCACTCCATTGCCACATCATGTGTCTCTCTCATGATTCTGAAGTTTTCCTCCAGGCAGTGAGCCTTCCCTTCAGTTCTCCTCCAGATTTCTCGACTTAATGGGATCTCTGATCTGAAGTAGTTTTAACCCAGGTCACTTCAGAGAGAACCTTCTTCAGCTAGACACATGAAGTGAGAACCTCCCATGGCAGCCTTTGTAGATCCTGCAGCCTTGCGCCTAACATACAGTCTTCTTTAATAGGTCAGTGCTCTCAGGCAGCTTCACGCCTACCTGCCTTAAAAAAGTGATACAGCCCATGTACTGTATCCCAACAGGGGAATGTGCAGGCTCCCACTTAACTGGGACACAATGACAAGCATCCTGAAAGAACCGCTCGTCAGTACCTATAATAAGAATTATCCTTCATCTACCAGCTGGAAACCTTGTGACAGCCCTACTAGCCAGAAAGCATTTTTGCTTCTTATCAAATGTCCCTAGCCTCACTCTCCTTCTCTTATGACTTTAGGCAAAAGGATTTTGTGATGCCCCCTGCACCTGCAGAGCTTAGTATTGTCTGCCTTCATCAACTGGCATGTAGAGATGCATTGCCATTGCCCACATAAATGTTTCTGCCTCTCTTTGAACCTCAAGAGCACTTGCTTTATCCTGTGCCCTTCTAGTGCTAGCAGCCCTTGCCAAGCAGATAACATTCTGATGTGAGCATTTGGTTGTAGTTTTACAAGTGACATTCTTACACCCTCCCCTTCCAAACTACTTTATATTTCTGAAATTGTGTCATTGCCATTGCTATGAATTTATGGCATTGATGAATTACATACATACAACATACAGTTAGGTCCATAAATATTTGGACAGAGACAACTTTTTTCTAATTTTGGTTCTGTACATTACCACAATGAATTTTAAATGAAACAACTCAGATGCAGTTGAAGTGCAGACTTTCACCTTTAATTCAGTCGGTTGAACAAAACGATTGCATAAAAATGTGAGGCAACTAAAGCATTTTTTTAACACAATCCCTTCATTTCAGGGGCTCAAAAGTAATTGGACAATTGACTCAAAGGCTATTTCTTGGGCAGGTGTGGGCAAGTCCATCGTTATGTCGTTATCAATTAAGCAGATAAAAGGCCTGGAGTTGATTTGAGGTGTGGTGCTTGCATGTGGAAGATTTTGCTGTGAACAGACAACATGCGGTCAAAGGAGCTCTCCATGCAGGTGAAAGAAGCCATCCTTAAGCTGCGAAAACAGATAAAACCAATCCGAGAAATTGCTACGATATTCTCAGTTTGGTACATCCTGAGAAAGAAAGCAAGCACTGGTGAACTCAGCAACACAAAAAGACCTGGACGTCCACGGAAGACAACAGTGGTGGATGATCGCAGAATCATTTCCATGGTGAAATGAAACCCCTTCACAACAGCCAACCAAGTGAACAACACTCTCCAGGGGGTAGGCGTATTGATATCCAAGTCTACCATAAACAGAAGACTGCATGAAAGTAAATACAGAGGGTGCACTGCAAGGTGCAAGCCACTCATAAGCCTCAAGAATAGAAAGGCTAGATTGGACTTTGCTATAGAACATCTAAAAAAGCCAGAACAGTTCTGGAAAAACATTCTTTGGACAGATGAAACCAAGATCAGCCAGAATAATGGCAAGAAAAAAGTATGGAGAAGGTGTGGAACAGCTCATTATCCAAAGCATACCACATCATCTGTAAAACACAGTGGAGGCAGTGTGATGGCTTGAGCGTGCATGGCTGCCGGTGGCACTGGGTCACTGGTGTTTATTGATGATGTGACACAGGACAGAAGCAGCCGAATGAATTCTGAGGTGTTCAGAGACGTGCTGTCTGCTCAAATCCAGCTAAATGCAGTCAAATTGATTGGGCGGCGTTTCATGATACAGATGGACAATGACCCAAAACATACAGCCAAAGCAACCCAGTAGTTTTTTAAAGCAAAGAAGTAGAAAATTCTTGAATGGCCAAGTCTGTCACCTGATCTTAACCCAATTGAGCATGCATTTCACTTGTTGAAGACTAAACTTCAGGACAAAAAGGCCCACAAACAAACAGCAACTGAAAAGGAAGAAACCCAGCATCTGGTGATGTCCATGAGTTTAAGACTTCAGGCTGTCGTTGCCAGCAAATAGTTTTCAACCAAGTATTAGAAATGAACATTTTATTTCCAGTTATTTAATTTGTCCAATTACTTTTGAGCCCCTGAAATAAAGGGATTGTGTTAAAAAAATGCTTTAGTTGCCTCACAATTTAATGCAATCGTTTTGCTCAGCCCACTGAATTAAAGCTGAAAGTCTGCACTTCAACTGTATCTGAGTTGTTTCATTTAAAATTCATTGTGGTAATGTACAGAACCAAAATTAGAAAAAAGTTGTCTCTGTCCAAATATTTATGGACCTATAACTGTAAATCCTTGTCTAGTAAAAAAAAAAATTCTACAAAAAAGTCAGAGGATCAACAGCCTGTTGCATATTTGCACGTTCACAGCTCCCAGGTTAAGTGCAATGACACTGCTGCAAGAAGAATAACAGCTTGACTGCATATAAAGCCACAAGTAAGTGCTCACCTCAGGAGCTAATAAGGCTTGACATTAAGGTTAAGATCTCCCTCCAGGGACGGCGCTAGAAAATAATCTCCGGGATGACTTACGTGAGGCTACATAACATAGGAAGCCTAGACCTTTTCAGTTTAATATTGTTTATGGCCGAGTGACTTGATTTCTAATGTTATGTTGCCTTAGTTAAGTGTGTATTGCATGCTTAAATGTAGAAATGAATGTGGAAGTTAAGAAAACATTATCAAAAATTATTAGACATATAGTAATAAATATTACTCACTGAATATTTAACGTTAGCCTGAATTTTTTTTTGTTATGATTTAAAAGACTTAGCTTACTGGGATCATTTGGGCCCGGAGGCTTTGGAATGGACAAATCTGAGAAGGCTAACTGTCTCCATATTCTGAGATTCTGTTAAGTTTCCTGTTGTCAGTCTGTCCTCACTTGTATCAGCACCAATGTCTTTCACTTTGACTTTCACTGACTATCATAAATGCAATGGTATACAGAAAGTATACACATCTCTTTCTGTACACTTTTTTGTGTTGTAGATGTAATTTTAAGTGGATAAATTTGCCATTTCCATCCAACAATCTACACTGAATAACATATAAAGACAACATAAAAACACGGTTTCAGAAAGGCTTGCAAATTTATTAAAAATCAAAAACTGAAATCACACGTTCATATTAATTCTTCTTGAGATGTGCTGAGAACTTGTGTCTAATATCAGCTAGGAGAGGTGGGTGTAGATGATGGGTTAAGAGGTCCCTTGGTGAACTTTTGGGAGCTCCTATACTCGGTAAAGCAGAAAAACAACCAACCAGGGGAAAAGCACATCTTGCTGCCAAGCAGGCAGCAATGCTAAAAAAATTAAAAGAAACAGATCATCAGAAGCATTATAATAGTAGCCTTAGACATATCTAAGTGACCTTAGAATAACACATTTTTTTTTCAAAAGCTATTAATCTTCAAAACACATACATACAAACTTGGTAGCTGCAGTGCATTATACGTTAGTGGTGGCACAGCGGTTAGCACTTTTACGTCAGGGAATGGGCTTGAATTTGCATTTTCTCTCTGTGTCAACATGCAAAGGTGCTGTTGCACTGCTCCTGCATTTGAATTCTGCCCTGCCATCTACTTGGCTGTTATTTACACACTTTCTCCATCCCTGTGGAGTTCTCCTCTAACATCCTTAAGACACGCATGTTAGGTTCTCTGGTAACTCAAAATCACCCCCGTATGAGTTAGTATGTCTGTGCTTCTGTGCTCTGCAAATGGTCTAGACTCCTTCCAGCGTTGGTTCCTGTCCAGAGGTCTCAGGCTCCCACAATCCTACATTTGGATTAAAGAAGTTTAGAAAACAGAAGCACCCTTAAGTCTAATCCCAGTGCATCTCACAATGCAATGTGAAAAAAATGCAAGTCTAGGTAACCTGTAACAAAGTAAGGATTTTTTAGGATGTTCACGTAATACGCAATTTGGAAAAATGCATCCTCGAAGAAAGCAATGAAAATTCAAAATACCTTGAATTGCATAGCTTGTTTGGTGACAAATGTGCAAAAAAGTTAAAAATGAAAGATTAGAATATTAACAGGATCTAAACCATTTCAACTTTAAAAATAATAAATATTATTTCAAACAAATACAAAATATATACAAACCACTCATGATTAGAGGAAGCATTTTTCTCATATATTTTGTTAAAAATAAAGCTGAATGAATCTGACATAGAAGGGAGAGAAAGAGGCTGGGATCCAAGTGCAGCCATGCAACTGGTGACACACCTCAGCACCACACTTGTGTACAGTGTGAGGCTTTTCTACAGTGGCTGGAGTGCCAGTCCTACCACCAACCCCCAAGTTTTCCCTGCAAGCTGGAGGACCTTCTTGCAGGGCTGATGGCAGATTAACATCATACCCAGGATGAAGCAATTGCAGGTTAAGGGCCTTGATCAAGGGCCCAATGGAGCAGAGTCACTTCTGGCATATACAGGATTTAAACCGGCAACCTTCCGATCGCCAGCACAGATCCCTAGCCTCAGAGCCACCACTCCACCCTATAATGACATATACAGTATGGAAATTATAGTTATCTTTGCTGAGTTTCTTGGAAAGGGAAAATAAATTGGCAGAGAGTCTGTGTAATAAGAAAGTTCAGTATGCAGAAGGATTTTACCAGGGACAAAGAGATGAATGGACACGAAAGGCAACAGTTGTCATGTGCCTCCAAAAGGCTGGACATGTCAAAATTTTGCTTTCCATTGTGCCTTCACCTGGCAACAATAATCTTATATTAAACCCAAATGCGTTAATGAAGACAGCTTTGCAGAAACACAACTCTGACCTAAAGTGGCTTAATGTTCACAGTGACTTTATTATTATTATTATAGCACAACAAGCTGCAAACAGTTAATTACTGTTTAATTATTATTAATGGTCTGATTTGGCTAACACTCTTTTCAGAAAAAAAAATCAGTCTATCTAATGTGGTATCAGCAGCTACACCACATACACTCCAGATCAGGTCACCCACCTGAAGCTAAGCATGTTCAAACCCAGCCAGTACTTGAATGGGAGACCATCTAGGGAAAACTTGGGTTGCTGCTGGAAGAGGTGTTGATGAAGCCTTCAGGGGGTGCTTACTCTGTGGTCTGAAAGAGGATCCAAATGCAGTGATGGGATTGTAAAAATCATGCCATCCTTTAAGTGAGATGTAAAACCAAGGTCCTCATTCTCTGTGGTCATAAAAGATGCTTGGGCATCTTTTGTAAAGAGTAGGGGTATCCCAATGTCCAAGCTAAACTGCCCACCACAGCCTAGTCATCTTGGTCCCCTAATCGTCCCCTGTCTTTTATTGGCTATCTCTCTCACTTAACAGCTTATGTGTGGTGAATGTACTGATGCAAAATGGCTGCCGTCGCAATCATCCAGGTGGATGCTACACATTAGTGGTGGTTGAAATGGCTACTACTTTGAGTAGTGAGAAAGGCACCATATATATATAGATGGAAAGAATTATGCTCAATGTTATATACCCTTTATCAAGAAAAAATCAAACAGTAAATAAGAAATAAAGAGGTTGTATGATAAAAGGGTGACAATACTTTAATCAAGAATAAAGATACTGCTTCATAAAGAGGTGACAATGCTCTAATAAAGAATAACAATACTCCATCCATTATCCAACCCGTTATATCCTAACTACAGGGTCATGGGGGTCTGCTGGAGCCAATCCCAGCCAACACAGGGCGCAACACAGGAAACAAAAGCCAGACAGGGCATCAGCCCACTTCAGAGCGAGCACACACACACACACCAAGCACACACTATGGAGGACAATTTAGAATCGCCAGTGCACCTAACCTGCATGTCTTTGGACTGTGGGAGGAAACTGGAGTACCCAGAGGAAACCCACGCAGACACGGGGAGAACATGCAAACTCCACGGAGGGAGGACCCGGGAAGCAAACCCGGGTCTCCTAACTGCGAGGCAGCAGCGCTACCCATTGCGCCACCGAGCTGTCCCGAATAACAATACTGAATGATACAATACTTTAATCACACAAAGTATGTGGGAGTCCAGTTGGTTCCTCAACACTTTATCTTATATCAGGCAGAGACTGTGTCTGCTGGTGGGCTTTCACACATGGTTGTGAAAAATGTCACAAGTCTCAGAAGTTAAATTATGGAAATCTATAAACTATCTTTGATGTACTGGACTAGCATTGTCTGCCACCAACAGCAACAACAACATATATTTGTATTGTACATTGTCCTACAACAACGTAGCTCAAAGTGCTCTACAAGATGACAAAAGAAGGTTGCAAGAAGAGAAAAACTTAAAATTAGGCAATATATATTAAAGAATAAATAACAAAAAAACAAGGTACAGTCACATGGCTGGGAAGACAGAAAACAAAAAAAAAACTCCAGTTAGGCTGGAGAAAAAAAAACAACAAAATTTGCAGGGGTTTCAAGGCCAAAAGACCACCCAGATCTCACTGGGCATTCAACCTAAAATAACTGTTCTTAAATCAAAACCCTTAGTTTTTATGTGTCACTTGATAGAATTTGATGAAGTTGGTCTCGTGGACAGCTGAGAAACCCACCTTCATTTCATCATCTCAGGGGGCTGCATGGTGCCTTGATCAGGTGGTGGTGGTGCAGATCACCACCGCAGAAGAACAGGAAAGAAACAGCAGAGAACAGTGGCGATTAATACAAATAGCAGATCCCTGAAGGATATGATAATTCTATGCCCATATAGTGTATTTAGAATACAACTGAAAATTACTTACGAAAAAGCCAAATTAAAATAACGAGTTTTTAGCAGTTTTTAAAAATATTCCACCGTATTACCCTAATGAATTTCTATGGGTATTCCAGATTTTAGGTGCGTAACAGCAAAAGGCCGCCTCACCACTTCTTTTAAGCTTGCCTCTTGGAGTTATAAGCAGACCTCCATTAGAAGATCTGAGGTTATGACGTGGAGTGCAGGGGGACAGGTGTTCCAAAATATAGGATGGAGAAAGATTATTCAATGCTTTATAAACCATTAGTAATATTTTAAAGTCAATTCTGAACGATATGGGTAACCAATGTAACATCTCTAAAACTGCTGAGATGTGCTCAAATTTTCTTTTTCTAGTTAAGACTCTGGCTGCTGCATTCTGCACTAATTGCAGTCGATTGATGTCTTTCTTAGGTAGTCCTGAGCCATGTCTTGTCTCTTGTCAAACTGGATTTGTGTTTATCCATGTGTCTTGAATGGGAAATATGAATCCTTCTTTTTTGTAGTTCCATAGGCATCGCACATGGATTGATACAGTTGCCAATTGTGCAAGAATGATCAGATTCATTTAGTACACAAATGGATAATAATTATTATTATTATTACAGCTACTGAAATGAAGAATGCAACATACTCAATGTTCAAGGTAAGCCCATTTGTTTTTCCATCTGCAGCCAAGAGTTGCCACATGTCTACCATCACACCCTATGCTGCCCAGGCATTGTTAACATTTACAAGCAGTAAAACTGGGGGATGCCTGCAATCTGCTCACCCCTTTTTCTCTCACCCCTTTGTTCTCTTTTTCTATTTCTTTCCTGTTTCCTTGTCCCTCAGTTCTACCTGCCTTGGAAATTCCTTCACTACACTCTCCATAATTTCCACTTTAGTTCAGGTCTTTTGCTCTTCTCACACCAATCTGCACAGGCCCGATGTAACTGGCCAGACACCAGATCACTTTTTTTTCCCTCTGTCACCATTAGTGAGTACCATGTGGTGGTGTACCTGGTCTTGATTGGTTGGTTGGAACGTTGCAGTATTTACTTACCAAAAAATTGCATTATGTGTCTGTCCAGGTTTGGCATGAACTATGAGGCCTATCCATCAATGATAACTACCATTGTGTTTCCCCTAACTCTGTAACTGAAGAATAAGCAGAGTGCCAGGAAAAAAAGACTTTTTCCTTATTTTCAGCTGCCATCTAGTGGTCATTCCTAGCATATGCAAGGGCAGTTTTTAGTGTCATTCAGCATGGAGTACATCAAGCACAGCATACATTCTCCAAACTTTTAATCCAGTTTATTGTTTTAGGGTCTAAGAGGCTTAACCCTGCAGCTTCAGGTGCGAGGCAGGATTCAAATCTGGACAAGATGCCAGTCAATTACAAGAGCGACTCATACAATGTATTTGTAATTAGACAATCAAATAATATAATGATTATTGATTATTGAACCAGCTCCCAATTGTGCAGAACTGCAGCCATTACCTACTGATTTATTTATTTTGATTTACTGCAGTGTATGTATAGATTTGTTTTCTGCTTTTTGTTGTATTCAATATTGCTTCCCCATTTGTTTTTTTCTTATTATTAGTCAAAAATATTGTATACATTATGTTTGTGTTGCAAAATGCTTCGAAGAAAATATTCATTTCGGTACACAAAAAGTCATTTTAAAATCATAATAAATGTGAACTTATAATGCTTTCTAATGCTTATCAGTACAGGAACATTGACGCAACTCAACACAGGCCTATATTGTCTATTATTTTTGGTTATTCGGTCTTTCTTTATTTTGTATAATCACATTGAGGTAAAAATGAAACAATTGATAAAAGTTAAAATAATCAGATCGGTTCAAATGAACTGAGAGATTCACTTAGAAGATATCTCATTTATAAAATTTTGTGTGATTTCGAACGTGAAAAAACGCATAAATCAAAAACAGGAAAATGCTTATTTCAAGAAAAAATTCACATATATAAAACCTTTCGTTATGCACATTTCAAGCCTCTTTTTGTACGTACACATTTATTAATGAGACCCATGGAGAGCAGCCCTTTTCAAATCTTCTTACAGAAACGTTGACAACCTTTAAGAAGAATCTGGATGAGACATTGGGAAGCTTAGCTAGGAGCTAAACAAGCAAGTCTGATGGACTTAATGGTCTTCTTTCGTCTGTCAAGTTTCTTGGCAACACATTTCGTGGCGACACTTGTTGAATACTGTGATATCCTTTAATTTTTATTTTTTCGTTTTCATTTGAGTAAAAGGTGGGATATTTTGTGTTTTGAACCCCATTATACAATACTAGGGTATATGGGAACACATCCAGAATAACGGGATGAGTCAAGCGTTTCATAGGTTCACATGTACAGAGTACAGTGAAATTCTTACTTGCATGTGCTAACCAACATACAACACATGATCAGTGAGTATTATTACCTTATCTAGAAATGTTTGTCTCCCATACTTTGAAGTGTCTGTCTTACTAAACTCAAAGTTAGATTTCTGATTAGAGAAAACCCATCATCGACAGGGAGACTCTTTTTTTTGTTCTTTATTTCGCCTTATACAATTGCTCGTATTAGGAATTTGTTAGTTCTCGCATACCCCTTGGGGTCACAGCGCGGGGCCAGCCATTGTACAGCGCCCCTGAAGCAACTGAAGGTTAAGGGCCTTGCTCAAGGGCCCAGCAGAGTAGGAGATTCGAACTGGCAACGTTCGGGATACCAGTGCAGATCCTTAGCCTCAGAGCCACCACTTTTTCCAATTGGAGTTAACACTTCTGCAATGCAGTAGGCACTTTCCAATAATAACAAGAGATGATGTTAGTCTTCAAAAGGGGATTGTGCGGATTGCCAAGGCTTAGCAAACATTTACTCAAGTCAGTTAAAGTGTAAAGATGTCAGTTTTAGTAAATTCAAGTCCTTTGAGTATCTTGCTGTTGTTATTCATGGAGTTTCTCCATTTCTAATATTATCCGTGTATAGACCTCCTAAATACAATGTATCTTTCTTTGAGGAATTCTCAGACTTGGTGTCAATTATAATTACAAACTATGACACACTCCTAATAGTCGGCGACTTTAACTTTCATATCGATAATCAGTGTGACCCAAAAGTAAAAGAATTCATGAACCTCCTGGACTCTTTTGATTTGAGACAGCTCGTTAGTCAGCCTACACATAAAGCAGGTCATACGTTAGACTTAGTAATTACCAAAGGACTAAACGTTGATATGAAGCAGATCATTGATATTGGTCTATCAGACCATTTTCTTTTACTATTTAATATAGAAATATTAATAGAAAACATTCACGAGAAGCATATTGTTATGAAATGCTTCTTTGATTCATCAGCAGCTTCAAAACTTGCAAACATTCTAAGTGACCATTCCGTTTATAGTGCTAACTACAATAGCGAGGATAATGTAAATAGTAAGGTAGAAAAATTTTATACTAAGGTCAGAGCTGCTGCTGACATAGTTGCACCTGAAAAGACAGTTAAAAAATCTTCTAGCATTGTTATACCATGGAAGACCCAAAGAGTGTCTGATTTAAATAGAACATGCTGGAGAGCTGAGTTTGAATGAAGAAAAACTAAACTAACCATCCACTATGAGATATTGAAGGATAAAATAACAGAATACAATAACACAGTCTGTCTTGAGAGGCGCTGCTATTTCTCTAGAATTATAAATAACAATGCTAGTAATCCCAGAGTCTTATTCTCTACGATTGATCGTCTGCTAAACCCAGGTAACTCAAAGGAATGCCTCCAAAATACTTCTAGTGAAACCTGTGAGGCTATTGCTGTATATTTCAATCAAAAAAATTAATGATATTAGAAATAATATCTCCCCAACACTGCGGATCCTCTTAAGCCCCAGTACTCAGTTATAAACAAGTTAAACTCTTTTATCAGGGTAGATTTACCTGATTTCTATGAAATAATTTCTCAACTGAGACACTTCACCTGCATCCTTGACCCAATACCAACAAGTTTTTTCAAAGAAGTATCAGGCATGCTAATTGATAGTATTCTTGACATAGTAAACTCGTCATTAGATACAGGGGTCTTCCCAGACTGTCTTAAGACTGCTGTAGTTAAACCCCTACTCAAGAAAAATAATCTTGACCCCTCTGCTTTTGAAAATTTTAGACCCATTTCTAACCTGCCCTTCTTAAGTTAAATTAATGACCACCTCAATAAACATGCTATTCTTGAGAAGTTTCAGTCGGATTTCAGAACAAATCACAGCACAGAAATTACACTCGTTAAAGTAGTAAATGACTTGCGGGTAAATGCAGACAGAGGCCTTTTATCTGTTCTCATCCTCTTTTTTGATACCATTGATCACAATATTCTTAGAAATTGCCTTAGTCAGTGGGCGGGCCTCTCTGGCAGTGCCTTAAATTGGTTTGAATCCTACATGGCAGGTAGAAAATTCTTTTTTAGTTGTGGTAATTATAACTCAAAGACACATGATATTCTATAGGGTGTTCCACAACGCTCTATCCTCGGTCCGCTGCTCTTTTCGATTTGCATGCTTCCATTAGGTCAGATTATCTCAGGGCACAACGTACTAACTTCTACTCTCTCTTCTGTTCTTTTCCTGGTTTTCTGTGGTGGCGACCTGCGCCACCACCACCTAATCAAAGCACCATGATGTTCCTACTGTACATTGATAGATTAAAGGCCAGAAGTCCACATGACCATTATCATCAAGTCCTTCCATGAGAACCCTAAATACAATAAGGAGTGATAATTTATGTTAAGTAGAATGCCCAGAGGTGGCAGGGCGGTCTCATGGTCTGGAACCCCTGCAGATTTTATTTTTTCTCCATCCGTCTGGAGTTTTTTTTTTTTTTTTTCTGTCCTCCCTGGCCATCAGACCTTACTTTAATTCTATGTTAATGAGTTTTGTCTTATTTTAATTCTTACTTTGTCTTTTTTCTTTCTTCATCATGTAAAGCACTTTGACCTACATTATTTGTATGAAAATGTGCTACATAAATAAATGTTGTTGTTGTCCATTATTTATTGGCCATTTTTGAAGATTTGTGAAAATAATGTAGCAAATGTAGATAGTATCTAAATATTGGTAGATGACTTCATGGCCGAGGAGGGAGAGAAAACGTGAAGCAAAAGAGTCTCTGATTCGACCATTTTTGCATTTGAATGCAATGCACTATTTTCTTATCCTAATGATGTTGGTGACCAAACATTTATGTTGTTAATAGAAGAAATGTTTACGTTTTGTCAGAATTCTGCTAATTGTTCTGATGTTCACTGAGAAATGAATACAAATCTTAATTTTCAATGGGGTGTACTCACTTATGCTGAGCAATGTATTGTATACGGAGATGGGAGCACGAGCATTAAGCGCTACATCGAGGGACACGGATATCTTCGTTACAAGCCCGCTGCTGAATAAAGAGCGTCCGCGGCTTACCCACGTAAATCAACAACATAATTCGTGGGCATTTTACATCTGGCATGTGTTTGGCAAAGTGAAAATAATAAGTATAAAATGAGATAACTATGTAGTAGCTGGCTGCCACAAATGTATGAATTAAAAATATTATTATACCGCTGCCGCTGTTACCTTACCCAGCCCTTTATCAACAGAGTGTAACTGCAGACTGCAGTACCTACCGTATGACAGTCATTACCTCACCGTCTTAAGTATTGCAGGCTACAGTTGGACGCGTCTGTATTTTATTACAGACGTCGTGGGGCCATTGACTGCGTTTATCCGAGAGCCTGCAGATGGCAGTCTTGCGCCGTTTCCGAAATGGCTTGCATTCAACCGGCCAGACGGTTTTTTGTCGATGTGACGCCGACTGTCGCCACCCCGCAGGACAGCGCCAGTGTTCGTCGCCCGACCTGTCACATGTGTCACTTCATTAGAATGGCTCATTGTGAAAATGTCACCTTTCGCTGGCACTGTGACACTTTCAAAAGTGCTGGTAAGCGTTCCTCGTACAGAAGATAATGAGGTGGATGGAAACAGCAAATGCAAGCAAAACACGGATAGGAATGTGGGAAAACTGCAGTCGCTGTAGCACCACGTTACATTTTAATGGGGAAAAGGGCGACAATATAGGCTGCTGTCATGCCCACTGTGAACCTACGACCTCCCTGTCACTCTCCTGTTTTGTCAAGAACCCTGCTGAGCCTAACTTGGCGTCATCTATTTGGACACTTACTTTGGACATTTATAGAAATGTGCACACTCGTTGCTCGTACATGTGCTCAAGTAATTATTTTGAACGATGGTATAGTCTTCATTCAAAATGTACACTCTCAAAAATTATGGTTCATTAATTCCACTTTATGTTCCTTTACTGGGTCTTGGCTACTTGTAGAACTGTTACTTGACAAAGCACCATTTCATTCTGGAAAGGGTTCTTTGAATATTAAGTTGCTTCTTTGTACTTTGAAAAACTTCCTAATATGAAGAAAAACAAAGTGAAATATTTAATGAATGGTACACGACATAGCAGGACACTATCTGATTAAGAAAACCCAGACTTAGCCTGTGTTAATGTACATATGCAGCAAGTCCTTTTAAAATTATGAACCACTGGTATTTCATAAATCTGATACCATTTATTCCTGGTCATTTACCATATGGAGCCTGTTACAGATCTGAATTAATAAAGGTTCTTTCTGGCACCTTTATGTGGATGGGTCTTATGTGAATCAAAAATGATTCCCTTGTAGCATTACTATGAAGAACCACTCTGGCACCATCATTTTTAAAGAAGTAGTATGCCCTGTGGGTATGCTAGATGGACAATAGAAGGGACAACATTACAAGTGAGAGAGATCTGGAGAGAATTAATAGGCTCCCAGGGCACATGACCAGAGGTTACCCAGCAGTTGCCAGGAGTTCCTAACCCATAATGGGGAACACCAAATGGCAGTATGGGGATATTTGCTGGAGAACCTGAATTTCTGACATCTTAACCATTACAGGAGTTTTTGTGATCTTCAAAAGTGAGTATACAGAGAAATGGCAGGTATTCAAAGCATTTTATTGGTACATGCAGAAAATGTAGCTGGAGACATAGCCATTTAGGGACAGCAGAAGACACAGATTTGTGAGGACACCAGGGGTTCCCAAGTTCAGTCCTGGGGTACCACCATGGCGGCTGCTTTTCATTCTAACCAGTTTCACCTATAAATGGTTCAGTCTAACTTTTAAAAGATCTTGTTGTTTAATTAGCCTTTATTGTTTAATTTCTCATATATGAAGTATCGGGAAAGTAGTATAATCATCCAAAAATTCTATGTCGAGATTTTAATGAATCTCAACCTTTTAGATCTCCCTGACTTTCTCATATACAAAGTATATCGAAAATATTGCAATCCTCCCAAAAATTCCATTATTAAATTTTGATGAATCTCAACATTTTATACCAACCTGAGTCCGAAGATATATTTTTGGAATTGTGTGTGTGTGTGTGTGTGTGTGTGTGTGTGTGTGTGTAAACACGATAACCTGAGTACGCTTTCACTTAGGTCAGCCAAATTGTGCATGGAAGTATTAGGTACAAAACATAGATTTCTATCAACTTTTGGGCTATTTCTGCTAACCAGAAGTGGTACTTTACCTTTTATTTATTTTGCATTTAGAAATATATGCTGATTTATTTGCAATTAAACAAAACTTGGAAATTTGCCTTTTATGCCATAGTTTTAAATGTATTAATAACTTTCTTTTACTATATTCTTTGTAATTCACCCTTGCATGAGGAGTTTACCCCTTTAATTGTATCCAGGTAATGAGCAGTACAGACACCGGTGCAAATGACACTGAATGTTATAGCAGAGATGCTGCTTCAATAGTACTTTCATTTGTATATTAATTAGGAATAAAAGGCCTTAACTACTGTGGTGGGCTGGCGCCCTGCCCGGGGTTTGTTTCCTGCCTTGCGCCCTGTGTTGGCTGGGATTGGCTCCAGCAGACCCCCGTGACCCTGTAGTTAGGATAGAGTGGGTTGGATAATGGATGGATGGATGGGCCTTAACTAAGTGGTCCTCAGATTCAGTCCTATGGACCACCTTAAGGTATCCCAACCACCTTTTGCTTTTAGCTGGATTCCTGCCTTTATTAACTAAGCGGTTATTCCCCAGTTCTGACTTTTTTGTGTCAATCCATGAATTATAAAATGAGTTTGCTATATTTGTGTGTGTGACATTAATTACTATTCTTTTTCCTGCTTTTTAAACTTTTTCTCCTTTTTATGTTCTGATCATATAAACCTTTTCTTATTAATTAGCTCACACATGAACTTTATAATGAATTCCCTTTATTATTTGGTGTTATTTGCACCGATGTTTGCACTGCTCATCACTTATTGTCAGTATCTGAATACAATGTAGGGGGTAAACTGCACAGGAAATTAAAGGGATATGGTAAAAGAAAGTTAACATTTCAAGATATGGCAAAAAGGCAAATTTTTAAATTTTGTTTATATGCAGATATACTAGCATATATTTCTGAATCCAAAATAAGAGAAGAAAATGACAAATTAAATGATGAGATCATTTAGAAGTAAGACTGAACCATTTATCTCTTCGAAATCAAAACCAGTAGCCACAGTGGCACCCCAGGACTGAATATGGGCACCCCTATTTTAGGGAATTCTAGCCTGGGGAACAATGAAAAAAAATCTGGATGTGATTCTGGAAGTGAGAGCAAGTGAGCCTGGGGTGTGGTTTAATGCTGCTTCATGGCAGAGAGGACAACAGGCCTGAAGTCAGGAGGAGAGTCAGGTAAAGGTTCAGCTGGCGTGAAGGATGAAGGTGGGGTTGCAAATGAGATGGGAAAAGGGAGTAAGAAGGAAGTTCTCTGAGTGGCACATTGAAGTAGGCAAGTGGACGAGCCAACTCATCAGGAAGACAGAGGTGGAAAAGTTGCCCAGAATGGTGGCAGGGTTTTGTTTCAGTTCTGTTTTTCTGATCTGCAGCACATTGTGCCACCACATTTCATGACCACCAACTGCAGGTTATTGCAATTAAAAGAATGGAAGTAAAATAATGGCATGTATTCAGATCTTTAAATTCATTCATTCTCTTTTTGCTAAACAAAGAGATCTGTCTTCTTAAGCATGTTATGAAAGATCTGTGAATGAGATGCCATAATATCACTGAGCCCAATCAGGCACAACAGAATTCAATTATCCACTTGTCCTTCACAGAATTAAGATCACTCATCAGGAATTTTTTAATAACAACAGTGACAATTATTAGTTGCCAATAAACAATGACACACCATCCTTCTTTTTTCCCAGGACTAAGAACGATTGTCTTGTTACTAAAATGCATACAAATAATAAGAATTTATAATATTTGGTCATTCATTAAGTAGTATGGTGGTTTAGGTTGTAGTTTTGCAGGTTCAAGGACGAGTTTGATGCCTACACTGATCGTTATTTGGTGTCTGCATATTCACAGAGTGTCTAAGTGACTCTTCTTCAGGTACTCAGGTCCTCTCCCACCTCCTGATGACTCCCACCTCTGACTGTTGAGCAGCTTTTCATTGCCCCACTATGAGTATCAGTGGGCCCTTCAGGGTATTAGCATCCATACCAGGTTTAAATCCTGCCTGCACCTCACCACCCTGCAGGCTTTGAATGGATATATGATGTCACAACAGAACCTGTCAAGTTTAAAAAATGCCTGTCAAAACGTTTCTGTTTGAATTTGGTACATAAATCTTCCTGGAATCTCATTCGATCTGTAGCACCTGCACTTTGCAAAATATTTATATAGCTGCCGCCCTGTAGGCCGATCAGTTTGAGGGCTTTATTTTTTTAAGGCTATGTCTCATTGTGAGTTTTTTCTTTGCTTTCATTGTTCTGCTCCTGTTATCATGGATCAACAGTTTGCTTTTCCTTTTTATGGCTCTTTAGGAGGTCAGCTGTGTAATTAATTTCTGCCAATGGCAGGGAGACATGGAGGGAGCAGGTGTTACAAAAAAAAAGGCCTCGTCTGGTGATTAAAGTGACTTGTGCCGTGCTCTTAGAAGATAAGAGAGGCCCAAGCGTTACAACTCACACCGGCTACTGAAGTCCCCTGTCACAGAGGTCACTGGACAGCAAGAAATCAACAGACCCGAAAGACTGGCTGTGAGGAGGAATTTGAACATCCTTGCTTAAAGTGAATTCATGTGTACCTGAACCTCACTTTTTCCACTCAAGGAAAACTCCAGATAATGCTGGCACAAGCAAGATTGATAGATAGCAGCTTGTAGTATAAGCTTCATTGAAAGTTACATGAATTCATGTTTATTTATAGCTCCATTTACAGTGTTTGGGTTTTGGACGTAGGGAAAAAAATAGAGTAGCCAGAAAAAAAAAACACAAGCATTTTAGAGATATGGTCTTTGAAAAGTAGGACAATCTTCTAAGCAAGATTTGAGAAAACTTGGCACTTTTACTTCAAGTGTCATCAGTCACTTAACCAATCAGCTGCCTTTGTCCCCTGAGCCTATCAAATGGTGTAAACTGTCAAGTGGTTCTGGTGTGCTGAAGGAAGTAAATGAGCTCTGTTGGCTTGGAACTAAGGGAATGCATACTTTATTTTATAGTGACTGATTACTTTTTCAGACTTGTATATTTAAAGTTATTTGGTCCCGGCAGTTTAGGATTCATTTACAAAACCTTCACTGGTTGCTGAGATAATTTGAAACATTACAGGTTTTTCTTTTAAAGGTCTTTAATAATGACAAAGGAAGGCCATTTGATCCTGTATGTACTGTATATGGAAAAGAAATAAAGATTTAATATTAACTCGAAGCATGTTAAAAATCATTAACATGATATTCTTTATATTTTCCATAATATATACAATTGTTTTATGTTACTCAATTTATCTTTGTTTTATAAGGTGCCTTAGGGAATCACTACAAGGGACTTTACAAAGCAACATGAGATTAAAACTGAAATTGCAGCACAATACAAATTCAAGGTGGAAGACTAGGAAATGCTGAAGTCGTATATTGGCAAATACAGATTATGGGGAATGTACACACACACATATTTACGGTTTATATCTAGATCTACAGTATACAGTCAAAACAACTCAATGCAATGTTGTTAAAGGACTGGGTTGCCCCAGACTATAACATTTAATGATGACACTATCATGAAATAATGATGCAACTTCTCTGGAATCTCACTGCTTTGTGTTTACGGTTGTTTATTTATTTTATTGCTGTTACAATTACATCTTTTTGTGTTTTGATTATTTTTGAATAGTTCCTGCTATTTTGAGACTATTTCTGCCTGGCATCTGCCATGCTGTTTATGGTTGCTATGCCCTTTGCTGCTCATGTCACATAGATGTCATATGATATTTTCCTAACTATATAAGATGATGGCATGAATCTGTTTATTAACCTAGTGTTGGACTGAACGTTACCAAGAAATACTAGTTTCATTAAATTTGTTAAGGGAATGAAAGCCAAGCTAAGAAAGAACCTTTTTGTCTGAACTTGCCTCACATTGTAGGTATTGTTGCCTTGATTTCTCTGACATCTTGTTTTATGAACTCCTGTATTTCCCCTAATAATGTTTTTTTTTTTACATTTCCATTTGGTTCTTCTCATTCCCCAGCTACTTTTAATAAAACCTATTTTCTTTTAAAAGTCTTAGGCTATATTCACATTACTAGGCTGAATTGACTCAAATACTAGTTTTTTCTTAACGTGACACAAATCTGATGTTTTCAGGGCTGTGTGAACACAGGAATCTGATCTTTTCACTTTCATATGTGATCTTAGATCAGATATGTTTCCAATTCATGGCTGTTCAAATTGGAATTCATGTTCTTTTTTTGCCTATACTGTACATAGGGGATGAGTGCAGCTGCAAAACAACAACGGAGTAGCGCTACTGCTGTGAGCACAGGAGCATTGCTGGCTCCTTTCTTGTACCCACATATCTCTTGGTATAGTAGTGCCAACAATAGCTGTGAAAACAGCAAAAGCTAGCTGTTCAGACTTTTTTGCCTTCTCAACATGACCAGCTGATGAACTGTTGTCATCCTCCAGAGCAAAATGTTATGCATACATCATCTGCCAACGCATCATTGGTGACACAGATGACTCATTCACAAATGTATCAATGCGCACATGCTTGCTGTTGCGGAGTACAAATGTGTGCACATTATAGCTAGATATACAGTACATCACTTGTAGAGAAAAGCCAAGCAAAATGACACCTTTTATTGGCTAACTAAAAAGATTACAATATGCAAGCTTTCGAGGCAACTTAGGCCCCTTCTTCAGGCATGATGTAATACAGAAACTGAAGTTCCCTGAGTTTATATCCACACAATAAACTCAGGGAACTTCAGTTTCTGTATTACATCTTGCCTGA
>JANRMT010062861.1:31981507-31997666 GCA_026402145.1 Polypterus bichir lapradei
TCAGGCAAGATGTAATACAGAAACTGAAGTTCCCTGAGTTTATTGTGTGGATATAAACTCAGGGAACTTCAGTTTCTGTATTACATCATGCCTGAAGAAGGGGCCTAAGTTGCCTCGAAAGCTTGCATATTGTAATCTTTTTAGTTAGCCAATATAAGGTGTCATCTTGCTTGGCTTTTCTCTACATTCATAATAGTTAACACGGTACAACACCCTAGTACTACAGTACATCACTTGTAAATGTGAACTGTCAAGATAGGCAAATCCTATCTGAGCAAAAAGTCGAATTGAACAATGAGACTTGTAATGTGAACATAGCCATAGTGTCTCTGGGCAGCCCTAGCAGAAGTAACAAATGAAGAAAAAGCACAGTCACAGGTGATACCAGTGAGTGTTGCACCTCAACTGGTCCACAAATCATGAGAATTTCCTTTCTGAGACAGCAGATGAGAAGGACTAGGACTGGAGGCGGGCGAATGGCAATGTCCCCAGTTTTCTAGTTGGTCAGCTTCTTAGTTGAGCGCAGGTAATCTGCTGTTTAACCATCCAGATCTGTGTACAATTAAGAGACAAATCTGCATGTGTCAATATATATATTGTATCAAAAAGACAGTGATACCATTGGGGTGTCAGAATAGCAACCCTGTTTAATGGTAGTAGTTTCATTAGGAAAAAAAGAATGGCTTTTCAAAACATTATAGGCAGGAATGTTAGTCCAGTAAGTAACAGGCGATTTAATCATAAAAAGGCTGCTGTTCTGCCTGTAGTGGGATCTGGATCCAAAACGAACAACAACTTCTGGTGCGCTATAGTTTATATAGGATGCTGACAGGATGCGGTGGGGCTTGCATTGACAAAGCAGAAGTGAGGTCATTGTCCATCCAAATTTTCTTCCTCCAATCAAGAGGGAAAAAAGAGAGCAGTAGTTAAAATCCCTCATCCTTCCTCGTCTGCACACTGTGATGGATGGCTGGGGCTCATACTCAGCTGAGATGCCTTTGTGATGAAAGGACCTGGGCATTACCTCCCCTGGAATGGCAGAAGGCTTGGTACAGTGTCATGGGCTTGGAACTTGGAAGCTCAGCTCTATTGGTCACTGCTAGGGGGCACATGGAGAACTGCTGAGCCCTTTATTACAGCAGTGCTGCTGGAAGGAGATCATGGGACACCTGGAGCACTTCCAAGTGCTCTGTAAAAGGAATTGCCCTGCTCTAATCGAGGGCCCAGAGTTTAGAGGGAGAGGACGATGCTTGTCAGGAGGAGTGGATTTGGAGAGGTAGATAAAGTGCTGTGTGCTTTATACTGTGCATTGGAGTGGAACAAAGAAAAAGCATTTCCCCCTTGAAAATAAAGCCTTGTTTGTTGCTGGACTTGTGCCTGTGTCTGTTGTGTTGGGTTTTTGGGGAACTGGAGCGCCCCCTGGTGGTCACAACACATATGTAGATATTTATGTATACTGTATATGTATGTATATTTAAATTTTAAAATTGATACATCCAGTCATTTTTTAACTTGCCATTTGAGTTTAGGAAATTTGAGATCCACTGCTTAAACAGGCAGCATTATCTACAAGGCTGGGCATTGCACAACTGGCTAGTTTTTAGCCACCTATAGCATGTGTTTCTCAAGCACTGGGTCACCACTGATGATCACGTTTTATCCCCAGAAGATCATTCTGGACTCACTAAGAGGAAACACTCCCCTCACTCTAACTATCATACTCGATTTGCTGGGGATGCCACACTCCCCCTCTTGGTTGATCACAAATACAATTATAAGGGGAAAACGTATGTCACAACATCAAAAAGACTGAGAAACACTGACTTATAGAATGCTATGATTTGGTATTAAGTTAAAAGTAAATGTATCATAATGGAACATTCTCACCTCCTGCCTAATATCATTTGGGGTCACGTGTAGCCAAAGCCAAACCTGGCAACATAAGGCTCAAGGAAGGAACCAATCCTGGACAGAGACGCCAATCCATTGCAGGGCATTGCATTGAATGGCTAATTTAAAGAAGGCACTACACAACACATAGAAAGAGCCCGTCTCCTGGCTGTAAATGGAAATTGAGCTAGTAAGCTGGTGGTTCCATAATAAATCACTACTGAGGGTGGAGCAGGCAGGACTTACAGTAAATAACACAAAGTGCCTTTGAAAGGCAAACCATTTTGTTAAAGACCTCAGCTGTCCTGCACAGTCACATTTAATCCATCCTCCATTCCAAGCATTTTGCATTCACACCATAAGATTCAAAGATGGCTTTTATCCATTGGTCAAATGGCTACTCCACAGCTTCTCATGGTGCCAGATTATACTGTATGTAACATCTGAAGTTGTATTTAATGTGTGGTGCTGTGTTCGCTGTCTGTACTACTGTGACTTGTCTACGAGAGACATGTAAATAAAAATCCCATTGTACTGTGGATACTTGACAATAATCTTGAACTTGATTTTTTACAGATACTTCAGTGGTGACCACTGGTATGTTTCAGCTTCAGGAAGAAGGGTTCAGTTCCCAGCCCAGTCACTGCCTATGTTTAGTTTGTGAAGTTTATCTCCAGATTAGTGAGGGATACAGGTTGGATTCATAGAAGGCCTGATGTTCCCTGGGCATGTGTACCAGTGTGAGTATGACTATGGCAGACTGGTAACCCACCTTGGGATGGCTCTTTACTTACATCCCATAATGCTGTAACAAGGTGTGGCTCCCCTCGACTCTGTACATATTCTGTATGAATGGAATGATTAATCTATCAATTAGCCATAATAGTGTATTTAGAATACTACCACCACTACATAGCAAACAAGGATTTTCCATTTTCCAGATGTAACTGGAGCTGAAGCCAATAATAGGATGTGTGCTTTAGTTTACTTCATTTTTACATTGATCAGTCTTTGTTGTATTATTATTTAGAGTGAATATTACGACAAGACGCTTTGCAAAACATAAAATGTTATACAAAGTAATAGAAACTACTGCGAGAGAATACAATATTAATTAGATTACAAATGCTAGTTTATTCTATAAGTAAAGCTAAAAGATGTATAACATGATGGTAAGTATAAATGCTACAAACATCTAAGATTTTCTGTACCCAGGAAAAGAATGGTGGCTTACACTCTAATGCTTTTCTGTCATTTTCTCTCTCCCAAGTTATAAGGTGGGCTAATAAAAGTAAAAAGATCTATAAATGGAGATTTCAGGCCTCTTTGCTGAACCTCGCTAAGCCGTTGTAAAGTACATTTTATAACAAGATGATCTTGCATTTATAGTTCTGTTATAAAAGGAGTTTGAGTTTTGAGTCCTAATCCCGGATGACTAATGAGCTGTTGCAAAATGAGAGCCAGTTGTGTCAGCTCTTAGCTGGATGTAAAATATTTTTACTCTTCTAATATTTAATGAATCTCCAGGGGAATCAGAGGGTTTCCCAGTTGCTGAGATTTAGCGGAGGCATTTGGAATCTTGTGCTCATGTTTATGCCTAAATGCTTCCATCATTTCAACTGCTGGCTACCTCCTGTAAGTTGCGGCGGCCCTGAATGAAGTCTTAGTGTACGTAATGGACATGACGGCGGAAAGCCTGTGTGCTCCCATTTTTAAGTGACATGAAGCTCCACATAGATTACGGCACACTTGAAGTCATTTATTGCAAATAAAACCAAATGCGGAGAAGTGGTCTTTTCTTTTTATGGACAGAAGAATCACATTATTTCTCTTATAGCTGGGTTTTCAAAAGCTTTGCACAGACATGAAGTATAATAAGACACTCAGAGGCTTAGCCGTTAAAAAAAATGTCATTAGTCACATCTGGAGGCCACCTAGATCCATCCATCAATTATCCAACCTGTTATATCCTAACTACAGGGTCATGGGGGTCTGCTGGAGCCAATCCCAGCCAACACAAGGCGCAAGGCAGGAAACAAACCCCGGGCAGGGTGCCAGCCCACCGCAGGGCACACACACCAAGCATACACTAGGGACAATTTAGAATTGCCAATCCACCTAACCTGCATGTCTTTGGACTGTGGGAGGAAACCAGAGTACCCAGAGGAAACCCACACAGACACGGGGAGAACATGCAAACTCCACGCAGGGAGGATCCGGGAGGCGAACCCGGGTGTCCTAACTGCGAGGAGGCAGCAATGCTACCCACTGCACCTCTGTGCTGCCCGGCCACCTACATCTGAAACAAAATAGAAATGAACAGGAGGGATGAACAAAGGGAGTAATACAGTCAGATAACAAATTCAGCTACCCAGATGAGCCTGTCTAAACACAGGATTCAGTCATATCATATCGATCCACAAACAATCTCTTCTCACCTTTGCCTTGGTTTACTTAAATTAGTGAATGATCCCTGGTAGGAAGTGTTTTTGTGACAAACCAGAATAAACTACCTTGGTCACAGTGTTGCACTGCCCTCTGGAGGCACCTGGGCACATTGCACTGCTAATTGCCTTCTTGCTGTTCTCTCTTTGTCCCGATCGACAGGACACTGGTGTTCTTTTGCTTGCCACCTATGACCTGATAAACCCCTGGTCAAACCTCAGCACACTTATTTTACAATACAATTGATATTTTTATGCTGCTCTTCACTGAGTAAAATAAAGCCATTCAATGAACAGTCAATCCTCAATGTTTTTGCTTTTACCTTTCGCAACTTCAGGCATCAGCCTGACTTTACTTGTAATCTCATTTTTACTTTCACATTAGCAATCGCAGACATTAATGTGCTTCACAGCAATATGCGGTAGAGAAACAAATGAGAGATATGATCCACACAAGTCTGAGGCACAGCTAGTATTCTACTAAGCACTTCATTCGTCTTGTTCCCCTTATTGTTGTAGAGTAAAGAGCTCCCCATGCACTTGTTTCATATTTTAATTGTTGTTAAAAAAAATCAAGTTCTGTGTTGCAGTTATGCCCCCAAAGTCTAGTGCAAGTTCTCTGGGCTCAAAGCCCAAGTGTGCAATGTCAGCGATGCAGCTTAATGAGAATATAAAGGTGTTGGATAAACTTTGTGTCAGCTGCAACCAGCTGGCTGGAGACATCAAGGCTTTCAATCCCATTATTGATCACAACCTCAAGGTTAAACGTCATCTTGCCTATGCTATGCCCCCATACTCCAAGACCCATAAGGATCTCAAGCAGCAGATGTCCTTGATAATATATTTCAAGCCGGTGCATCCTCCATAATCTTCAAAGCCAGCCATGAAGCACAGAGTGTTGGAGATAAAGTCGAAACCTTGCCAGTCTCCATGACAAAACTGTTTTTTATTGAGATGTTAGCACAGAAGATCACAAATTTCTAGTGACTGACTTGTGAGAAAAAATGTTTTGAATTTTATGTTATGTACTGCATGTTATGGATTATTTCATGGTGAATGTGCTATGATAAGTGCACATCCTCAGAAATGATGTTTTGTTATAAAGCATTCTATGCAGAAAAGTGTATTTTGATCAATCTGTAGCTAAAAATTACAGTTTTTGGTGGTTTCGGGAAACTAACCCTCTATTTCCCACAGGTTCAAAGTGTTAAGATTTGCATCTTTGACTTTTTTGATGTTTTATAATAACGTTACCTCCATGAAAGTTGAGGATTGACTTTAAATGAATTCTAATTATACATATCCATTAATATTATCATTGAGATTTTGCCAGTTGACCTCAGAGTGGAGGTAAACAAAAACTTCCAGTCAGCAGCATCCCTGGTGAAAATAAACCTCTGAGTGGTCCATGGCTGCTTTTAACACAAAGATAAAGTCAGACACAATGATGGTTTTGGAGACCTAGGCCAACTAAAAAACTACAAAAAATAAATACAACTAAAGATATTGAAAAGTAAAAACCTGCTAGTAAATTCAAATTAGTCACCAGTCTGTTTGAATAAATATACTAATACAATATACATTTGCTTTCTCCCTGAAGGGGGTGTAGCCACTTTACAGTCTCTTAACAAACAATATGCTGGAGAGCTCGGTGACATGTAAGGCTGTAGTCCGGTTACGAATTACCAAGGGGAATGAAGAGAACAATCCAGGTTTTCATTCCTGGCTGATCCTCTAGCCAAGTTTGCCCAAAATATAAAAACATGACAGCTTCAGTGCTTTAAATTCTCCGAAGGGAAACATTATCCTTGGGTTTTATTGTCAGCATTCACAATGCAATGATGTATAATTCCCTGATTGCATATTAGCATAAAGAACCACACATTCTGTAAAGTCTCCATCGTCTTTTGAGACGCTAAGCAAGATTTCCTCAAAGTTTGGCACGACAAACACATTTTGAGAGAACACAGTTTCTTTCTTTCTTTTTCTTTCTTTCTTTCTTTCTTTCTTTCTTTCTTTCTTTCTTTCTTTCATAAACTGAGTATTTCTCTTAACCTCCGACAATATTACAATCATCCCACATTCTATTGTTTGATGGCTCTTGGTCTTTTTAATTTACACCCCACGTTGCATTTAGCATAAGCCTAAGAAGATGCTGCTTCTTCCATTGATCTTTTGTGTGTGTGTATATATATATATATATATATATATATATATATATATATATATATACACTAGCAAAATACCCACGCTTCGCAGCGGAGAAGTAGTGTGTTAAAAAAGGAAAGAAAAAGAAAAGGAAACATTTTAAAAATAACGTAACATGATTAACATGATTGTCACTGTAATTGTTTTGTCACTGTTATGAGTGTTGCTGTCATATATATATATAGCAAAATACCCGCGCTTCGCAGCAATGTCGTGTGTTAAAGAAGTTATGAAAAAGAAAAGGAAACATTTTAAAAAATAACGTAACATGATTGTCAAAGTAATTGTTTTGTGTATTTGGCGGCAGCGTCACGAAATTGTTTTCGTCTAGCTGCATCAGAAAATGTACCACGACGTCTGACATGCCTCCTTTTTACTGTTTTCTCACAGCTTGGATTGCTGCTGTCATAATGGGTTTGAGTCTACATATATATATACATGAGGGGGTATGTTTAAATAATTTTTACTTGATGAAATTTTAGTCTCCTTTAAAGAACTCTCCATGTGAATGAATACACTTGTCCCAACAGTTTTCCCACTGGTGGAAACATTTTTGGAATTGCTGAAGTGTAATGTTGTCCAAGGCCTGCAGTGATTTTTCTTTGACTTCCTCCATGGTACAAAAATACTTCCTTTGAGTTCTTTTTTCATATGCAGGAGCAAGCAAAAGTCGAACAGAGCAAGATCAGGCAAGTAGGGAAGGTGGCAAGAACTCCAAGACACACAAGTCAATTCAGAAATTTCTTCAATAGTCCAATGATGATCTTCGTAAATTGCATTGTGAACTATTTCAAGATTTTCGTCATTCTATATTGTCAAAGGTCGGCCAGATCTTGGTTGGTCTTCAAGTGACATTTCCACTCGTTTGAAATGTGAAAACCACTCACAGACCTGTGGTTTACTTAAAGCTTCCTCTTTAAATGCAGTTTCAAAGGCATCAGTACAGTTTTAGCAGCTGATTTCCATAAAAAGAAAACAAAATTTAATGGAGATTCGCTGTTCTTTATGATCACCTATCACAAAAATCACAGAACACATTTAATCAGCATTAAGAAAAACCGACACACACCATACAGAGCAACCCCACTTGGCAGACTGCCACAGAATACTGTAAGTGTGCCACACCTAGCAGCGAAATTCACAACTAAGTCTAGATTGTGCGGCAGGTACAGATTTCAGTTATTTTTGGGTACACCCTCATATATACTGTATATATATATTTACTTATTGATATACTGTATGTAAATAAATTATTAATATATTATAATAATTATTATAATTAAATTATTATGGATACAATGAGAAGTCAAGCAAAATGACACCTTTTATTGGCTAAATAAAAAGATTGTAATATGCATGCTTTTGAGGCAACTCAGGCCCAATTCCTCAGGCAGTTTGTAATTACTCCATAATGGCTGACTCGGTACAACGCCCTACTAATAATTAAATTATTATTAAGTAATATAAACCTTACCTCTAATTTTGCCAGAAGATTACTGTCAATCTATAACATTTCTGTATGTAACACTTTAGCAGTTAAAAAAGTCTAATGCAACCATTCCCATCATTAACATGACTCTCTAGTTTACAAAACAACACAACTGTATAACTATATCATTTGTTATCTTTAGAAACTGTGTCCTGTCTAAGTAAAAGTGCCTTGGGATTGTGTTGTCTACATGAAAGGTGCTATATAACTGAAAGCTTATTTGACATTTGGTCATTCACTAGCTAATTTCCTTAGAATTGTACCCTGCTCATCATTTCCTCCCAATATCAGCTTCTTATCAGCTGGCCAATCCCAGCCTAAATGGCAGCACAAGAGCACTTCATCCAAATCAAACAGGCACCTGTTTGTCTCCCTCCCACCAAAGCCTTGCTTCAGTCCTGCATTCATGCAGCCAGTGTTTACGCTGAAGCTTTGGCTTAGAATCTTTAAAAAGTAAAGCCGCACCTTTGTTAGCATTTCAGAACTGCAGTGATTTTAAAGATCTTACATCCAAACAGCTTTTAACGTCTGCTCTTTGTTAGCAGCCCTCTGGCTCACTCTTTTCTTCTGGAAAAGCATGTTGTGTAACAGTTTAACTGCATGTTGTGTGTGCAGTCTAAGTACACAACAAGTAAAGAGCTGGTGATATTTTACATATACCTTTTATATATTCACACTGCTGCTTCACAGCTTCCAATTCCATATTCTCCCCTTGTGTGCATGGATCGTCATCCCACACAAAATCCTGCAGAACAGGATGAATGACAACTCTACATTTTTTTTAGAATTTGTGACTGCGATGTATGTGTGTGTGAATGTAGACTGGCCTCCTATTCAGGTTTCTGCTCAATGCTGCCAAGATCAACTCAGTCTCGTCTCTTTGCAAACATGAAACAATGAAAGGATAAATAATAAAGCATGTAGTTTTCTGCAATCTGCTATTCTAATAATCATAATAATATAATATAGCAGTACAAAACTAGAGGACTTCAAGTCAACTCATGCCAACATGAGGAGACATGCAGACTCTGGACTGAAGGCCCTCCAGTAAAGAATCAAAGTAGGGTTTGAGTGCTTAGACTAGGCAATTCCAACTGGCTGCATTACTATGTCAAACATCAATCTATAGTTAATTTATACAGTGCATTTTATTTTGATCAGTCATTTGCTTAAGAAGGACAGGAAGCAAAGGACTGTAAATGTTTCACTAAGCAGAATGCTATTTTGAAATGAGTATATTATCTAAAAAAGCACATTGTTTCTTCTTAATTCCAGCCTCTCCCTTGTATAATTGGCATTTCTGGCAGGGATGGCTTCAGCTACCGGAAATGACAAACAGGCCAGCATAGAAAGGAGTTAAGGTGGGGCGACTCAATGGGCTGATCTTAAGACAGTCTGAGTGAGAAAATGAGAAGTCAATCATGGCAGTGACTGTGTTCATCGAGGAAGTCACTCTGTGATTCAGACATTGTTGGCAGTGAGTGTGTTTTTAACTGAACTTTCTCTGTTTTCCTAAGCAAGATGGTGGCAGAAGAGATTCTTGAACAACTCATTCAGTGATGAGTTAGTATAGTTTAGTGGTCAAAATACTAATAAACATGAACAGGGCCCATTTAGATGTTGAAGCTTCAGATGGCCCCTTTGAAGTCATCACTATAAATAACAACAGCTCTGTGGCTTGTTAACTCCTCTCTAGATGTGCTGCCCTTGTAATAGTGTTGGGTCGTCTTGCGTTTTCTTTTACAAGCTCCTTTACAATCTATTCCCTGGAAAGTCTTCAATAAATGCTCCACTAAGCCATTCGTTTCCAGCTTGGGTAGGCGGTTGTTTCCTTTTGCAAAGTTTCCATTTCACTTTATTGTAACATACCCAGATAGAGGACACCATATGCCGCTAGTTCACAGGGGGATAACAAAACTCTTACTCAGTTTATGCATTAAAATAACATATGCTGTGCAGCTTTCAAAATGAAGGATTCGGCTGGAACTGCAGCCTCTGGCCATCTATCAGTTTACTGAAAATGCTGAAAAATAAGAAATATATGCAAGATGAATCAAACTGACCTTGCCAAGTATTTCTACTTCATTTGAAGAATACATAGAAGGATGCATTAAGATAAACATTTCTACTGTTTTATCACTTTATGTACACACCAACTGATGAAGACTTCCAATAAGCTATGGAGTCACAACACTGAATGCATCAATTCAAATAAGTATCGGTAAGCCCTTGAGGCAGTGACACATGAAGGTTAATGACAGTCCTGTTTCCCACCGTTCCTCACAGTGGAAAACAAAGCCTTCGGTTTAAGATTACTTGACTTTTTGGAAATAGCTTGTATCGGTCACTTACTGGGGAGACCTTGAATGAACTGTGGAAAGAGGGTTAAAGGCCTCGCTGAAAGGAATGCACTCTGCTGGAACCACGCAAGCTGACAGCTCCTGTCATGTACACCTCTGCCTGTGTCGTGATATTGTGACACCCAGGGGAGGTTACAAGAATAGGCGAGGGCACAGCGGCTCCACACTGGACACCCGAGCCATGTGTCTGCAGTTTCTGCTACTGTTAGCTTTCTCGAGAGCACAATGCCCCCCCAGCAGCTCATCAGTCTAAATTTTAGCCCCTGTCAAATTGGGGGGAGGAACCGCTACCTTTATTGGCTTGTTTACTTTACTGATCTGCTCCAAATGTCTCCGAAAATCAAAGAAGCATGATATTGAGTAGGATTTTGGGTAAGACCAGGAGAATTGTGCTTGCTTAGAAGAGGTTGAACTTAAATTAATCTTCACATTTAGACATACACAGCTTCATTGCAGTGGTTTCCTGTTAATCACATCCATTTAAGTAAAACTGTTTCAAAAGAAAATACAAATAAATGAATGAATGAATGAATTTACACTAAATGGAGTAAGAAAGCTGGGTGTCTGAAGCTTTGTACCATGACTTATCATATTTGCTGCTGCTCTTCTGGAATGGTGAGAGGCAGACTTCTCCAGGTTTACTCTTCTTCTTCAGTTGAATGTTCCTCCAGACTTGCGTAGTACCTTCTACACAGTCAATGATCCCCTTGGAGCCCTTCATAATTTGGATTTTTCAATTTTTGGGGGTCCAAAGGGTATATTTCTTCCTGTAGTTTGTAGCTGAAACCATATCCAACCCTTCATAATTCCTGTCACTTTAATTTTATCCATCAATATGTTCAAATCCTGACCTCGATATTGTTATGTCTACTGGGCTGAAGATATTTGGACTGACCAGGAGAAGGACATGAAAACAGAAATGGGTCAAAACCAGGAGATTAAAGACAACCAAATATCAAGAGCAACATTCTACGGGCAAAGGTGAAAGGTCAATGCAGAAAAGAACAAAGCACAAAAATTTTTGCAAGAGACTGAAAAGTGTTTTTTTTTAATCCACAATTTAGATAGGGAAGGATTACCGCCAAAGATCTTTTATTCCATTGTGTCATAATTTCCAGGATACAACCTCCAATTAATTGGCCATAACAGCTATTGTGTGTCATAACAACTAATATGTGCAAAACAAAATGGAGGCTGAAACAGCCCAAAGAATAATTTCCAATTCAAACAGACTGGAATGGCAAAACATAAATGCTACAAATGAATTCATGGATACTAAAAATTGCCTGTAAAAACGTAAAATAGGAATAAATCCCAGCAGATATTGTCTATGCAGAGCTATCCTTGTGTGCATTTTTCTCTAAGTATTTCAATCTTCCCCAAAGATGTATGTCTTAAGTCTAGAATTCTACCATATTAGTGAGTGTGGGGATGTCTGTTACCCTTACTTTGACCTGGAGAGTCCATGTCAATATTCTGTCTAGCTCTGCACTCACTAGGACTTGCAAATACAGTATCCTTTAAATATTCTCCTTCACATACATACTCCATTTCAGTCTGTTCATTTCAGCAAACTCAGTCCACTGTTTAGCCCAGATGCTGTCTCTGTAGGTTTTTACAATGTACTTTTACTTTTCATCAACTCATCTGAGTGTTTTCACTTAACTTTGAAGTTCTGAATGCCCATTTTTCCCAAAAGTCCTTCTCCCTTTTCCTCCACATTCTCAAAAATTGCCAGGAAGCTGAATGACATCACTTCCTCCATATCCTGTGAAGTTCCACCCCTTTTGGGATGTCCACTATATTACACAAGCTCAGAAGTAACTTTCATTTTTGGACTTGCAGCTGATGGCGATGGACCTCCTACTCTTGTCTATTACTGACAGTATCTAATTGGGGCTGCAATTTGTTTATATTCCCTAATTTTCTTTTAATTGTTTGCTATTTAAGGGGGTTTCACCAAAGAGGTACTGCAATTTTTTATCTTTGTCCTCTTATTGCAACAAAAAATACACAAAATATCTGTTTGAGGAAAATCATTTCTGCATAGCACAACCAGTATTTAATCATATCTCCAGTCTGCTCAATGCATTTTTTTTTGATCCTGCAGGATTTTATTTTTTTCTTACTTATTCGTTTTTTATAACATTAATCTGCTGCCATTTAATATACCAGGTCTGATCTTTGCACCATCCTTTTGTGTTTTGTTTAGATGGCTGTGGCCATTTTGTTACTAATAGAATTGCCTTTGTCTCTACCATGTTTGTAGTACTAGGGTTTTGTACTTTGTTAGTCATTATGGATGTAATGAGAAGTTAAACAAAATGACACGTTTTATTTTGTATTCCATCTTGCCTGAAGAGGGGACCTAAGTTGCCTCGAAAGCTTGCATATTGTAATTTTTTGGTTAGCCAATAAGAGGTGTCAATTTTACCTGACTTCTCATCAGAAAGTGCTAAGTATGATAGCATCTACTGCCATCCAAGTTTCTGAATATACCATTTAGCTATTAAACTTCTTCCTAGGAATTTTGTAGTTTGCATGTTTTCCTCTGTTCTGATTCTGGTATTGTGTATTAAGTTTTGGTTACTTGGGTTTCATGATGTTTTTAGCTTCTGACCTTTGCCTGTTTCTGGCTACTCTTCTCCTGGTCCTGGTGCTTTATTTTTTAGGGGTAATTTTTACAGTCATGGCAGAACACCTCATCTATTCCAAATAAACAAAACCTGAAGGTTTACTGATAAGTTGATCAAACTGATTCAAAGTCATGCTGACAGGTCAGTTACAGCAGATAAAATGAACAATCCTTGCATTGGAGAAGAGTCTAGTTTTTTTTTTTTTCAGCCTTGTTGAGAACATGAAGTGGGCTTTTCTTTTAATGACTAATTTTCTATGGACTATAGACTGTTTCATCTCATTTTGTGAAGGTCAACATCACTTCTGGGTGCTTTATAAAGAAAGCATTATATGAAATGGAGGGAAGCTGTAATAAAGTTGTAGTGCACACAGTAATTTCTTCTGGTAAGTTTGGGGTTTAGAAATCTGAAAAAGATTAACAACAGCTGATTTTAGCTTTCCAGCATGTGGCAGACAGGAATGCGGCACATTGAAAAAGATGCTAACTTTTCACCATTCTTTTTGTCAAAATTACAAAAATCGCAATCATGAGGTGCGTGTGGCTCACAGAGAGAAGAAGCAGACAGTGTTAATTATTTTGTTGGTTTTAATATAAACTTCAAGATTGCCTTGTTAACTCTCCAGCATAAATGGCAGTGCAATAGCTGTCTGTATGGGCCTTACTCCAATGTTGGCAAGGTTAATTTTTAAATGTTGCATGAAAGATTTCCACTTCCTAGTCCTGATTACATTTAAGAAGTAAATGCATTGTATAAGCTCGTAACCAGAGATGGCGTAAAGCCTTTCCTTCATGCATGTTAAGCAGCCCGGAGATGGAATCCACATCGTCTGAATTTCTGCCTCAGCACATTATCAGAGAAAGCAGCCCAGCCTCTAAACTGGGAAAACATTATGGAAGGAATGCTAGACCGAGGGATAGAGTCGAATTTGTTCAGGGAGAACTGGCTGTCTCAAATCACTATCTGTGCATCAGCACATCAAGTACTCATTCATTGGCTTCTTTGCGCTAAATTACAGCAAAATCCTGGCATCCCAGGCAGGGTCACACGCTCTAATCCTCTGGAGCACGGTGTCTTCAAGCTTTAACTTCCTCTTAACTTGACCAAAACTAATCTGTTTTCCCTTTCAATAACATAATCCAGACATTTTACAACAATTTTGTGCATTATTTGCACCTAAGTGGTTAATAGTAGTAATTATTAATCAAATAACTGGTGGGTGGTACTGTTGCCTTACAGCACCAGGAGGGTGGGCTCAGACATTTCTGTGGTGGGTTTGCATGTCACCCCCGGCTTTGAGTGTGTCTTCCTCCAAACATGGAAAGAATGTAAAATAATCTTCAGAGACTGGCCTGGCCGGGATGTGAACCCAGACTAATGCTGTTGTGGGGCAACAGCACTAACCACTGTGCCACTTTTTATGGTATGCTATGTAAGTATAAACTTCCTCTGAACACAAAACAATCTCATTTCATTCAAAGTTAAGCCAAGTTAAAGCATATGGTTGTTTTTTTTACCAAGCAATGATCTTTGTTTTCCTAAAGCTCCCTGCCACCATCCTTTAATAGTTTAATGAGACTTATTTACTTTCTGAACTCTACTTCCTTTACATTTGCAGACATGATATCCCAAATTGCTTAGCCAGCTGAGTATTTTAAAAAATCTAACTAAATGAACATAAGTACAGTCACTAGGCCCAGCTTATACACACTCTTTACTTGGTCAGTAACAGATTTACCAAAGTGAAGTTACTTTTACTAATGTGATTCAAACTGTTAGCTGAATGAAATAAAACCAGCTGAGCTTACAAAACATGCCATGTTGAGGATAAGGAAGATTAATTCATCAATGGCCTGAGAGCATCAACAGTAAGAATGAGAAAGGAGAGAAGTCTTAATAAATGAAGATGGAAATAATTAATAGAATATAATGTATAATCCTGCCATTAATAACTGGTGAGTGATAGTCAACGTATTATGTAAAAATGTTAACTAAAAATAATTACCATTAAATTCACACTTCATTAATAATTTGTACAGTAACCAAGAAATATGTTCATATTAACAGCAAATAATCTTATAATTAATTTGACTGATTGAAAGCAAAAATAGTAAGAAAAATTAAAAGTGAGAGAATCTGAATATCTTACGAGATAATGAAAAAATTAAGATGGTAATAAGTATCACAATGTAATGTATAATTCCACCATTAATAATTCATAAGTGATAATCAACATATTGTATATAGGTAATATTATGTAAAATGTTAAATAAAAGTAATTATTAACTTTGAATACACATAACATGCATAATTTGTATATTAACCATGAAATATTTCTTATCTTATAATTCATTAGATTGAGAGCAACAATAGCAAGAAAAATGAAGGAGAGAATCTGTATTTCTTATTAGATAATATATAAATGAAGATGACAATAATTAACACAGCTTAATGTATAATCCCACCATTAGTAATTATAATATGACAGTCAACATACTTTTTATAGCTAATATGTATAATGTTTAAAAAGAATTATTCCCTTTGAATACACATAGCATGCATGATTTGTGTAGTAACCAAGAGGTATTTCTTATCCTAACAGTAAATAACCTTATAACTCATTAGATTAATCAAGAGCAACAATAGTAAGAAAATGAAGGAGAGTATCAGTATTTCTTCATTGGTAATATAAAATTGAAGATGGCAATAATGAACACAGTATAATTTATATTCCCTCCATTAATAACTAGTTAGTAATAATCAACATACTGCATATTATGTCAAAGTTGAAAGAAGAATTATTACCATTGAACACACACTGCACACATAACTTGAATAGTAATCAAGACATAGTTTGCATTTTTAACAGTAAATAACAGTATAATTCATTTGATGATTTTAATACATGAAGAATTCTACACCAAAGCACTGCCTTTTATTTCCTTAACTCCTGTCTCAAGTCAGTTATTCTTGTTCATCTTAAGGAAAATAAAAATGATTGTTAAATGTTCTTATTCCAGTTTAATGAGTCAAAACATTCAGAATAAGCAAATATTTTTAAGATGGAGGCAATAAACCCTCAAGTTAGATAGATAGATAGATAGATAGATAGATAGATAGATAGATAGATAG
>JANRMT010062861.1:31997676-32013518 GCA_026402145.1 Polypterus bichir lapradei
TAGATAGATAGATAGATAGATAGATAGATAGATAGATAGATAGATAGATAGATAGATAGATCTCTGTTTTTTGTAAATGCAGAGTCAGTGGCTCATTCCAAAACTATCTGTTGAGCTGCTCAGATTTTCAGCATACCTGCGGAAGGTGGGCGCCGCAATGTTGGGTTTCTCCTTCAGCTTACTATGATCTTTTTTTTTTTCGTTTGGGTCTCTGAGGTCAAAGGCCACCTTCAACCCCTATAAGGGTAAGTTATGTCCTAGCTCCTATATTTACCCCTACCTAATTTTACAACATCATTATGATCCAGTTGGCTTTATCACAAACATTTCTGATGTAACCCTGGGGCTATCATGTTTATATTAATTAACAATCAGCAATTTGCTGTGCAACTCCATCAAAAGTGAAAAACAAAAATTAAATTGCCAACATAACATAACCGTCAGATGTAACTCATTTTTGTAACATTTTCAGGAAGCTTCAAGTCTTTTAATTTCTTTTCCATTTTTTTTAAATAGCCCAGATCTGCTATTTGAATGCCAGCAAAAGCTCAGGCCCGCGGTTATGCACAAGATTGTTCTCAGATAGACCGCAGTACCTTGACTTAACAAATAACAGTTTGAAAATGAACCATCTGCACGTCATATCAAAGCTGGCACGTTTCCATCCCTTTTGTGCTGCAGTCTTGTTTGTGGTGGATGTGAGGCCGACTATCACGGCAGTAAATCTCATGGCTGTTTGATTCACGGTTTGCCACTGTTTACCCAGGTTAATTTACGAGCATTTCGTTCGCCTACCAGCTGCTGCATGGGTGTGTGTATGTGTTGGATAAACCCAAAAAAAAAAGATCTTACCTATTATTCCAGCTTTTCACAAAATGGAAAAGAAAAAAAAAAGCTTTGTTTACCTACCAGAACTAGTTAGGCTTCATATCAGGGCTTTGATTTATGAATAGCTCACACACTGTTAAGGCACACATATGGAGTGGTCACTATTGTATTAATTCGTATTTTTGCAAAGCTATAAACATTACAGGAACAAAATCCAGTTCTCCTAAAAGTTTTTAAAATAATTATATGAAAAAATACCCCTGAATGAAGCAACATGGGTAGAAGTGTGTCATCTGTATGATGAAACAGTGTTACTAGGTTCATTATTTATTTAACTCACATCTACATTCACTAGTGTAAAGGATGTTTGCTTCTATACTGTATTTTTAAAGCTGGTGCTGTAGAATGGAAAGTGACTTGCTTAGTGCTACTCAAGCAGTCAGTGGTTGAGATGAAAGCTTGAACCCTGTGTTTTACAATCCAATGTCTTAACCTCTAGACCATGCTGTCTCCTTTATAGAGTATCTTTCCATTCCAGGTCCTAAAGATGCAGTTCAGTACTGAGATTTTGTATTTCTGCTGTTGGAGCCGTATAGCTGTAGGTATAAAGGAGCCCCCATTGCATTTCCTGACATACTTCTGCTGAATGATTTGTTGGCTAAAAGTCCCCAAAGATAGTGTGTCAGAGAGAGGATATGCAGCATCGTTCATAATGACACTCAGTTTTGTTTTAATTGTCTCCTTTGCTACAACCTCCAGAGGGTCCAGAGTGTGTCTCATAACTGAGCCTTTCCTGTTAATTAACGTGTTGATTCGGTGGGCCTCTCCTGAAGTAATATTACCAACCTAGCACATCACAGCGTAGAAAATCACACTGGCCATCGCAAAGTTGTAGCCATAATAAAAGAAAACAGCCTTCTAAGGAAAAACAGCCTGCTTTGCCCTTTCTTATATGGTTCCTTCGTATCATTAATGTGGACCCCTATTTTTCCCCAGAGGGGACTGGGCGGTCTCTTGGTCTGGAACCCCTACAGATTTTATTTTTTTTTCTCCAGCTTTTGGAGTTTTTTTTTTTTTTGTTTTTTCTGTCCACCCTGGCCATTGGACCTTACTTATCCTATGTTAATTAATGTTGACTTATTTTTTATTGTGTCTTTTATTTTTCTATTAATTTTGTAAAGCACTTTGAGCTACATTTTTTTGTATGAACATGTGCTATATAAATAAATGTTGATTGATTGATTGATATGTACTTATAGGAGTGTAACACCTCTACATCCACTCCTTGAATAGTGAGACCAGACATAGAGGTTGTTTGGTGTACATAATACAATGCAGTTATTTTCATATTCCTAGAATGATCCCAGAAGGGTTCAGTAATTCAGTAACAGTCATATACCTAATCAGTGGTCAGGCCTGAACCCACATCCCTACACTTTACTGTAACGTTCTTAGCTTTTAAGGCATGCTGCTTTTCTTTTAAACAGCTCCCTTTCCTATACTGAGCATTGGAAATACTATATTTATAAATACTGTACTGTATAGTATCAGCGCTTCCATACTGACCACTGTCAGATAGGAGTCTCAGTGGCCACCTTGTCAACCTTTATATAGCCCCTTTTTCTTTAGTGTGCACAATTTCAATATGATTATTTCTTACCAGTAACAGCTCACTGCACACTGCAGTGAATACACTTGATCTGAGCATTCCTAGTTTTCCTCCTCTTTCTCTGTACGTTTAGCATTCGTTTGCTCAGAGGTTGATGCGCTTGCTGCTTCCTGAGCAGCTCTTCTGTTCTCCACCCTAGCGGCCCACTTCTTCTCTTCTTTCGTCGGCATCTTTTCGCGTTAAAACTGATTAAGTCAGTGTTTGTGTTGCAATTACTTAGTACGTTTTCTTTAATTTTTCCCTTAAGCTGGCACATAAGTCTTCAATCTCCCTCAAGAATGATTTAAGATATGAAGAGGTAGGGGAAGTAATGGTGAAGGTGGTAGGGATGAGAACAGCGCCCGTATGCATGCGCCACACGGCCGTCCTTCTACCTGCTGCCAAGAGTTGATTCTACAATAAATAAAAATAAAAAGAGGAATAACCTTGGAGGTCAATCATCTCCCCGACAGTGGATGGTAGACATCACGTAGTATATTTGTACCAAATTTCAGGTCAATAGTTCAAAGCTACAGTTGATTTAAAATCCTGGACAGACAAATGAACAGCCACAGTAGTGTATTATATAAGAAGACTGGGCTGACGTGTTTATCCAAGGTAACTTACAACATTTGAGATACAGGATTTGAACCCACAACCTCACGGTTTTAAGCCCAGAGCCTTCACTTCTATGCCACACTTCCTGCCAATACTTACAGCAAGAGGAAATTGCCATGATTTCCATATTCCTGGAACTAAAACCCTGGAAGGCAGATAAAGTGGCCACCTGTCGATCTTTCACGTCACCCAGAGCACTTTGACATCAAATTTGGCCATCTTAATTTCTTTTATTTAGCTCCTTTTATCTGTACTGAAAATTGTCAAAATACTCTGATGATTCTGAGATTCCATAAAGTGCTGAATGAGTTTTTGTGAACATTTTATAGTTTTGGTTTAATTTTGATCATGTGATTATTGTTTATTATTTTATTAATGTTTTCAGGCTGCCATTTTGTGCCTTGTTTTTTATTAAAGTTGCCGTAATTTTTTGCTAACAATGTACTCCTTTTCCTATCCTGTGGTGGCAAGAAGTCATGATGTAGCATGTCATTGACCTGACAATATTTAAGATGTCTGCGGCATCAAGGCGTTTGCATTTGTACCTGAAAATATTGTAGGGATTTAGGATTTGCATGTTTTTTTGACCTCAGATTTTGGCATTCATTTTTTGCTTTGGTTTACATTTGATTTGCTGCCTCTTGACCACTGCCAGCTCCTTCTCTCTTGCTTCTGCTCTAAATCATTGCCCACATGGCCTGCTGCTTGTAAATCTGGCAGTGCAAACCCCAAGAAATTGCCTAGAGCAGTGTTTCTTAACCACTGGGTCAGTCATGGGCTGCTGTCAGTGGGTTGTGAGTTGCCATTATTGGTTGAGGTCGTGGGACACAACTGGGTCGGTAATGGGTCATGCTGGGTCGCCTGACAGTGCTGCTCAAAAATGTATCCCTGTATTTATTGATGATCGCCCCACCAAGGCTCTGATGGTCACACTTAACTCAGCAAGGGGGACTCGAGAATAGACTTATACAGGAAAAATTGGGCCGTGACACTATGAAGGTGAAAAACCCTGCTCTACAATACAGTCATTTCCATATTCTTACTAGTGATCCTTGGCAAGTTAAGTGACTCTCTGGGTCAAACAGGGAGTTGACACTGTTGAAATGCAATGGCAGTGACTTCTTTTATATAGCACCTTTATTTTCACATTAATACAGTCCCTATCAAAATATTCATTCATCCTCATTCTGAACTTTGCTCTTCCAGTACAGAATCACAGGTCTTATGAGACAGCAGAGTAAAATATTTACCACATTTCTGTATAGTGGCCCCCGACATGTAAATGTGACTTTCTATGGCCGTACAATGAGCAAGTAGTGGGGAATGAGCCTAAATCTTTGGAAAACCTTAATCAGTGGGCCATGCAGACTAACTTTATATACTATAGCACCTTTTACCACAAAGCACCTAGCAGCTACAGAAATATCCATCCTACCTATTCCTATAAAGCATCGTGGTACTTACAGAGAGAGCTCAGTCCAGTTGCTTCCATATTTTTGGCTAATTATTAGTAAGTGGTGCAGGACTTTACTTGCATCTTTGTAGATTACAGTTCAATGCCCTTCCAAGTAGGCCATGCTGCCTATATTTATATAGCACCTTTTCTATAGTAAATACCTCCCAATACACTTGCTAGAGAAACATCTAACCATTTATCCATAATCAGATCTCCACTACTAATGAGTTATGGGACCTACAGAAATAGCTGTGTTCCATTGTTTCCATATTATCAAGCAACTCAGCTGCAGTGACAATGGAGGTGAATGAATTCAATTCAAGTCAAATTTTTATTGTCCCAAGAGGGAAATTTGCTTTGTCAACAGGGTTTTTAAAAAGAAAAAAGTCATCACATTAAAACACAGCATACAAGTATTCAGAAGTCAAACGTTGCTCTGTACAAATACATAAAATATAAAAGTGAACATAATACATCCATCCATCCATCCATTATCCAACCCGCTATATCCTAACTACATGTGCTATAATATCAAATCATTCTTAGTGCTTATAAAAATTAAAACCAGCTTTAAGATCCTTGTCAAGAATATTAACTATTGGGCCCACCAGTTAATCCTACTGATCTTTATTAACATAAAACTTATTTAGAAGATTAATAGCAGTTGGGATGAAGGGGTGTTTGAACTTGTTACATTTTATCTTTGGCATCTTGAATCTCGGGGTGGCATGGTGGTGCAGTGGGTAGCGCTGCTGCCTCGCAGTAAGGAGACCCGGGTTCACTTCCCGGGTCCTTCCTGCGTGGAGTTTGCATGTTCTCCCCGTGTCTGCGTGGGTTTCCTCCCACAGTCCAAAGACATGCAGGTTAGGTGTATTGGCGATTCTAAATTGTCTCGTGTGTGTGTGTGCATGCCCTGTGGTGGACTGACGCCCTGCCTGGGGTTTTGTTTCCTGCCTTGTGCCCTGTGTTGGCTGGGATTGGCTCCAGCAGACCCCCGTGACCCTGTAGTTAGGATATAGCGGGTTGGATAACAGATGGATGGATCTTGAATCTTTGACTGGATCTTTCTTCAATTAGGTTTGACATTTGAAACCTGATTACTTTATTACTACATTTTACAATTTGATTCATCCAGTGTTTTGTTAAAATAAAGATTTGAAACTCCAAGCTAAGAGAAGATCATTTAAAACCAAAGCAATACAAAATTGTTTAAAACAAAACAAAAAAAAAAAACCTTTTGGGATTCTAATTAGTAACACACGGCTTCCTGGGGTGATTGAGGAGATGTGAACCATTTAAGAAGACTGTCTCTGTGTTTTGATTCAAAGTCACTTTTGAGTTTACAGTTGTCCCTGGAGATTTAAACCTGTCAACAATCATAGCTGCCTATTCTTTATTCATTGTGTCTTGTGGACAAATGCTGATCCTTCTAAAATCAGTGATCTATTCTTTAGACTTTGTGACACTAAGCTGTATAAAAGATATATACTGTTTACCAAAATCATACACTGCTGCAAAATAACATATTTTGTTCTCAATAAGTTAGCTCAAAATCAGAAAGTCACAGCAAATTTTAAGATGAACCTATTTTCAGGCTTACTGAGACATCCATAGCATGGACAAGAGGGGTGAAATAATGTGAGGCAGACAACCTTGGAGTTCTGTTTGATGAAAACACATTAAAATGTTTAAATAGCCTGTAAAAAGGTGGGCTTGATTAACATAAAAAAATGAGTAGTCTAAAAACAAGAACTTTGCATCGTAATGTTCTCCAAGATGAAGCAAAGTAACAATGGCACCTTCTTTCCTTTTAATAGCCTTTAAACCAGGGGTCCTCAGTCATGGTCCTGGAGGGCCACAGTGGCTACAGCTTTTCCTTCAAATCAGTTTCCTAATTAGAAGACGGCCCTTGCTTATAATTTAACTTGGTATTTAACTATTTGGCTTGTTAGTGCGTTTATTCATTCAAGAGGAACTTGAATTGCACTGTAGAGTTTCTTTCACTGAGATCATTATCCATGTGTTTTGTGGACCAGAACAGATTTAAACTTAACGGTCCTTCCTTTTCACCTCTCATTTATTTCTAAGCATTTTTAACATGGATACTTCATTGTGCACATGCACAGGTTTATCTGGAGAGCTGCTGGTTTATTGGTTATCTGCATTTCATTATTAAGTAATGTCTGGTTAATTAAAAAGGCAACAATTAAAACTTAAATGCAGCTGCTAAAAACTAAAATAGGCAACTAAGGGTTCTGAACTGTAACAGGCCAAATGACTAAAATCCCAAGAATTATATTGCTTTAGTAGTAAATAAATGAGTTTAAATTAAGAAAATGGTTGAAGTAAAAAAACCTGCAGCCCCTGTGGACCTTCAGAACTGTAATTGAGGACCTCTGATCAACAATGTAATTAAAATTTGTCTTTGACAAATGAAAGTGCTAACAAGGTCTAGAGTTAAATAGCAAGATTCATTATCAGCAAGAGCTGAGTTCTAATTGGGGAACCTGGCTGGAATGAAAACCTGTAGCCACTGCGGCCCTCCAGGACTGTGATTGAAGACCCCTGCATTAAAAGGACGCAAGTTCAGGTCTGAGTTCAAAAATGGACAAAGTAGAATAGCTTTGTCAAGAAACATATCAGCTTATTGTTTTATTTTTGTGTGTGTGCGCAGAAAGATGGCTATACCTGCATTTTTATCACTCTTTAATTTAATATTATTTTTTATCAGAATGCTGCTGCTGGAGTATGTGAATTTCCCCTTGAGGATTAATAAAGTATCTATCTATCTATCTATCTGACAGATTAGCAAGAAACTGAAAAGTTCATATAAAGTGTCTATTAGTGTCTTGAGAGAAGAGGGCACACTGGACCTAACCTGGATAAAAAAAAGAAGGGGAAGTTGCAGATGGACAACGGCATATGAGGATAAGAACATCAGAGTGTGCAGTGTGAGAAACAAACACCTTACAGATCATCAGCTGGCTTCTTCCTTAAATACACTCCAGTGTCATCTGCAACAGAAAAGCGATAGCTCTAGGCTGCTGACCATGACACACTTTTCCATTTATCTTCCATCCAATGTCTGTGCTCTCTTACCCGTTTTAAACTTTTCTTATTATTTGGGAGTTTCAGGTATGGCTTTTTTTAAAACTCTGCCCCTAAGACCAGTATCCCAGAATCATCATTTTTCTGTTTTGCAGATGACACGGAAGTCATTTTAAAAATTTTAGTTTGAAAGATTTTTTTTTTTTTATTTTCAAGCTTGATGTGAGCACAATAAACTCAGAACTTATCCTGTTTGCAGCAGTCACAAGCCAGGAGCAGTCACGGGTGAGATGCCAGTCCATCACGGGGTATACTCAAGCGCACAACTGATCTCTCTCTGTCACATTGGGGCCATTAAAAGACAGCAGCTGTGCTTGCTTTGTGTCTCTGAGCTTTTGGAAGAAAACCAGTGTTGTTCATGAACTCGTTCAAAAGAGTGCGTTCATTGAACAAGCTCATTTTTCTAAGAAAGGTGAACTTAACGTAACGTTATTTGCAAGTGAAGAACTTGAACGTGAGCTAGTTTAATTTTATGTGACATTCTGGATCTGGTTTAGGTCCAGATTAAATGTTTTGCTTTACCCTGTAATGTAGGGGTGGAGCCGAATCTGAATACAGTATTCAGATAAGCACAAATAGCGGATTTTTACAAATATTTATTTCGTACGAATTTGTATTTGGAAAAAATAACGTAAAATCAAATAGGCACGTTGTGTGTCTGCCTGCTTGTGCTTAAGCTGACACGAGCATGCGGTGAAGCTTTATATTTTTCACCGTTGGACATGCAATTTGTGACACGAATTTTGACCGGCAGCGTAACAGGTTAGTTCACCTACATGCTGTGTCACACAGTTGGAAACAGAGCGGTAATTTATATGTATGCTTGCATCTATTTAATTTCTTTTTTGACCGGGAGTATATTAACATATATGGTTATATATGTTTGTTGCTGGGTATAACTCAATAAAGTGTATTTAAATAAAAAAAGTCTTTATAATTATTGTATTTTATTCAAGAAAACTGCAATAGCCTAATATAAGGCATGAAAAATTGAAATAATTAAACTCACGGGTCATTTATTCTCACCCCTTAAAAAATACAAAATGTACTGAACATGAACTAGTTCAAAATTCAAATGGTGAGATATGAACGTGAATTTATTCATTTTAATCTGTGTGAACTGAACTTTGAGCTAGTTCTTGTGAGGTGTGAACTTGCACAACACTGAAGAAAAGCACATGCACATGGATGGAAGATTCAGACATCACACAGCCCTGGTTTGAGCAGATGACAGGACACGTGTACTCCACCTGAGCTAATTACTAAAGAAAAGCGATCATCTTAAAAAATCTAGTTAGGTCATTTCTCTCGATTCCCCTTTTTCTTTCAGAACCTCTATTACCGTTGTTTCCTCTGGCCCAGATGACGCAGTGGCTACCCTTAGTGTAACAGTGTGCTGCATTTTTTTTTACATTATTCTTAATAGAAATTTAATTAAAATCTGGTCAATTACTTGTTCACAGTAACTGAGTTTCCAGCCCCCTGTAAAGTCTGCAGCTTAAAAAAAGCAAACCTCCTATTAAGCAATTTGACCCTGGGAAAGCTGCTCTATAAATATAATGTATTATTTTTATTACTTCTACTAATAACAATAATTCAGTACACAGTATCCTCATATAGCTATAATTAAAGTTTATTTTGGAACAGTTTTAACAAAACATTCTAGATATTCCATCAGTTTGTGAATGTCGTCATCCTATGCTGACAGTCAGGTCTGGGAAACAATAAGAGATTGGACAACTGATGGAATCTAATGGAAGAAATGAGCCATTTCTGAAGATGATAGCCTGTCAATTACTTTAGGAAAAAGAAAAGGTAAGGCTTCAAAGTTTCTAAACTTTATTGAAGTTGTGTGTTTTTTTAATTTATTTTGCAGTCTTCTGCAGTTCAGGTTCATATCCATAATATAAACTCATTACTCATCTTGAAAATGTTCCGAAATCCTGAGGACTCCTCCCTCATCTTGTATTATTGAAGTGTCGACTGATAAACATGACAGGTGAATTCTGGAACAATCTTGTGAGAAGTAAAAGTTTGCTACAAATACATTTTTTTTTCTATGAGACCAAAATGTCCAGTGTGGTGTAGTGGTTAATGTTGCTTTCTGACCAGTCTGGAGGCCTCAGTTTAAATTCCTAGCTGGCCAGTGGAAGCACGAGATCTTAACCTACAAAACACTGGAAGTACGGCAGGAAAATCTCTGGCCAGGGTGCAAGTCCATCACAGGGATTGCCAGTGCAGGTAGAAAAATGAAGTTCCTGAAAGAAAACTCATGTAGACACAAAGAGAATTTGTCAATTCCATACATCCAATAACAGAATATGAGGTTTCAACCACTGTGCCACCGTGGCATCCGCAATAAAGTGGGGGATGACACTGATCAGGTGAACAAAATGAAACTGGCTGAAAAAGTTATACATTCTGCTTCCAGTAAGAAGGGATTTGCAATTACCACAAAAAGAAAATGTCTTCTTTGTTCAATTGAAATCAGGCTTATTACTTTTCTGGAACAATGATTAATGATTAGTGTAAGTAAAATTGTTTAACATGATTAACGGTCCAATGTTTTGAATGAAACCTCAAACATTACATTTTCATTATTGAGAAGGAAATTCATATAGAAACCAAAGGTCTCTTTTATGGGTTCTGCATGACAGCTCTGCCAAACCCTGTAATATGAAGAGTCTTTAAAGGCATATTAATATGAATTTACAGCATCACCATAATTAAACCCCTTTATTCTATCTGTTCCATTTTTTAACTGCTTCCTCTTAGCTCACATTTTATCCAGGACCATTTAGCACAAGTCAATCAGCTACTCTGAATAAGGTGCTATTCAATCTCGTTTACTGGGCCAGTTTACAATCACTAATCAGTCTGACCTCCAAGTCTTTAGGATGTATGAGAAAACTGAAACAACATACGAAAAACCCAAATGAACTTATGGGTAACATGCGGCTGGGCCAGGAAAGCCTCTAAGTTGTGACCAGCAGCTCTATTAATTGTGCCATGCCAATATCTACACACCCTTATTGAAATGTGCATTTCTCAATAGACATGGAACATGTAAAGCAATTGGGATAATGAGAACAATCTGAGAAGGGAACTTGGAATTTAACCAAGACATTTGTTTCATTGATTTCGAGAAAGCATTTGATAGAGTACTTTTTTATATTTTATCCACTGTTCTCAAAATGATCAGAATGAACTGTAAAGACAGACATTTTATTGTGGCTTTGTTCAAGCAGGAACAATATGAATAGCCGATGGTAAATTAGAGGATGCAGATGATAATGGTGCATGTCATCTCCAAAGCTTTTCAATTGTATGCAGAAGCAATAATGAAAGAAGCAAAACACTCACAAACCAAGTTACTCACAATCCAAGGTTCCACTTGTACATGAAAAACGAGAGCCAGCTCCTGAAGCTTAACAAGCACGTTTTAACCAAACATGCACAGACAGTCATGGTAAAGTGAGACTTCTTGTATGTGCACAAGCTGTCTTGTTCTAATGTTATTTTCTATCAGCTGTGCTATTTGGAGGGCAAGTGAATATGCAGAATTATATTGTCAGTGGTTCGCTTCCCGGGTCCTCCCTGCGTGGAGTTTGCATGTTCTCCCCGTGTCTGCGTGGGTTTCCTCCGGGCACTCCGGTTTCCTCCCACAGTCCAAAGACATGCAGGTTAGGTGGTTTGGCGATTCTAAATTGGCCGTAGTGTGTGCTTGGTGTGTGGGTGTGTTTGTGTGTGTCCTGCGGTGGGTTGGCACCCTGCCCGGGATTGGTTCCTGCCTTGTGCCCTGTGTTGGCTGGGATTGGCTCCAGCAGACCCCCGTGACCCTGTTCGGATTTAGCGGGTTGGATAATGGATGGATGGATATTGTCAGTGTACACTATCTTGTCATTGTAAGTAGTTTGCACTGTTCAAACATACATGTTACCTACTGTAGGTATTGGCTTCAAAAGTTTTGTTGTGAAAAAGTGAGATTTGGAACTGTGTGTTATTTGTGCATCTTTATTTTATAAAGATGTTATTTATTTTTAATAATTTTTTATTTTATTATTTGGAAATAGCAGAATTTGCACATTATTTTATATTTGTGTCTGTCTTATTACAACATTTCTAAAAAATAAATCATTTATTATAATCAAACAGTTACTCAGTACTTGAGTAGTCTTTTCACCAAATACTTTTTTACTCTTACTTGAGTAATTTTTTGGATGACTACTTTTTACTTCTACTTGAGTAATATTATTTTGAAGTAACGCTACTTTTACTTGAGTACAATTTTTGGCTACTCTACCCACCTCTGTCAACAGGTAACATGCTGTGTAACTTAATAAAACCTAAAGTGAGTAGCATATATAAAAGAGAAGGCAAGAGAATAAATATCACTGTTGAAAGTGAAAAACTTGAAAGAGATGTAAGAGGTCAGCTACTTGGGTAGTCTTATCCTATCAGATGGCTCGTGTAGTAAAAAAAATCAGAACTCGATCTGGAAGGCCAAAGAAGCATTCAGAAAGAAAAAAAAAACAATAACTAAATGCTTTGACAAAAGACTAAAGAAGATAAAAATAAAAAGTTACTGGGATGTGGCAATTCATGTGTGTTAATCACGGACAGCACAAATGGAAGATATAAATAGGCTGGAAGTTTTTGAATTATAATTAAAATAAGTTTGGTGGAAACAAAAGCAAATGATGAAATCCTAGGTCAAATTGAAGAAAAGTGTGGACTAATCCTATCAGTCATTAAGAGGTAGAAAATATTGATTGGGCATAAGCTGAGAAGGAATGGCCCTGATGAAGGAAGTGATTGAGGAAAGAATTCTGAGGAGGAGACCAAGAGGAATAAAAAGGGTGACAATGTTAGATGGTGTTCATAAAGGAAGGACATACAGGCAGATAGGAATATTAGCTGACAGAGAGAGAGCAATGTGGAGGAGATATGTGTGCTTTGGACCTGTTTAAAGACTGATGATGCTGATTGAGGTTTCAGCTTGTACTAATGTAAAGGCTGAAGTCAAGATAAATCACATTGGTATTTTAGGAAAAATATTTCAAAGTGTTGGCTGTTAAAGCGTCTTTGCTCTTTAACGTATAGTGATCTCTTTGGTGACAAGAGTGACTCTGTTTGCATAGATCACCATCGGTCTTGTAGTTTTATCCCACTCATGTTAGAAGAAATGTTCATATCAACTCTCCTTTGAACATCTGTCATTTTTTTAAAGAATTGAGTTTTAGGTTCCCATCTGGCCATTGACCTTCCTTCATTTAATTTTTTCCTTGGCTGAGATTGTTGTCATGTCAAAAGGTAAAATTCTTTTTTAATCCCAGCTTTTTAAAGTGGGGTGCAGATTTTCCTCTAAAATATCTCGACATGTTCAGCACTACATTTTCCTCTCCTAACCAGCTCCATGTCCCCATTCTTCAACCTCTGTAGTTTCTGAAGCCACAATATATACATTTTTAAGATTCTAGAAATAATCTTTTTATAACCAGCATATGGATGTCAGTGGTGCTTAAATAGGATGTTCCATATAATGTCATCAAGGTGGCATACTGTCTTTGCTGCCTTACAGCTCCGGAAAACTGGGTTGGAAAATCTGCCTAGCTACTGTCTTCATGTAGTTTGCATGGTCTTCTGTTGTTCATCAGAGCTTTCTGCTAAGATGACTTCTAGGTTTCCACTAGGACTGCCATGACTTCAGGATATTAGTTTTTCTAGGTAAAACAAAATATCTTCTGCTATCTCAGTTAGCGTTACTATATGTAATGAGGTGTTTAAGGTAAGAATGCAAACAAGTTGTGCTTTTCATTTTAACACACTAACTGGACACAAAATATGCAGCAGAGCACCAGCCTTTTGCACACTTCCTTAACACAACGGACACTCCGACCCTCCCTGGCTGTCGCATGTCTTTATTTTATGGGTTAAGTCTACTACTTCTCTGCAGTACTCCAGACCTTAATGGTTATAACAGATGGCAGAGCTGTTTGCTTCAGGCGCACTGCAGGCAGGGGGTAAAGAAATAGCTCAGGCCACAAGATTAAAGTTCCTGCAAACTTCATTTACAATCTGGAATCTGCACTGACAGTATCCCTGTCGTGTTCATTCTGACCGCAGATTTTTATCCATTACCATGTTACATAGGTGTCAATTCCTCCTCTCTAATGACAGTCTTTCAGTTTAGTTAAGTGGATGTGTAAATGATGGATTTCATAATTCTGTCAAACTTTGTCACTATGTACTGCTCAGGGCCTGTGGACAACTATCACACTTACTGACAGTTAGCCTGCAATTTCTATTCCCATTTGGTTTGTTTTGTGTGTTGTACGCCAGAGCATGCTGGCTATGGCCTGATCTCTTTTCCTTGCTCCACTTAGTCACATCTGCAAGTTGACTTAGGCTTGGAGAGGGAGCAAATCCTATGACCCTCCAGAGCTCTGAGGGTCAGGGAATCAAAAGGTTGTTCTTAATTCAAATGGCTGCCTCGTGGAGCCTCCACAGGCATTATGTGTAAATCTTTAAAAGTATAATGAGAAAGAAAAAAAAGTAGCGCTTTTTGAATTTGCCTCCCCCATTATTAACATAACAACATAACTTTCTTAAACCCCCATAATCCAGTTAGAGGTCATGAGCGCTGCAGACTATCCCAGCAGCACTAGACACATAACAGGGCACCGAGAGCCAGTTAGGAATCACAAGTCAACCTCCGAACAATCTGTTTGGAGCTGTGGGAGGAACATTTAAATACCTAGAGGAAAACCCACAGGGGCAAGGGTAGAATTTGGAAATGCCAAATGAACAACAAGCAGATGCCTGGTTTAAATTTCACATATATTACAGTATATAGTATCCTATTAGCATTAGCGTATTTGAAAATATACTAGTAAAGTAATATACAGAACAAAGACTCACTGAACAAGCTATTGTCCATACTATACTAATGCTGGGTAAATCCTCTTTTCCCTCTCAAAACAGCCTCAGGTATGGTATGGATTCCATAAGATGTTGGAAACATTTTCTTGAGATTCTAGTCCATGTTGACATGACTGTATCACTCAATTTCTGCATATTTAACAGCTGCACTTCGTGCTGTGAATCTTCGCTTTAGCCACATTACTAAAGTGCTCTAATGGATTCAGATCTGATGACTGGGAAGGCCACTGAAGAATATTGTCATGTTCATGATACCAGTTTGAGATGACTTTTGCTTTGTGGTGTTTTATCATGCTAAAAGTAGCCATTAGGGTATGGGCGAATTATGCACATGATCAGCAACAATACTTAAGTAGACCAGGGCATGTAAGCAATGATTGACTGGTATTAATGGCTTCAAAGTTTGACCAGAAAACCCACACCATTACACCACCACCACCACCATCAGCTTGGATGGTTCACACAAGTCAGGTCAGGTGCATGGATTCATGTACCAAATTCTGACCCTACCATCTGTTTGCATAACCAGTGACCAAGATTCACAAGACCAGGCTACATTTTTCCAGTCTACAAGAAGCGAGTTTTGGTAAGCATGCCTCAGCTTTCTGTTTTTGGTTAAGAGGAGTGGAACCCAACAATGTTGTCTGCTGTTGTAGCCCATCCGCCTCAAGGTTCGACGTGTTGTGCATTCTGAGATGCCTTTCTGCTCACCAAAGTTATACAGAGAAGTTTTCTAAGTTATTATGGCCTTTCTATCAGTTCAAACCAGACTGGCCATAATAACTTGGATCTCCTTCATCAATAAGGCATTTCCATCCACAGAAGTGAAACTCACTGGATACTTTTTGTTTTCCTCACCATTTTAAGCAAATTTTAGAGAATGTTTTACGTGAAGATCCCAGTAGGTCTGCAGTCACAGAAATAGTTAAACCAGCACATTTAGCACCAACAGTAATGCCACGGTCAAAATCACTCAGATCACATTTTTCCCCATTGTGGTGTTTGATGTGAACATTAACTGAAGCTCTGGACCTGTACCTGCATGATTTAATGAATTGTGCTGCTGCCACATAATTAGATAATTGCATGGATAAGCAAATGTAAAGGTGTTCCTAATAATTTTCTGTGTGAGTATATACATCTATCTATCTATCTATCTATCTATCTATCTATCTATCTATCTATCTATCTATCTATCTATCTATCTATCTATATATATATATATATATATATATATATATA
>JANRMT010062861.1:32013918-32027692 GCA_026402145.1 Polypterus bichir lapradei
AATGGGAAACAAATTCACTCTTACAGCTCCTCTTTGTGGGATCAGCTGTCGGCTTTCTGACTTGCCGTGTGACGTGCTCCTCATGCAGGTCTTTAAACATTTAAAACAAAGAGTCGCGCCCTTCTTGTGCTTTCTCACTCCCCTGTCTCTCTTCCCCCAGACTCCCTCTGCTCCGGCCAGTGCTACCTGACCGCTGGAACCCCTTGATGAAGAAGACTTTGTGTTCTTTTGAGCAGGAGTCTGGGCTGATGCGTCTTGTTTGTCAGCTCTTCCTTGTGAGGCTGGATTGCCTCTGTAAGAAACTTGTTTGTATCTGGCAGAACAGCAATAAAGTTACTACTCCTTGCTGAACTCTCCTGTGCAACTTTGTGACTCAAGCTTGACAATATATATATATATATATATATATATATATATATATATATATGTGTGTGTGTATATATATATATACTGTATATATATATGTATATACATGTAAAGTATGTTAGTACGTTCTCAAACTAAATTCAGTCCAATGTAGAGCATATCCAATCAGTACTGGGTACAAGGCATGAAACAGCCCTAGATGGGTTACCAGTCTCTCGCAGGGTACATGCTCAAACTCCAATTTGGCCAGTTTAGAGTGGCACCTATCCTAGCCAGCCCTGTGATGGACTAGTGCCATGTCCAGGGTTTTTTCCTGCCTTGTGCTCTATGCTGGCTGGAACAGGCTCCAGCATGTGACTCTGGGCCTGATTAAGTGGGTTATCTTAACCAGAGCATTTTTTGGAATGTTTGATTTAAATTAGACTACCCAGAGCAATAAATATTCACATATAATATAACAGCCTGTTAGCATATATTAGTACATATTATTCAATAACCTGTTATTGGATCTATACTAATAAAAGGCAAAGCCCTCACTGACTGACCAACTCGCTCATCACTAATTCTCCAACTTCCCGTGTAGGTAGAAGGCTGAAATTTGGCAGGCTCATTCCTTACAGCTTACTTACAAAAGTTAAGCAGGTTTCATTTCGAAATTCTATGCGTAATGGTCATAACTGAATCCTTCTTACGTACATATATACGGCCATAGCCTGCAGCTCAGTCGCCGTGTGAGGCGGAGTTGTGTCACCCATCACCACGTCTCCCACGTAGTTGGCTGCCTGCCTATATTGCGTCCCCCATACCCACGCCTCCCACATAATTGAGTGCCTGCCCATATAAGGCGTTTGTCATTCCTAAGACAAATACAATTTTCGCAAGATACAAGTTTAGGTAAGTGCAGGTACTGCGGAAACAAAGCACACAGTGGAAAAAGTCAATGTCCAGCTAAAGGAAGACAGTGTAAAAAATGTGGTAAATTGAACCACTTTGCTAAGGTTTACAGGACTGGGAAAGGTAAACCCGTGCATGCAGTGTGTGATGTCTCAGATAAAGAGGAAGACGAGCTGTTTATTGATACAGTAAGAAAGGAACAACCCTCTGAAGCTGAACAAGCCTTTGTAGACATATCAATAGGAAAGCAAGGTGTAAAGCTTAAGTTTAAATTAAGTTCATAGACACGCTGCTGCTAAATATTCGCTGGCAAATCCCCAACTTAATACTGGGAATGCCTGTTAAACATCTTAGATTCACGAGTAGTGATTTGGGTAGTGAACACTTCGATGAATGAAACCTGTTATCTTTACAACGGTTGACAAACACGGAATGTAACTTGAACACAACACATCCTCCAAATACGAACCTGATTGAGAAATAATGATAATCAAATCCTTGATGATAGCAATACTCATAACAGTCACAAAACAATTACATTGACAATCATGTTATTTTTAAAATGTTTCCTTTTCTTTTTCATAACTTCTTTAACACACTACTTCTCCACTGCGAGGCGCAGGTATTTTGCTAGTATTCATATAAAATATAGTAGCCCATTAGTTACATGTGTATCATATTGTAGCTTATGGTTGTATATTCATATATATTATATTGTATCCTATTAATATATATTCAGTATAAATATTGTATAGGAGCCTGCTCCAAAAACAGTGAATTCATGTTGGGAACTGGCTTTAGAAGATGATGATGATAGCTAGTTAATTTCTTAGCTGTCTTCTGTGTGTTTATTCCAAATACTGCATGGTACCATTTACATTGTTTAATTAACATTAGCCCTAAAATATACCTTGTGATAGAACATTCTGTAAATGTTGCTATAGAAAATTAGGAATGACTGAATGGTTGATAGGCTGGAATAGTATACAAATGGTTAGTGGTTTGCTTTATGAACAAGAGGGATGACAGACTATAGGAGCCAGAAGGAGACCTTTGTTTCATGGTGCAAAGAGAATTGTGTGCAACTCAGGATCAGTAAACTAAGTAACTGGGTATTGACTTTTGCCATACCAAAGAGCCTGTTTTGAAAGTCTAATAACCACTTTCTAGTCCTCTGTGGCTTGATTCAGTATCTATAAAAAGAGTCGCTGGTATCTGCTGGGTTTCCTATTCTACCCTCTAGTTTTCTGGTTTCCCAGATCAGTCTGCCATCTTTTTTTGGATTTATATGTTTCTAGCCCTTCCTATACAGCCCCCGGTGTTGCCACTCCTTTGGCAATGGCTTGGTGTCATCCATTTCCGTCTCTCTCTGTCTTCAAAGGCCCAAGTTCTGCCTTATGCCACACTTTCCTGAACCCTATTCAACATGTCCCTCATCATATATATTTACATATACATTTACATTTATTTGCTTAGCAGATGCTTTTATCCAAAGTGACTTACAAAGCAGGTCAACATAATTGAGTAAACATTCTGGGGACCATTTGGAAAACAAGTGTTATGAGATAAAGATACAAAATTGATCATACAAGTGAAGACCTCAGAACGTTCACCAAGCAAAAGAGTTTTCAAACGCTTCTTAAACACAGTGACGAAGTCAACAGATTTCCTGGAGGTGGGCAGCTTAGTTCCATCAGGGAGGAGGTACTACATGTGGAGTTTGCATTAAGATTTGATACCACACAGAGGTGGTATCATCAGATGACATTCAATAACAGACCTGAGTGGTTGATAAGGAGCATAATAGCTATGAAGTCTCTCAATAAAATTATGTGAAGACCCACTATAGACTAGGACCATAGATTTAAACTTAATACATGCCTCTACAGGATGCCAGTGTAGTGATCAGAAGAGAGGAGTGGCATATGCCCACCTCAGCTGGTTGAACAGCAGATGTGCCACTGCATATTGAATCATCTTCAGCGGCCTGGTGACATATGCTGGTACTCCTGCTAGTAGAGTGTTGCACTAGTTCAGCTGTGACAAGACCAAAGCCTGGACTAAGAGTTGTGTTGAGTATTCTGTATGATACTGTTTGATCCAATGAATATTGTACAGAGTAAATCTGCAAGACAGAGATTGGAGCAATCTGGTCCCTGAAGGACAGCTGGTCATCAATCACCACCCCAAGGTTGCATACAGACTTAGCGGGTGTTAGCAATAGTGAGTCAGACTGAACAGAGATGGGATTCTGAATAGAAAGATGAGCTGGGATTACAGGAACGTCCATCTTTGCCAGACTGAGCTGGGGATGGTTTTCCTTCATATAGTTTGCAATATCTGTGGAACATACAGAGATTCTAGCTGGTATCATGTGGTCCTTTGAAAGGAATGACAGGTACAGCTTCATCACCATAGCACTGATAAGAGAAACCATGGGACTGGATGATGGGCCCAGTGAGGAGGTGTATAGAGAAAAGAGGTGAGGGCCCAGTGCTATTCCTTTTGGTTGCCTGGTATACCCTTGAGATCTCTACACACCAGAAAAGCATGGTAGGATATGCCAAGAGGTTGGACTCAAACCATGTGAGTGGTGAGGTCAGAGAGGCAGGGAAGGAGGATCTGGTGGTTGACCATGTTGAAGCCAGAGGAATGAGGATGAGGACAGTAAACATGCTGGTAGTTCTGGCCCGCCACAATGTATCAACAGCAGTGAGTAGAGCTGTCTCAATAGAATAACCCTTCTTGAATCCTGACTGATTAGGATTTATGTATGGACAAGCAGCTAACAACAGTTAGTCTGTTTCATCCATCCATCCATTATCTAACCCGCTATATCCTAACTACAGCCAATCCCAGCCAACACAGGGCGCAAGGCAGGAACAAACCCCAGGCAGGGTGACAGCCCACCACCGTGCACACACACAAACACACACACACACACCAAGCACACACTAGGGTCAATTTAGAATTGCCAATCCACCTAACCTGCATATCTTTGGACTGTGGGAGGAAACCGGAGCACCCGGAGGAAACCCACACAGACATGGGGAGAACATGCAAACTCCACGCACGGAGGACCTGGGAAGCGAACCCAGGTCTCCTTACGGTGAGGCAGCAGCGCTACCCACCACGCCACCGTGCCACCCTAGTCTGTTTCATATGTCTTAAAATCATTGGCCCTTTGCAGCAGGACTAAAAAATCTCCTGATACTTGAAGGCAAATAGCAGAAGAGGCTAAAAAGGTACACATTTTACCACATAACGTAATAAAGTAATCACTCAAAATTCTCCTTCATTATGATTCAGCATTTCCACGGTTTGTTCCAAACAATAATGAAGGCAGAAAAATTTACTTTCTCCAAAGCATATCTGAAATACTGAAAAATTGGAATAGTAAAACAAGGCAAAGAGCATGGACAAATGGGCTATTTAGCATCAATTCAAATCATTTAATGTGCCGCTTACACTGTTGCTGTTTCATGTTACTATGTAGGCAACCCCACGCCCTGTATGGCTGGGGGCCAGTGGTGGTGGGCATCTGGATGCTGTAAACTGAGTGGGCAGCTTGGAGTAAGATCAAATAGTATTAGGAGCACTTACTTAATATCCTTGAGCGCTGGAGTTTATTCATGCCAGCAGAGAAGCATGCGTGTCCTTTGCTAGTTATTTCTGCGGGGTGGATTGGATGACCAAAGTGCTTCCCCCAATATAGAAAGACCAGCTGTCAAATGTCACAAAAACACATTTGCACTGCTTGTAAGTGCCATCTATATCCCGCTGAAGGGTAATTTATAGTGGGTGCTGTGCTAAACCATCCACTAATCCATATGACTATTAAATAAATCTAAACTATTAAAAAAGAAAAACCATCCACGTTTATATATTAGGGTGGCAAAAACTAAGAAACAGTGACATTACTTTTTCCTATTTTTCTGAAGATTCCTTGGCATTACTTGGCCAAATAGCTGTGTAATGTGTCTCTAGTTGGTTCTGTAGTGTCCTCACAGCCCACCATGCCTGGTACAGCCTGCTGCCTACATACAGTAGTACATTCTCACCAGATGGCCAAAGCACCAGAAAAGAATCAGCAAGTTTTCTATGTAAGTGGAGATCCTCACCATGCCATAATATCAAAAACCAGCCACAGCACAACAAAAAAGCTATTTCTACATCTTATATGAGTTCATTTCTTTTGTTACAACAAATGCTTCATGACCATTAATAAGAATGTGGACATAGATCAGACTTGAAACTGAATGTTTTGTTTAGAAGCAGAGCTTCTTAATTACCAGAGGATTAATGTCCTGGTTGACTAAGCTGTCGACTCTGCACCATTCTTGGGATACCCATAGTTTTAGAACTCTTTTCCTAAGTGGTACCTGTTCCCTTGTCACTTGAAGTGAGCAGTATATGAGGATAAGTCAAATTAAAAATGTAAAATTCAGATAGAAATTCTAAACACTGTGCCGTTAGCAATGACATTAGGAGTGTCCATCATGTGGAAGCACATTGCAGATTAGTTTCATGACGTCATAGTAATAGTATAAAGATGGCAGCCCCACTGCTCTCATGCACCATGTGCCCAGTGGAAACATATCACAAATGCCACATATTCATACTTCCTCAGAAACAATCATTGACAGACAATCAAATCCAAATGATGTGAACTTTAGAGTAGAGGTGTCTTGTTGCAATGGTTCCAACCATTGAGAACCTACACTTTGAGCATCTTCAGCATTCACCATACATCCCAAACCTCGATCCCTGTGATTACTACATCTTTGGACCATTCAAGTAGGTGATGGGCAAAAAGATTTTCATGTCAGATGAAAAATAGAAGCAGGTGGTGCAGGAGTGGCTGCACACACGACCAAAAGACTTTTTTTCCTAGAAGAATTGAAGCACTTCATAAGCGCTGGAGGACTTGTAACATATGCCGAGGAGATTATGTAGAAAAATTATACATTTGTATGACACCTTTCCTGCAATAAATTATTAAAAAAATTATTTGACTCACCCTTGTATATATTTACTATGATGGTGAGGTGGCACAAAGGCCACAGGGAAGAGAAAGAAAGTTGCAGCCAAGCAATGTAAGATATATGCAGTGATAGATAAGCTTACAAAAGATGCAAAATTAGAATTCTGAGAGACATCCAAAATTAGTTATTAGTTGTCTAATATTATGTTATCAATGGTGTTAGAAATATCTTCTGAGAATTTTCAGGTAAGGAATACAGACGTTTTCAAATCACACTAATCATGGCACCAAAGAGTGGTGAGATGCTTCACATTGATTATTGATTATTACTGTCCTCTGTACACATGAGCGTAATGACACTACAAACCCATAAATCTTTGTAAAATCCCAGATGTCCATGTTTAGTCAGTAATTTCTGGACCTCCTTATCTTTAAGGATTGGTTCCACAAAAGACAAATTTTGCATCTGTTAAAGGGTAGAGTTCCTAGTATGTTTGTGGCTAAATCAGAGCTGACTGACCCACTTCCAGTGTGTGACCCTTCAAGCACTTGAAGAGCTAGAGTTTTCTGATCCTACTGGGGACTCAGAGTGTGGACTAAAATAAGGAATATTTTTGAGCAACTGCAGCAATAAGTGCTACTTCAAAGATAATTGACTTCTTATTAAGCAATTAGGTTGGGACGAAAAACTGCAGCCCTCCAGGGCCAACATTACTCACCATTGGTTCAAGGGGATGGATGGGTGTTTTCTTTTTCAGGCAGGAGGGTGCCATAATGGAAGGACAGAGGGAGGCTGCCTCCTGGGCCATGTGTTCCCCCAGTATGCCACATCCCTCTGGTAGGAGTTCTGTTTGTACTACCACAGGGCAGTATAGGAGCTTTAGTCCCCATGAGTGGGCCTGTTGTGGTGGTCAGGTGCCACCAGGGGAGGCTCCCTGTCCTTGGTTGGTTCTGCCTGACCCAGAAGTGTTTCCTGATGGCAATGTTGTTGCACAGGAAAGTACACCAGATTCTGGGTTGAAAAGGAACTGCTCCATATCTCCCAGAGGACTCAGAGTTGGTGGAGAAGGAGGACAAAGCTCACCTGGGAGGAGAGGAGGATAGGCAAGGAATTGTTTTGATGAACTAGGAAGAAAAGAACACCTGTTTCAAGGTATTTATTTTGAATAAAACATCCTTTGAACCCAAGAATGGAGTCAGAGTGGTTGTGTCTGGGGTATGGATATAATGAAGATATGGATATAATGGGTATAATGAAGATATTAGTAATAAACTTGTCCATTAGAATTAAAAGTCAAGACAGAGGTAAAGAATTTAGGGTTAATTATTGTTAATGACCTAAATTTTCAGTCACATATTAATCAGATCACTAGGACAGCATTTTTTCACTTAAGAAATATAACAAAAGTTAGATCCCTTATAACTTTGCAGGATGCTGAAAAATGAGTTCACGCTTTTGTTTTCAGTCGACTAGATTACTGTAATGCACACCTCAGGACTACCCAAAAAATACATCAATTGATTGCAACGAGTACAGAATGCAGCTGCCAGAATCTTAACGAGGAAAAGAAAATCCGAGCACATCTCTCCAGTTTTGATGTCACTACATTGGTTACATGTGCCATTTAGAATTGACTTTAAAATACTGCTTATGGTTTACAAAGCCTTAAATAATCTCGCTCCAATATTTCAGACTGCCTTTCACCTTACACTCCAAATCGTAACCTTAGATCTTCAAATGAGTGTCTGCTTAGAATTCCAAGAGCTAAACTTAAAAGAAGTGGTGAGGCGGCCTTCTGCTGTTATGCACCTAAAAACTGGAATAGAACGTTGCCATGCTAATCTAGTGGAGCACTTTAAAAAACTACTAAAAACGCATTATTTTAACTTGGTTTTCTTACAGCTTCATTTTAGTGTAACCCTGATATTCTGTATATGCATTTAATTATCATTTTTATCATGGCTCAGCAATCCGTACTAACCCCTACTTTCTCTGCTGCTCTTTTTCCGGTTTTCAGTGATGGCCATCTGCGCACCACCACCTGATCAAAGCACCGTGCTGTCCCTACATTGATGGATTGAAGGCCAGATGTCCATATGACCATCATCATCATTCTTCCATGTGAAGCCTGAAAACCATGAGATACTGATATAGATCATTGATGTTAGGTAGAATGCCCAGTGGGGACTGGGTGGTCTCTTGGCCTTGGAACCCCTGCAGATTTTGGGTTTTTTTTTTCTCCAGTTCTCTGGAGTTTTTCTTTTTTTGTTGTTTTTTCTGTCCTCCTGCCCATCAAACCTTACTTTATTCTTTGTTACTTAGTATTGCCTAATCTTATTTTTATATTTTCCTTTTTTCTTTCTTCATCTTGTAAAGCACTTTGAGCTACATCATTTGTATGAGAATGTGCTATAGAAATACATGTTGTTGTTGTTGTTGGGGTTTGGAGATCTGATGTTACCTGTAACTTTAATTTGAATTGGGATATTTTATTTTATCTTCTTAGTTGGATGGGTATTTTGCCTGTTTCTAAACCACCATATGATGCATTATATAAATTAGAATAGCAGTTGATAGAATTATTGAAATTACAATCTGTGCAAATATATTAACTTTTCAGGTGATTAGCAGAACTTTCTACATTACAGTACATACTGTACTGGTATTTAGCTGAATCATGAAAAGTGGGAAATTCTTGTTCCTGGTAGTAACTCTGTAGGCACAGTACGATCTGTTCACACTTCTCAAACATTGAGTTCCACACACATTAATATGTTTATGACCCTTAGTGTTAATATTCTGTTCGATTACTCTAAATAGTCACTCTCCAACAGCAGCCGCATTTATTTCTATAGCAGATGTTCATTCTAATGATGTAGCTCAAAGTACTTTACAAAATGTCAAAAAAGTAATTACATGCAAAGAAGAGCAAATTATAACAAGGTGAAAATAATAATGTATAAAAAGTATGTTGTCACTTACTGCATTTTACTTTGATTCTGAACAATTTTCAGCTTGGCTGCACTCCGGTGTTACTTTTAAGTGCCACATAAGCCTTCTGACCTAATTAGTGAATTTAGTATCATCATCATTTTTACAATTACATTCAAAGGTTTGAGCACAATTAATAATTCAGGTATTGTGGCCTTAAAAACACACACTACATACTGTATGGTATTGTTTCATATGGGAATCAGTGAAATGTACTGTTCGACCAGACTTTTACATGCAACTGTGTTACTAAAGGCAGAAATGGGCAAATATTTTCTATCCTTTTAACTCTGCTTGTACATTTCAAATTGGCTGAAGATAAATAACATTAACGAATTTTATAATTGTCTAAAAACATAATTCATGAGGGGTGGCGCAGTGGTAGCGCTGCTGCCTCACAGTAAGAAGACCTGGGTTCACTTCCTGGGTCCTCCCTGTGTGGAGTTTGCATGTTCTCCCCGTGTCTGTGTAGGTTTCCTCCTGGTGCTCTGGTTTCCTCCCACAGTCCAAAGACATGCAGGTTAGGTGCATTGGTGATCCTAAATTGTTCCTAGTGTGTGCTTGGTGTGTGTGTGTGCCCTGCAGTGGGCTGGCGCCCTGCCCGGGATTTGTTCCTGCCTTGTGCCCTGTGGTGGCTGGCTCCAGCAGACCCCCTGGACCCTGTGTTCGGATGTAGCAGGTTGGAAAATGACTGACATGACATAATTCATGATGCGTGTCAGGTGACTATGAGTGTGTGAGTACTGGACTGGTACCTACGTCACATTCTTTCCTTGCCTTATTCCTGATGATTCTGAGACAGGGTCTGATCTCTTCTGAATTACAGAAAGCAGGATTGAGAATGTAGATATTGTTATTCTATACCAGGGGTGGGCAAGTCATTCCTGGAGGGCTGCAGTGGCTGCAGGTTTTTGCTCCAACCCAGTTTCTTAATAAGAAGCACTTATTGCTCAAGTAACACTTCTGCTTCAATTTAGTTGTCTCACTTGTTAAGATTTTGAACCCTTATTCTTTCTTTTTGTGTTAAACAGCTGTATTTTTTGTTTTTATTTGCTCTTTATTAGCAATAACATGCAAAAGACAAAATAAACCAGCATTTCTTCATTTAGCTTGTTACCATTTATACCTGTGTGTATTTATTGTGCACTGTTTGATTTAATTAAATACTTGGAAGGAAAGTGAAGAGAGAAAAGTGAAGGACTGAGAATTACTCACCAGTTTTAGCCTTCAAATCATTTGGATGATATCCTTAGAAAGGGGAAGAAAACCTAGGAAATGAGAATGACTTGACATGGCAGAGTTAAAGCACTAACACGCCATGAAATTAAATTATTGGCAAGAATTGCTTTCTAATTAAGCAACCGGGTTGGAACAAAAACCTACAGCCACTGCAGCCCTTCAGGACTGACTTTGCCCACCCCTGTTCTATACAAAGATAAATTGAACGATTTAATTGTTTCTCTAAAATAAAGCTCCATATACCCCAAGATTAAGTTTTAATATACCCAAAATCCTTGTTCAGGGATGCTGCTGAATGTCTGCAATTATAGTCTGCAATTTATTTGGCTCATTATGAAGTTAATGAGAGAGCTTCTTCTTTTTTATTGCTTTAATTACTGATAAATCGATGTAATGTGATGGGGAACTTCTCACCAAAGCACTGTAGAAATCCCAGTAACTAAAGCAAAATAGTTATCTCCTGTATCTAACCTGCAGGTAATAGATAATTCAACTCTGTAACTACTCATCCCATCCTTTTATATTCTAATGTATTTATCAACATTCTTTTAATGTCAGGTAGATAAGCAATGCTTTTTACTGCCTGTTTTCCCATCATAATTAACCCAATATAGTTGCAGTTGCAATATTATATGTAACACTGTCACATCTACAGAGTACAGTACAGTCAAATTCTCTCTTGCATATCTGAAAAACATGCAACATGTTACAACTCTCTAGCACTATAATGAACAAGAATGCTTAGAAGCATAATCAGTTCCCTATCTGGTGTACTTCTTTCAGAAAAATAATACAAATCAGCTCATCTGATGTATTTGAAACCACTTGTTTGCTTACAGTAATATTCCCATTTCCTGAATCTGTATGGAGAAACTCCAACATGATAGGGGTCCTGGCTGCTAATGCAATCTGTGGCTACAAGAGAAATTCAGATTGTATTATTCACAATTCAAAGACAAACAGTAGTTCAATTTGATGAAAACCATTTGAAGACACTTTTCTGAAAGAACTGTGTCTTAAAGTAACAAACACAATGCTCCTGTAATTGTCCATTGATTACAGCTCCTTCTTTATGTGAAAGAAATGGAACAGACTCCATTATCAGCATTCCTCTACTGAACACTAGTGGTGAGCTAACCCAGCTGAATTCTCTTTGTCTCAAGTTCAGACAAACCATGGAAATGCACAGAAGTCAGTGGCAGAGGAGAAACTGAACTAGTTTTGACTGAATTATAATTGTGCAGTGATCTGTTAAGTGTACCTGACACCTAGGGAAACATCTGCCAAGTATGCTGTAATGATTATTGTGGCCACAAACATGACCTGAGCTGTGAGGCAGCAGTGCAGCGATAAAATGAATTGAATTAAACATCAAAACACTGACATTTCTTGCAAACAATGTCAAATGGGATTCATTAAGGGTTGCCCCCCCATATATTTGATAGCAGGTACTCATTTCTCTCAAACTGAAAATTCGACTTTGTTTTTTTCTCTGACACATTTGCTTGTTCACTGCCACAGCTACCAAGTAAGCACAACACTAAAGCATATGGATTCTTCACTCCTTCTTGTTTGCATCAACTGAACAGTACTCTGGGTAATGCTATTAAATGGGTAGGCTCACAAGTTAACACACGGGTCACAAACAAATCCATACAAAAAAACATTACCAATAAGACGTGAATCTCTCCACACATTCCAAATTACCCTCTTGTCAGGCACTCGGGTCCTTAACAGATAAAACTGTCAGGTCCTTGATAGAGGGACCGAGGTCAGTGGAAGAGTAAGAGTTGCTGACACAGAAATGTAATTTGAAAAAAAGGGCAATTTATTGTGCAACAAATGGCAAAAACAGTCACAAAAGTTGTGCATTGCAAAAAGGCAAAGAAAAACAAAAATATGCTGTAAAAATTCAACCCATCCAATTGTTCCCTCAGGATCCTTCTCTCAAATACAGATTCATATTATTAACTGACTCCTGTTCTCTAGCAACACCGTACATTCTCTTGCTCACCCAGCTTATTCTCCTTTTCCACTTCCCCAATAGGCTTTTATAAGCTCTTCCAGTAATTAGCAGTCAAGGGACCTGGACACCCATCCTCCGTCACGCGTTTCGTGCACCTTTAAACCTGGGAGCTATCCTTGCGCGCACGCATACCTAATCACCAGATGGTGCTAACTCTTATCCATGCACGCCTCTTGACAACCGCACTGGTCCTCCCCAACCGCGCCCCCCCCAGCGAACAACAAAAGCAACAAAACAAAAACCATCCAAAAACAAATACAGCCGCCAAAGACACATTACTGTGCCCTATCTATCCAAGCAAGAGCATCTCGAGGACACTGACAAGCAGCCGCCCATTCAACTCCCCAAGAGCCCGTTGAGGAGAGATGCCAACACCATCCCACACCCCCTCACGAGCACTGGAAAGGATGCAGGTATGTGTCACTTTTCAAAGTTTAATTTATAATACCGCAGATGGACAAGACACAGTTAATGATATTCATTACGACAGCTCTAGGAGGAATTAAAAACTGTCCTGCATGAAGCTAATACGGCCTTATATATATATATATATACTCGTATATACCTACATCGTGTTGTAGGAAGTTGCATCTTCACACTTCTGCATGTGCATTTTGTATTTAAACACAACTTGCAACTTTTTCCACACATTTAAAGTACACTTCTAGGATCAGTGTTATAAACTTTTGAGGGGGGCCGTGGGGGGGCTGGCTGTCCCATTTAAAATTGGCTTCTACAGCTCTGTGATGTCAATCTTGCGTTGCAAAGCATCATGGGGCTCTGGGAAAAAAAAGTCAGTGAATTTCTAGAAAACTGATTATTGAACAAGGTCACCTGTGAACACAGCATATTTGCTGCAAAAAATGCTTTACTGAATTTGACTATTTAACACTATTGACCACTAACAAACCATCTGAGTCTAAAAACATTTATTTTCTTATTTTTTTATGTATCTTTCTTTATTACATCTTGCAATTTACAGAATTGGTTCCTTTGCTGCCTAAAAATGTGTTTCCATCATTAATAAATATTGAAAATACTTTTCCATTGTAAAAAAGTCTTCTGAGCTGAGGTACATTTAATAGTGAGTGATAGAAAGATCCTGCTGTTCAGATCCTGCCATGTTGCACTGTTTTCTTTTGAAAATGGTAGAGTTAAGTGGGGCAACCTACCTAGCATCCCAACTTTTTGTATCTCTGAGCTGTGTTATTCCCCCACTCAATGACGATAGATAGATAGATAGATAGATAGATAGATAGATAGATAGATAGAT
>JANRMT010062861.1:32027702-32038106 GCA_026402145.1 Polypterus bichir lapradei
ATAGATAGATAGATAGATAGATAGATAGATAGATAGATAGATAGATATTCCTTTGTCTAATCCATGATTCGAAAACTGCATTAAGATTGCTAAGATTAAGAACTCTAAACTAATGGAGAGCTGGCACTGAATTCCTTGAAGGTCACATTTTTCACATGTAGGGTTTAAAAGGAATATTCTGGCTTACGCCTGCTGTTCAAATAAATACAGTATGTGTAAGAATAGTTTATTTTGTTCCACTCTAAAACACTGTAAGCTGAAATAGCTATTGTTTTCCCAGTAGAAAAATAATGTTGATAAAGATGCACCATAAGGCAGCAAAGCAAAAGAAAAGATATTCTAGAGCTTTAGCTCAGACAAACATTACTCCATGGAAAGGATCATAAGATAACAAAGTTAGTTTGTTTACTCATTGAAATCTTTCTGCTATCAAAGTAAAGTAAAACATTGTGTTCATATTATTCTGCATATGTATGTATTTTTTTGTGTACATATTTCAGAGTGGTTTTATTTTGAATGTCATGGTTGTGCTTTTTTTTCCTGCTTCTATTGCCTGAAATTTTAGGTTTTAATGGAGCTATATTCCCCTGGATACCATGGTTGCTTCACAAATAAAGGATTCATAGTTTAAATGCCAGTCCAGACACTCCTAATGTGGAGGTACACAATTTCCCCATTTCTGCTTTGTTCTTCTCAGTATGCTCTGTGTGTTTTTCCACATCCTAAGGACATGTGTGTCAGGCTGATTTGTGACTGTAGATATGTCCATGAGTAGGCTCTGCAATGTGATGGCACCCTGTTCAGGGTTGATTCCTGATTTGCTCCTAATGTCTGCGTGGGTTTCCTCCGGGTGCTCCAGTTTCCTCCCACAGTCCAAAGACATGTTGGTTAGGTGCATTGGCGATCCTAAATTGTCCCTAGTGTGTGCTTGGTGTGTGTGTGGGTGTGTGTGTGTGTGTGCCCTGCGGTGGGCTGACGCCCTGCCTGGGATTTGTTCCTGCCTTGCACCCTGTGCTGGCTGGGATTGGCTCCAGCAGACCCCCATGACCCTGTGTTAGGATATGGCGGGTTGGACAGTGACTGACTGACTGGCTGCCAGAACAGACTCAGACTCCCTGTGAACATGAATTGGATTAAGTCATTTTGAGAATGTTATGCTGTGTTATTTGTAATAGTGTATAACGCTCTGAATCTAAAAGTGAAGCTGCACTTTATAAGAATAAACTTATTTGAACTGTGATTCATAGGAAAGTAAGACTCACTACAAAAAGCAACAAGACACACCAAAATCAAAGGCAAAAGAAAAATAAGGAGATGGGAAAAAAATAACCATCATGAAAGATGCCACAAAATACCTCCAGCTAGATAAATAGCTGATCCATGGGTTCATCAAGACATGGAAACATAAGTTGCATGGCCCCTCAAACATGATTAATGAACTTCTTGGATCACTCCAGAGCCAGTGCTTGCTGTATCAGGAGTAGAACGGTTTGAGAGGTATCATGTAAAAGACTTCAGTTAAGGAGTAAAATCTATTAAGAAGATAATAACATCATAAAGAAGATTGAAGTTTCAAGCTGCATCTGGCAAAATGATTAAGACTTTAGGCGCACAGCCATGTTCTAAATATGCATGCAGTTACTAAATTAAATTTGATGGGAGAAAAAGAAAAAAAAAGTTAATATTATCAGTATTGTCATAAAAGTGTGCACAGCGGAGACAGACATGAATCCCAGAAAGCAATGTCGCCACAGTGTAATGGTAAACTATGCCAGATATCCCGTTTCGGCCATGCTTCTTCTCATTGCAGCGAACGCATTAGTCAAGGTCAAAAGGGCAGCCTTTTTATTTTTTTTTTACAAACTCTACTCATGAGAATGGATTAGGCACTCAGCTAAAATGATTTCTAATGACTTTTCCATGCGTGTGTAAGGCACTTTGTTTCTGAAAGTCTAATGTATTGTAACCCTGCTAGGTTCAGAAGTTGCGTCCGAATGCCATTGAGGTAAAGAGAGAGCTAGAGGAATGAAAAAGGGCCCGGGGGAGAGGCAATGGGGGGTCAATTATCACTTTATGTTTCAGCATTGAATTTACTTTGAGCTTTGTGCACTGTTCTGTTTTTCAAAACTGTATAAATATATGTATACAATGCCTATAAAAATTATTCAGCCCTTGAACGTTTTCAGATTTTATTGGCATACAATACTGAATGAATCACACTGGGTTTTTTTTATTGTTATACTTTATTAATCCCAAAGGAAATTACTTAATTTGGCTTTTTGACGCTGATAATCAGGAAAAGCCTCTGTAATCAATAAGAAACAAATCTCTGCAAAGTGGTCTAAATTAAATACAAATATATAACAGCAAATAACTATATATGCCTTTTATAGACACCATATACACCCACACACATATGTTTGTGCATTCATATGATGTATTCTTTTATACAGTATATAACATAATGTCACATTCCCAAACCCACTAATTATAAATCAGGGTTGTGAGGGGACAGGGTCATTACCTGGCATCAATGAGCACAAAATGTGAACCAATGCCAGATTAGTCCATCACAGGGGGCCACACGCACTTAGACAAGAAAGTTTATAATCACCAAATTAACTAATATACTCTTGTTAAGGACGGGGATGTAAAATCAAAGAACCTGAAGGAAAATCGAGACACAGGAAAACATTAAAACTCCATACAGACAACAAACAGGCACAGTATTCAAAAACATATATATTTTATATAGATATAGTGGGAAAGTGGGAAAGTGGTCCAAGGCACCCACCTCAGAGATCTAGAAGTCCAGGATCAATCACATGCTTGTGTGGGGTTTTCTCTGCTGACACCCAGCAGTTCTTCTCCCACATCCCTAAAAATGCATTTTTCAGAGTAACTGGAAATTATTACTTAGCACTACTTGAGTCTGGGAGTGTGGAAGTGGGCTCTGTGATGCACTGGCAGCCTGCCTTGTGACAGATGTTGCTAGGATAAACTCCTGCCCCTTCATGAGTGAGAACTGGATTTGATGGGTTGAAGAATGTTACATTATGTCATGCAATATATGCATAATATTTTTATCACAACTGTAACATATTACTAGGTCATATATAGTGCCACAAATGTGCACATGGGGACCACCGTTCTGTCTCTGGTGAGGTAAGCACTTACTGTATACCCCAAGATGAGAGGGTAATGCTAACATCATCTTCTCATTCCTCCTCTGCAGCCAGGAAAACACACAACACGAGGTTTCCTAACTCTACTCCAATGCCCAGAGAAGGCCCTACCCATTCTTGTACCAGCCCCATAAAGCCGGCCTGCTCCCACAAAGTGGCATCAGATGTCAAACTCACACCCAAGAAGGACAGAGCTCCTGATACTTTGTTGCCTCATGACTGAGAGAACACTATTTGTTTTGAGTTGTTTGACAGCTGTCTTCTTTTGTTCTTGTTATCAAAAGAGGATACCAGGGTGGTACCCCAGACTTTTCTGGCTATATACTCTAGTCTGCTTTCCTTGCCACAATTACAACAGCTTCAATACACTTGCATAGAGTATTGGGTGAGCACCACTATGATTACTAGGTTAATGATCCATGTTTCATGTACTTGGGTTCACTTACTGAGCAATTCACCACTAAGTTTGCATGATCCCCCAAGTGAACATGGTGAGATAATCAAATTTTTCATCTGTATCAGGATTAAGCTGGTTAGGTAATAGTACATTTTCTCACTATGAGTGACCATGTGTGCATTTGTTTGAGACTGTCCTGGGATGGCCATCACATCCAGCTTTGATTCTTGCCTTGCACCGGTTACTGCCATGATTGAGCAAACCTACATGAGTTGAAGTCCAATCTAGGAGAACACCTCAGGAACACAGTATCTGCTACATTTATGACTGGCTTTGATTTGAAAGTAACATATCTGATAAAGGACTTAGTAGTTAGATCTGTCACCTTGCAGCTTTAGTAGAAAATGTTCAAGTTACTGTCTGTGTGGAATTTGCTGATCTTTCATTTATTTCTAATGATTTTTCTCCCATGTTGCCAAGAGTTATTAAAGGTCATCCCAGTATGATAGCATGTGTCCATCTGTGTATGGATTTTGATGGACCTCACCTTTTGTTATTTCCTGCCATGCAATCAATACTTACCAGTATAGGCACCAGGAATATGTGACCATGAAATAGACTTGATTAAAAATGACTTGGAACTGACTGGAGGGGAACATCTAATGTAAAAAATCCATCAGTTTCATTACAGGACTGTGGGGAGATTTAGCATATTTGGTAGAACTGGGCAAAAGACAGTGACCAATGCTGGATGGACACCACTCCATTACAGGCTACTCATGATCGCAGCACAAAAACCTCACTCACAGTCGTCCAATTTAAAAAATCTGAGAGTTGTACTAGGGTGTTGTACCGTGTTAGCCATTATGAATGTAGTGAGAAGTCAAGCAAAATGACACCTTTTATTGGCTAACTAAAAAGATTACAATATGCAAGCTTTCGAGGCAACTCAGGCAACTCATTACATCTAGCATGAGCTGCCTTGAAAGCTTGCATATTGTAATCTTTTTAGTTAGCCAATAAAAGGTGTCATTTTGCTTGAATTCTCACAAGAATTTGAGAGGAAACCAAATTACCTGAATAAAACCAAGGCACAAATGAGGACTTTACAAAGACAGCAGCCATTGGGAATTTACAGTCAGGGTCCTCGAGTGGTGATGCAGGTGCATTAACCAGTATGTGACTACACACAACAATTTAAAATATGTACACACAGTACATAAATAAATGAATAATTGATTAAAATATTGCTCTAACAGCATATGTTAGCTAAATGGCTTTGTGCTTTCTATCAAGTAACATGAAGTTCTATATTTTAATGACGGCTCATTTATCATGGCACTGGATAGTGGTAATGTTTTGCGTGTTGGCTGGACATTGAAGTAAGTTACCATACTATTACTACTATTAATACTACTACTACTACTACTATACTACATACTACTAACCAGACGGCTCAAACTTTGCTGCAATGGAGTGATTTGATAGAACAATTTTTGAATTAACATTAGAGAACCATGTCATCAAATATGTTGATTTTCAGATGGTTGGCTAATTTTTCACAAGCTATCAAATTCTATTAGAGCAAACTGAAATGTAATCACAATCTTTCCTCTTTGTCAAGACCAAGATGACCCGCTTCCCCCGCAGCCAGCAAAGAAACTCCAGAATATGTAAAGCAAGCGGCCCACATTGTCTCTCAATTACAAACAGGTGTTTTCAATTTTACTTCTCCTGTCATTGTGGTTCCTTAAAGTCTGACTAAATGAAAACAATAAAATGTTCACTGAGTGCTAACATATAAAAGTGCTTATTCTGGGAAAAAAAAGGACTTTTCTCTTGATCTCATGGTGGAGTACAGTTACCATACCTCACCACTGTACTATTTATTTACATCTGTGATTACAGCTTTTTTTCTCAACAATGCTTTGATTTATATTTAAATATGCTGTTTCTTTTCTGATATTCTTTAATCATTCTGTTCCTTTTTATTACAACAGCAGAGTGCTCTTAAAATGAATAATGGAAAAAGTACACTGGCAAAGTAGGCTGGCAGAATGGCAGAGGTTGCCAGTTATACCCAAGTGAGTTATTCATACAGCTCAGTGCCCATCCTCTTCAAAACTTAAGCCCAGAGTACTTGATAATACCATACCAGTTTCTAAGCCCACTTAAACCTGAGCAGGGTCACTGGGGCGTGGAGCCAATCCCAGCAAGCATAGTGCACCAGGCAGGAACAATTCCCTGGACATGGAGCCAGTCCATTGCACTGGTTAATAGTTGAACTTAATTTCGGGTGAATGTCACAGGAGGTCCTTAATACATTATATACAGTTCATACTTTGAAGATAATGACTGCATAAGTTTTTTATGCGGAGCTCAGGTTTTCTTTCCACACGATCAAGTTAATTTGCTACTCCTCAGAATGTGTGCTTGAATGTGTGTTGTGATGGACTGGTGCCCACTGAGGGCTTTATTTCAGCTGGGATAGGCTGTGACCTCTTCAATCCTTAAAATGGAAGGAAATGTCCTAGTGATCATATGCCTGTAAAAATATTCTTAAAAATAAAGTTCCTATTTAAGCTTCCCTTGGAAATGCACAGAAATATGATACCTAGAAAATGAGTTGCAAAATTAATGAGAACTCATTGAATGAATTATGAGAGCTTCCCATTCTTCTTGCAATTAATTCCACCTCTACCACCTATTTATACATCTGTCTTTGCATTTTCTCTATGTGCTTACTTCAGTTTAGGGCTGATGGTATCATATCACTTTGATTGGGCGTCTTTCTCTGTCAAGATTTCAGGCCATGTGTCACATTCTAGCTGACTGGTGCTGTCTCTCCTGCGTTGCTACTTTTAGTGGGAAAAAGACTGATGCCATTGGAAAGGGTGTGCAAAGGATATTAACAGGAAACAGTAATGTATATATCACAACAGGTAGTTGGGACAGGCCAAGCTAAGAAAAACAGCGCTTGAAAGGCAAAAACTTTAATGATGGTAAAGCAGACAGGGAGAGGGTCAACAAGGACCTTCACTTGCCAACCCAGAAAATACTTACCCCAAGGCTGTAGGTCCTCAAAGTGCTACCTGCAGGCTGTGGCCTACATACACCTTACAATGGGGGACTTCCTTTTAAAGGTCAAACTATGGAGAAAATGTAAAAACTCTGGGTTGTAACCAAAGGAGCAACATATTTTTATATTAAAATGAACTTGTTTAACAAAAAGAGAGAAATATATCAAAATGTTCAAATGAGCAAAGAAAGATTTGCCTGAAAAGGCAATCCACAGCAACCAAGTCCAAATGCACAATCTGGTTTTCCAAATCAATAACCGAGCAAAAGAATGCAAGAAACTAGAAATAAATCAACAAACACCAACACTCACAATAAACTCCACTCTAAACTCAATGAGCCACTGCTGGCAGTGTGAGGACCCAGCAGAAGTGACATCAGGGTGGCCCAGCATCTTGGGCCTCCAGCCACAAAGTACAGGGAAGGGCTGCATACTTAAAGAGACAGCACATAGTTAATGAACAACAAACAAAACTAAAAGAAATGAAAAGAAAAAAATGAATAATAATAATAATTCCAAATTAGAAAACAACAACAACAAATGTAAGCCAGGAAAAATACCCAGGCTTTAACACCAGGGTGAAACGATACTAATGGATCTGCAAATGCTAGGCAGAATAAGGCTAAAAATACACCAATTTATAAAGCATGGACATAACTGTACAATGTACATCCAACACTTGACATGCTTCCTCCTCTTTAACTTCCCATCTGTTGTTTCAAAAAATAAAGAAGAGGATTCGCCTCCAAACTTGGTCTCAAAGCTCCAACAGGAAACAATTTAAACCCAGAACCCAACTAGCAGCCTGCACAAAAAAATCAAGCCAATATTCCACAAAAAAAGTGGAGAGATACCCCAAATAACAAAAAATATTCCATTATGAAAAATATTTAAAAAGCAAAACAGGAATAACATGAAAAAAGGTAAAGCAAACAAAAACCAAAATCATTTCATGATTCCAAAATTTTAAACATTGTAAAAAGTCCAAAGAGCAGATAATCAAAAATTAGTCCTTACAAAATCCAAGAGAGAGTCAAACAATAATGGAAAACCAACTGGCTCAGTGTTAGCGTTGTGGTTTGGCAGGCTTATCTGGCCTAGAGGTGGTCCTAAGCCTGCAGCGTTAGTAAGCCACATCCCCTTAGGCTCAGTATAAGAAGACAAGGTATACAACATAAAGTACAAATGTATACATCTTTAACCTACAGAAATAATGAATAATCAATGAACAGTGATAAGCCTCGGTTCTCCTCGCCATCAGTTCAGCAAAATCGGATTAGTGTTATATATCTGGTCACAATACTCATTCTTATTATGATCAGCTAATGTACCCCTGAAATCAAAATGCTTTTCTTTAATGCATTCTGGGTACTCATACACAAAGCAGATCGGGTAGCATGCTTGTGTGAAAGTTCTGCACATGGCTGCTACATCTCTGTGATGTCATGCAGGATTTGCAATGCATCATGGGGTGCTTGTTAAAAAATGCTTTCGTAAACTAAATATCAAGAAAAAATTTTCGACAAACATGGTCACCGACAGCATATTTACTGTGAAAACGCTTTGGCGAAATTTGCTTATAATTACTATCAATAAATAAAACAATATTTAATAATGCAACATAAATTACATATTTAACCACAAAAAATGAAAAATGAATAGATAAATAAATAGAAACTACAAATTAGCCATGGAAGAGACCCTGGCTATTTCTTAATATGACTTTCACTTGTCTAAAAAAAAACCCAGATGGGTGGGACACATGAAGGGAGGAGCCATGGACGGAGCACATGTTCCTGCATATCTGACACTCTGGGGGTTTCCCCTCTTTCACTGCAGTTGAACCTCTTACCACGTGATCATGGAGGACTTGTGCTGACAAGCCGTTCCAGCATCGTTAGCATTAGTAATAAGCATCATTTGAAGATGATGTAAGAAATTTAACACAGCAACCTGGCGAAAAAACTGAGGCTTAATTATCAAGCAAAAAGTCAGCACATTCACCATGCAGTAAAAGCAGAAATGTTTTTGGGAACAGGAAATATAAATAATTAGTCAAAACACATAACAATCAAAAAGCATGAAAAGGTATGAAATTAATACAGTGACAACTCCATGCGAGGAGCCTGTTTACAGTAGAAAAAAAATAAGCCTCATAAGTGGGTAACACCACCCCCAAAATTGTTAATATTCACAGCAGAAATTACAATTGCCAAGGCCTGACTCACAAGGTATTTGAACTCTAGAAATAAAACCTCCAAAGAACAAAAATGTAGAGGACAATTACACAAAACAGAGAGAGCTTGAAAACCCTGCAAAGAAAATACCTCAGCTTGGAAAGTAGACTTCCATTTTATTCCATTATGATATAATTATAGAAATTATGTGCTCCACTTACTGTATTACTTGTAGTTAACAGGTTGAAAGCCTTCAAAGCACTTTATTTCAAAAGCTGTGAAGTGATAGGCACAGTTAACCATTTTAGTATGAAGGGCATATTAAAGACCCTTGGACATTCTAACTTTGTTCACTAATGCATGAAAGATTACCCAATATCACCCCACCCCCTTGCCACCAAACCTATGCAGAAAATAAGACCAGTGTCATATATCAACCATGTCCTAATCCAAGCTCTAAGTAGACCAAGGCATTGTAATCTACTGTATCTATACGGCAGCATTTCTTTTGTATTTATAGTTTAAAGGAACTGTACATTTTGTGTTGTCAAGATTATTGACATGTGTATGCACTTCAATTATTTTCTTACTTTCATTTCTTCTCAGAAAAAATTACAAGCATACATTTAATAAATAAATATACTTTATATATCCTGTATAAATAAGAAGTAAACCTAACATAGGTTCAAGGTTTGGGGAACAATTTAGACATCACAAGAAAAAAAATAGTCCAATTTAACTCAAAACAATCGGCATCCATCACCATCTCTAAACAACAACTCAATCAGGTCAGAGAACACTAAACCTGTGCCAGTGTTTCTCCCTCTGTGGCTCTAGTCTCAAAGACAAGCCTTTCAGGAGTGGATGCTGCTTAAACAGAGCCTTTCCAAGAAGGGGTGGGGCTTTTGAAACTGGTGGGGCCTCAGTCATGCCACTTCCTGGGGTGTGGGTGAAACGAGGTCATTAACAACAGTGCCTACATATGCCATGTGATAGAAGTACTTACCTCAACAGAGCCTGGAGAGTAACCCCTGTGCTCATTTGTGAGGCAATACATAATCATATAGAAATATATATATATATATATATATATATATATATATTGTGACCACCAGGGGCTCTTCAGCTTCCCAACACCCAACACAGACAGACGCTAGCACAAGTCCAGCACATCATAAGTTGATTTTAGGCATCGCTTCCCACCTGAACAGTACAGTATAAAGCACCAGTACAGTCAATAATACAGCACACAGCACTTTTTCTTCTCTTGTCTTCTCTCTGTCCATCCACCTTGACTCCTCCTCCTGCAAACTTCATCCTCTTCTTCCTGACTCTTCCTGACTCTTCCTGACCCATGGATCCCAACAGGAATATATAAAACTTCAACTCCCATGAAGCCCTGTGAGAATCGGAGGCACTGCTGCAACCCAGGGGTGCTGCCATCTAGTGCTCTGGGGGAGAAAATGTCCTGTGCTTATTCTCTCCCCCAGTCCTCTCAGTATCTCGTTGTCCCAGCTGGAAAAGTGCCATGGTCGTCTACCACTATATATATATATATATATATAT